>CP139505.1:223755400-223791854 GCA_021014915.2 Artemisia tridentata subsp. tridentata | reverse complement strand
ATATTTACGTTATATGCATACGTTTTCCAGCCCTTATATTCCATATATACGACACACACATTCCAACCACCCTTTAACGAATCACACATAAACTAAACTCTTCTCCACGAAAATAAAATACATACGCCCCTGTTTATATACTTAGGTTTATATCAGATTCAAAAACGTAACATAGAGATCATACAAACGTTTAAGTGATCAAATATAGACGTTTATAACAGCTGGTCCAAATGGCAAAACAGAAAACAAATTCGACACAACCATGGTTCTTATATTCATGATTTTATGTAGCCTACACATTAGCCATTCGTATACAGTTTTAACGAAACAAATACTTATCATTTAGACCAGATCATGATTGTATATCATAGTTATTTTTAGGTTATAAGTTATATGTGTGTCGATAGAATAGAAAACAAAAAGGTGGATATACCTTGGACGATTTCAAACGGATCAAAGGAATAAAAGATCGAAACCTATTCGAACAAAACCTACCCACGATCAAACCAATACTCGTACACCTTCAATTCCGATCACCCTTCCCTTCTTTGCTTCTCACCTTCTTGATTTTCTTAGAGCCAAAATGCACAGCCGAAATGATAAGCTTTTTAGGGTTTGATGTGTGAGATGGAAATGTGATATATATTCGGTTGATATGAATGAGAGACGAAGAGAAGATATGGGCTGGAAGTGCCGATTCTTGTAGGGATAAGGGAAGACTATTTCCCTTTCAAACTTTCAAATAATATGGCTCATATCTTAGTTAATGTTGTGTACAAAATTTCAAATATGTTCGGCCCCTTTCATGCCTTAGTAACGTGTGATATTTCTTGTCGAAGTAGATTGTGCCGAATTCATGTATTACTTAAGTTTTAGATTTCATATATGTAGTTTTAAATCATAACGTATAGCTCAAATTTTAAGTTACATTCATATTAAACGTTTTAAAAAAAATTATGTCGGATTTTTGGTTGTTATAGGCTAGGTCAACATATGTCACAGGTGGAATATCGTACTATCCTTAAGTATCGCCTTATGTTTCCATTATTTTCGATTGATGAGATATGCCCTGTTTGTCGCAAGGCATGTTTGGATTCCTTTGGGGAACATGCGGTTCATTGTAAAGAGCTCCCGGGCTTCAAGTACAGACATGATTTTGTTAGAGACGTCCTTTTTGATGTATGTAGGCGTGCCAGGATCTCCGCCAAGAAAGAAGCGCCTGTGAACTTTTTGACGGACCCGTCGGATGGAAGATCTACATTCAGACCGGCTGACATTTTGGTTTTTGGATGGGTTGGGGGGAAACATGCTTGTGTGGATCTGACCGGGGTTTCTCCTCTCGTGGGGTTGAGTAGTCGGGGTTTTACAGCTGGACATGCCGCTTTGAAAGCCGCCTTGTCCAAAGTGACAAAACACGAGAAAACATGCATTGAAAATCAACACGTGTTTATTCCTTTCGCGTTTGATACATTTGGTTTCCTTACACCTGAGGTGGTGGAACTACTCAACAGAGTCCAACGAGTTATGAACAGTAATGTTATGACACATAGATCCACGAATGTAGTTTTCAAAAGAGTTAGCTTTGTTATCCAAAAAGGGCTAGCGGCCCAGCTTGTTGCTCGTTTACCTTCAACCACTATGTAAATTCTATTTTGATGAAATATAAAATGGAAGCAATAATAAAAATTAAAAAAAAAAAAAATCTTATACCTTCTGCTTATTTGCTTCAAATATAGTTTAGTTGAATGTTATGTGTCTTTGTTTTTTAATTAAGTAGTGTTAAATATGTTGCATCGATACGAAGTGTTTTATGATTATTAGGACACTAATGCTATTAACTAAACTACATATGACAAATTGTCTTTTATAACACTAAATTGGTCAAAACAAAGCACCTATGTATTAAGACCCTTTCCTTAGTACTAAAATAAGACTTTATCCTTTATGTATTCGTCCTATGAAAATGTGTGTTAGGACACGTGAAAGTGTCCCAAAACATAACAAATGGGTAAGCATATATTAGAACACCGGGTAGCATCCTATAATATTGTCTATTATGACGCAATTTTGGTCGCATAAACATTTTTATGAGACCAAAAAATTAGTTTTAAAAATGTTTGAGTTTATTAGGACGCCGATAAATGTCCTAAATATCTATTACAAACCATTCCTACAGGACATTTTTATTGTGGTCCTATTAGGTTAAAGGTCCTGTACACATTGCAATTTGATGTCATTTTGCAAAAGATCCTACACATTATAGTTTGGTTGTTTAAGTTCATTGCAGGTTTTGTGCTATTTTACTAGTTTTATCCTGTATAAATATACGTTTTGAAAAGAATTATTTCTAGTATTACAAACAAATAAAATAAAGACAAAAGCAACTCACCATGAGTCATGACAATAAGAGCACTTGCTATCGTAACCCAGGGTTAAAGTTTAACACACTGCCACGTCAGCTTTAACCTCTTCACCTTTAACTAAAAAAATACACCCGCTATCATAACTCACCCTTAACTCACCTTTAACTCAACTATTTTCAAAATCAACCCCTAAACTATAATTAATACTTCATTTAATAACTAACATAACCTTTAAAACACGAATTACATTAATCATTAAAGTCAAAACACAAATTACATTAAACATTAACGTTAAAACACAATACATAGTACGGTTAATAGAAACTAAAACTACAAATTAAGAAAATGAATCATCTGAAACCCAACCGTCCTCACTCGAAGAGGACCTAAACTCCCCATCATAATACATTCCTTCCATAATATCAAACCAGTTTCTCTCCTGCTCCATACGAGCAGCCTCCTCTTCTAGTTCGCGTTATTCTATTTCTCTCCTCACTTCCTCATCTTACTCCAGAAGTCGGAGTTCATCCTCACTCAGTCCAAACGGATTTGGTTGTTATTCCACAACCGGTGGATTTGGTTGTTGTTCCACAACCGGTGGATTGTTGGCCGGTTCATTTTTCGGTGTGAACACCGGAAAGATATCTTCTGGTGGAGTGTTCACCGGTTCATTTGGAAATTGCTGGGTAAAGTCGTGTTGTTCTGGGAATTGTTGGGAGAAGTTACGGTGAGTTGGAAATTGTTGGGAGAAGTCACGGTGAGTTGGGAATTGTTGGGAGAAATCTTTGCGAGACATTGTTGAGAATCTTTGTGTGAGTTGTGTGTGAGTTATGTGTGAGTTGTGTGTATGAGTTGTGTGATAAACAACTCTGGTGGTGTTGTATATATAGGCACCTTGAAATTTGAATTTGAAATTAAATTATCCCGCTTGTAGTTGAATTTTGAATTTTGAATTTGAATTTGGTTATCCCGCTTAAGAACCAAAAGGGTGTTTTGAATTTTTTTTTTTTAAACACAACGTATACATAGTACTCTAGAGGGGGTAGAAATGATTTTTTTTTTTTTTTTTTTTTTTTTAATTTTTAATTTTATTGCAGGTCACCTTAACGTGGCGTTAAAGGGTTAATGCAGGTGCGTTAACGCACCCTTAACGCACCACCTCGGTATGGTTAACGCGCGTAACGCAGCCAAAGTGAAGGCTTAACGCAGTGCTGCGTTAACCACACCGAAGGCTCTAACCGAAAGTACCAAAATAACATAAAACATCAACAAAACAACTAAGGTGCTGTTTGTTTTTTAAGAGGTTTTATGTCTGAATCTGAATACCACTTCGGAATATAAAAAGTGGTCCAAAAGTCTGAATCTGAATTATTTTAGACTGTCTGTTTTTATAAAATGTCTGAATAAACAAAAAACAATCCTTTCGCTATAGAACAAACCAAAAGACCCTCCATTCGTGATTATTAATAAAAAATCAAGACCAAGATCAGGAGATAAGGATTGAAAAGAAGTATGTGTAAAATTTAGGCTTTTCAGATGTAATCAGATGTTATTCAATGTCTGACTGAATCAGAGCCTATTCAGACATTAGAAGCTCTTAAATCTGAAAAAAAACAAACAAAAAAAAAAAAAAAACAAACAGTCTGAATCTAAAAATGTCTGACCAAATCAGACTTCAGATGTATTCAGACCTTTTGAAAAAAGACAAACACAACCTTACATGACACATAGTTCTCTTCTCCAACCCACCCTACTCTCTCTCAAATCCTCCTTGAAATTCCCCCACATTCTCTACCCTGCCATCACCATCACCATCACCACCTTCTTCGGACCACTATAAACTATCCAACACAAACGTTGTACTTGCTTCTAAGCCGAAAATAGAAGGTGGGTAGTAACATTTTCTAAAAAAGAATCACGGGTTTTAGTTTTTTTTTTTTTTTTTTTTTTTTTTTTTTTTTTTTTTTTTTTTTTTTTTTTTTCTATCATTGTTATAAATTTATTCACAAGATACAATTAATGTCTATACATTTATATCAAAATCTTGATAAAATTTGATTTTTTTTTTTTTTTTTTTTTTTTTTTTTTTTGTTTGGCTTTATGCATGTGATTAAATTTAATGGTTGGTAATTACTATGTTACTGAATTTTAACTCTTTACAGATAAAACAAAGGAAGGTGCCCCATTTGGATAGGGAAAGTTGGGTTTCTAGTGAAATTTGACTTTAATGGAATCAACGGATTGTGGGCATTTATGCCCTTATAAAAAGGGTACACAGAAGATTTTATTTTGTGATGAAAATTTGAACATGAATTCTGATAGCTTTCAAGTTGATATGGAACATTTCTCACATCTCAGCACCAAAGACAACACCGTTAATTCAAGATTCACTGTAGTAAGTGTATATTTGTTCTGTTTTTTAAATAATTTTTTTGTAAAGGCTATGGTTAACAAATAAAAATATGTAATAAAAGGTGGTGCATTTAGTTGTTTGAGAGTAGTTAAAGTCATGAATGAACGGTTATTCTGAAAGTTCAAGCATTATATGCATGTCAGATTTTTTTTTAAATATAGCCCGTTTTTAGCATTTTCCTTTTTTAAAAGCTAAAATGGTTACTATTCTTGACGAATTAATATCGAGTTCTCTATAATATAAATTCTATCACGATAACAAGTTGACAACATTCCGATGACATTTACAAATTTTAATATGTTTCATTATTTCGTATTCATTAACTTTTAATTCCTCTTTTAGTTGAATTATAATTTTTATTATTGTGACGAGTACCTGCAGAGGAGTTTTTCAAGAAAAGTAGAAGAGAAGATGAGCTGCCCAACCGTTGACATAGAAAAAGATGCCATTTCTTCACCAAAAGGTGACACCTTTATTCTATTGTCATATATATTTGTTTTTCATGTTTTAAGATTTGGGATAATACATTTAAAAAGATTTATACTTGTCAAAAAATATTATTTGGGTATCGAATAAATTTTTTTGCACTTTTTGAGATATTTTGTGACGTTTTTGCCCCTCAAATTACTAAAAATTCAGGGGCAAAAATGTCATAAAAGTACCTCAAAAAGTACCAAATTGAAAATTTAGTACATCAAAAAGTCTGAAATTGAAAATTTTGTACTCATATAAGTAAAAAAATTTGTTCGATACCCAAAAGAGTATTTTTGGACAAATATGATGATTTATAAAGTTATTATCCCTTAAAATTTTGCTGAGGAAAGCTTTTACCTAAAAGTTATGATTCATTATACCTTGTTTTACGTAGACTATTTCTTTTTGTTAACTACAAAGTGCTAATATTCATCGTATCTTGATTTAAGTAGAGCATTTCTTTTTATTAACTACGGATCATAAATTGGTTTTAGTAGACCATTTCTTTTTGTTAACTACAAAGTGATAAAATTTCCTTGCAACAATATATATTGACATTCTGTTTCAAATATAATACTATCTGCATCTTAAGATAATACTTATAAATAAATAAATATATTCATTAAAATTTTGATTAATTTAATTGAAAATTTAGTACATCAAAAAGTCTGAAATTGAAAGTTCTGTACTCGTATAAGCAAAAAAATTTGTTCGATATCCAAAAGAGTATTTTTGGACAAATATGATGATTTATAAAGTTATTATCCCTTAAAATTTTGCTGAGGAAAGCTTTTACCTAAAAGTTATGATTCATTATACCTTGGGCATGTTTGGCACGAAGCTTTTTAGAGCTTTTTTGGGTAATGAGCGGTGAAAATGAGCTTTTTTATTTTTCATGTTCGTTTGGTAAATTTTTAGAAAAGCTTTTTTAGAAAAACAATTTTTTAGAAGAGATTTTTTTTCCAATGCTTCATTTTGAAGCTTTGGAAATTTACAAGAGTTTTTTTATACTAAATGACTAAAATACCCCTACCCCATCTTAATTATTTATTTATTTAGACAATTTTTTATTGAAATATGCATATGTCCTTTTACGTCATTTTACATATATATAAATACAGCTACAACTATGTTATCAAACGTTTTTATTTAAAAGACAGCTACTGCTCACGGCTACTGCTCACAGCTACTACTCACAGCCACTGCTCACAGCTACAGCTCACTGCTACTGCTACTTTTACCAAACACTTATGATTCATTAGCCCTTGTTTTACGTAGACTATTTCTTTTTGTTAACTACAAAGTGCTAATATTCATCGTATCTTGATTTAAGTAGAGCATTTCTTTTTATTAACTACGGATCATAAATTGGTTTTAGTAGACCATTTCTTTTTGTTAACTACAAAGTGATAAAATTTCCTTGCAACAATATATATTGACATTCTGTTTCAAATATAATACTATCTGCATCTTAAGATAATACTTATAAATAAATAAATATATTCATTAAAATTTTGATTAATTTAATTGGGGGTGGGGGTGTGAGCAATTATAAAAGTTGGGGGCAATTTCATCATACTTAATTTAAAAAAGTTGGGGGCAATTTCATGCATAAAATTTATGGTAGGTAAAGTAATATATATCAATGTATTGTATAAAATTTATGGTAGGTAAACTACCAAGAAAGAACATACTCCGTACTATGTTAACCTACTTTAAATATATTTGAATGGTAAAAATAGGTGAGTATATTTAAGAAGTAAAGATAGAGTAAATTAATCGATAGTAAGCAAATTTCTTAAAACGATTAGAAGTTTGAAGAAGATAATTGTCATTTTATAATAATTGATTATTTGCTACTCCAAATAGAGTATACGATTAGAAGTTTGAAGAAGATAATTGTCATTTTATAATAAACGATTAGAAGTTTGAAGAAGCAAATTTCTTAAAACGATTAGGAGTATTTAAATATATTAGTACTTAACTTTCCAATAGAGTATACGTGTCAAATGATATTGTATATTGACAAAAAGAACAACTCATAGAGTTAAAAGTGTACTATTTATATTTATCAACTCCCTAATATTAGGGAGTTGATAAATACACATAGACTAAAACAATTATTTTTTGAAAGGTGAATTTCGTTGAGACAAAAGTTCCTAGTAATAACCAACAAAAATAACAAAACACAACTTTTTTTTTTTCTTTTTTTGAACTTAGCCGAAGCTAACAAAACACAACTGAAGCTACATGATTTCATGTGTCTTTTTATAAGATAATCGCATCATTTATTAAATACTATCAGAGTATTCGTTCGTTGTGATGACGAATAACTTGAAATAAAATTTTCTGGTGAATCATGTATTCTAATTTATTATTTTTTTTGACAATAAATTTACGGATATCAAGAATTACATTTGACGTATTTCAATTCTTTAACTAATGACAGTGTTTTGCATTATATGATTGTGATAATAAATATTTTATTGAGCAATGTTTTTTTGTCGTTTAAAATATCTATTTAATCTATATAGAGCTAAGTTTTATTGATACAGGTGGATTTGGTCTCCTAAGTGGTTAAAGTCCCTGGAGGTCGCAGGTTCAAACCTTGGGGAGAAAATTAATCCCCACGTGGCCACGGAGGTTACCTGCGATGACTCCGGGCTATCCAAAAAGGTAGTCGCCCTGGGATTAGTCGGGTCGCAATATCGAGTCGGAACCCAGGTTAAAAAAAAAATAAATAAATAAATAAAATAAAAATAAATTTGTGAAACCGACAAATCAAGCTGACTCGCTCAATCCGAAATCGCAAAAAACGATAACTAAGAAATCGAATAAAAAAAACCAGAAATTGATAAACCATTTTATCGCGGTTCGATTTCGGTTTTTATTTTTAAATATCAGCAATTACCCGAATCGAACCGTGTTTTATATACATGTAGTTTTAAACAAATTGAGGCTGGATTAGAAATTGTGCAGTGGGATAAAATATAGAGAAAAATATTTTGTAATTTTAGCTTTATTATTTGTATTTCTTAAATTGTAGTTTTTGTGTTTGAATACTTTGTATAATATGCTTTAGTATTTGTATTATTTAATTCTTAGTTTTAAGTATTTTAAAGACATTTAATGCTAGAATTGTATTTTAAATTAGTTGTATAATATGCTTGATAATTTGTATTTCTTATATAGGGGGTGTTTTAATAACTCCATTAATTGTATGTATTTACCACATTAATTGTTCACTTAAAATTAAAGAAGAGAATGCTTGTATAGTTTTAGTGTTGTAAAGTATTGTACAATAAGCTTTTAGAGTTGTAATTCTTAAAATTAAGAAAGAGAGTGCTTCCTCTTTTATATGTATTATAGACTAGCAGGGTACCCACGCGTTGCGGCGGCGGGTACCCTGAAATAATATTTTTCGGTGAATCATGT
Source organism: Artemisia tridentata subsp. tridentata (assembly GCA_021014915.2). Classification (NCBI taxonomy): domain Eukaryota; kingdom Viridiplantae; phylum Streptophyta; class Magnoliopsida; order Asterales; family Asteraceae; genus Artemisia; species Artemisia tridentata. The sequence goes on along the minus strand of CP139505.1, from coordinate 223,783,169 downwards.
ATTTTAGTTTATTATGTTCTTTTTAATAATAAATTTACGGATATCAAGAATTTCATGTGACGTATTTCAACTCTTTAACTAAGGAGTTTATGTCGTCTTTTTGGGTCTTTTTTAAAGTCATTCGTATAACATGAGCCCGTTTGTCCAGTGCTCGTTTAGCCCGTGCCCGTTTGGCCCGTATCCGTTCGGGTTCTAGCCCGTTTGGCCCGTGCCCGTTTAGCCCGTGCCCGTTTGACCCGTGTCCGTTCGGGTTCTAGCCCGTTTGGTCCGTGCCCGTTGCCCGTTCGTGCTTGAATATTTGTATAATGTGCTTTATTATTTGTATTAGTAACATTTAATGTAAGAATTGTGTTTAAGTTGGTTGTACAATATGCTTGATAATTTGTATTTCTTATGTAAGAGGTGTTTTAATAACTAAATTAATTGTATTTATTGACCAATTAATTAATTGACTACATTAAATATTTTGAACAAATTAATAGTGCTTTGTATTTTGTACATTAAACTTTAAGACTTGTAAGTCTTAAAATTAAGATTGATGAGAAAGATCATTAATAGTGCTTTGTGTATTGTACAATAAACATTATAGCTTTTAAGTCTTAATTTTAAGACCAAGAGGAGAGAGAGTGCTTCCTCTTTTATATGTATTATAGATTATAGATAATAGTAGTGATATAAATGAAGTTAAACTATGAGGAGATGATTTGTACACATTAGGTTTTGATTTATACACATCTGCGTAAAATCAGTTAAAGCATAACGTATCCATAATACAACTGTCTAAAACATATGTTGAAGTATCTCAATCAAAAAATTGAGTGTACACATCATTTCCCTAAAGTATAAGGTTAATGCATTTATAAGCTAATTTGTTAAATTACGAAACTTAAAGGGTGTTGAGAATTTCTATAAATATAATGAAACTGAAGTGAAAAAAATGTTAAAAGGGAGTAATTTATTTCTTTGTTTACTTTTAAAAGGGCCTTCTATAATTGTGTTGACATACAAATTTGATTAGTAATGCTATTTAGGCACAAAATATATTTTTCTTTTGATAATAGTTCACGCACCAAATCTAATTCCATGATTTCCCTTAAATAAACTTCAAAGTACGTGATAATCAACGACTGAATAATAGACGATTAATATGTGAAACTTCAAGCAACAATCTAATGTCTTCTAAACATACATATTATTCATTTGATTGGAAAGGATACAGTGAGAAGTAAATTAAAATAAGAAGTGGTAAGACCACACGTTTGATATGCAACGACTTGAATTAGATGCATCTCTATTCATTTTGATGCTCCCCCTTGAGTTTCGAAATTTATTTTGAAGTGAAAATTGTGCAAATTGATTTTTATGATTCCATCACATGTAGAGGAACAAAATAAAAGAGAAACCATTAAATGCGTCTAATATAGGTACATGCATCTAAGATAATAAAGATGTATTTAATTTAGATCAGTGTATCTCAAATATGAAGTTATACTTACTTCTCATCATTTTTATTTTAAAATTATTTCTTATTTGATCCGAACTCTTCATTTAATTACATAAAGTATATTACAACTCAACTCAAGTAAATAAAATTATTCCTTTTTGTTCCTATCCATATGATCCAAATTGCACATGTAACTTGAATTCTGTTTGTTTGGGCATTTGTTATTTTCGTTTGTCGGGTTTCTGTATGTTTCAGACTTTGTCCCGGGCTCTTTTGCTAGCTCCTTGCTAGCTTATAATTAAAAGTTGTTTGGCCGTTCAAAAAAAAAACTTGAATTATTCGATACGGTTGCATGCGGTGGAAAAGACGTGTTTTTTTTTTTTTTTTTTTTTTTTTTTTTTTTTTTTTTTTTTAAGTTCAATAATTTCTTATATTCAATTTTTAAAGTATTCCAACTATATTTATTTAATTTATTCAATGTCATTTTTGGATATCAAATGCAGACGTCATGTTCGACAAATTGATACCAATAACGACCGGGACGGATGGGCAAGAAGACCATCAAATTAGCATAGTTACCACAACCATCGCGACCAATGGGACACCGACAAAATGTAGGTTGATCAACAGAAGATCAAATAGTTTCAAGCAGTCGTCCATCATTAATCCTAGAAGCATCATGTTCTTCTTTGCAACCTTGTAAGCACATTTCGACCCCTTATGTCCGTTTTTTTGTCCATAGATAGTAGCTTTTCGATAAGTATATAGTTCATGTAGTTACACTCTGATCTTTTCGACCCCCTTTAGAGAATTTTTTAAATAAACCAATGACCAAGTTGCAATGGCGTCTCTGAATTTACGGATGCCTTGTGCAAAATTCAGTTTAAAAACAAAAGTGGAGACTAAAATAGAAAGTTTATAATTTTTTTAACAGATAAAATGAGAAATAATCGTTTTCAAAGTGGGCCAGCTATCATTTTTCAATGCAACACTTTAAATCAAATACATGAAACTGAAAAAAGTTAAGTACAAATGGAATATTGCTGAAGTACCATATTAACCTGAAGCTAAGAAGCTTGATAAACACCTAAACCTAGTGCTTATGACATGCCATAAAACTTACAACTCTATAAACAAAAGATGCACCTAGAAAAAATCAACTGAAACAAGCTAACCAGCAGGAACCGTGAAAGATGAACTTTCACCTGTATTTGGATTTGTAAATAAGTTAGCCGATTCATCATACACATTTTCGACATGTTTTTCATCTTCTTCTTCATCATTCACCAATGCAAAATACGAATTACATATATTAAAATTACCTTTCTTAGAGGAATTGCCAGTAGACTTCAACATAGATGACGATTTAGATGCATTACCCATAGTAGTAGCTTCCTTCTTAGGTTCACTAGTTGCCGCCTTTGGAACATATCTGAACTGTTTAACCGAGGGACTAACAAACTGACTTCCATTAGTAGACTTGGCTTTACCCTTATTCTTTTCTTTACCCACCGTTTGGAAACCGTCATGATTCAGCACCACAGTAGGAGTAATAACATGTGGAACAATAGGAGGACTCAACACCTGTTTAGGACATTGATCATGAATGTGACCAAATATCTTGCATATATTACACCTGGGAGGCCTCCATTCATATTCAACACGGATAGTATCTTTAGTAAAACCCTCCCCAGAAAGTGAAGGAAAACCAATAGAAACAACCTCCACAAGCTCAGCCTCAGAACTGACATCAATAAGGCACCTAGCAAAACTACTCCTACCCTAGGAATCCTTACACATAGAGCTCGTGTAAGAATCAAGCATAACAGGTTTACCAATGAATGTAGCAATCAAACTAATACCATCCTCTTAAAAAACTTGAATAGAAACATCATGCAATTTAACCCATACCGGGATGTGAGTCAATTCTTCCTTACACAACCTAGTATCCGTAGACCATTTCTTGAGAATTATAGGAGATTTACGTATCATCCATGGACCACTTTCCAAAATAGCTTCTAAACTAGCCTGTGTATCAAATTTAAAGAAAAATAAGCCTTTGGAATTCATCATAATCCTTTTCAGGCCATGTTTTGCCCAGTTATTCCTAGCATAGTATTCAACAACTGGAAACGCCATCCTCTTTCCAATAAAATAGCCATACAAGGTGTGTTCCAACCGAGAACTAACTTTTTCAACCACTTTGCGGGGAATAGAGATGTTAACACCTTCAAATACAGGTTCGGCAACCAGGGGACGAAAATTAGTATCAATTGTAGAATGGTTATTATCCGTGAAACCCGTAACTCCGGCATAAGATGGAGCATTAGCATTGATGTCCACAGCTTGGACAATAGGAGACTTATGAGTAGGTTTAGGGGTCGTAGATTTACCAATTGTTTCAGCCTTAAAAGCCTCCGACAAACCACAAACAGCCTCCGTAACCATAGTTCGAACATCACTTTCCAAATCAGCCCACACCGAATTTATACCAACTTCACAACCCTTAGTTAATTCATCAATATCCTCCAGTGTTTTAAGCGACACACCAAACAAAACATTAATATAGCCATGCTTACTTTTAGTAGAAGACGCCATACTTGAAGCATGTGGAACCGGTTTCACATGAACCTCACGATTGGTTGCATTCACCTGAACAGAAGGAGCTGGTGTCGTAGCGCCTCATTAAGTGGCATTCAAATCAACACTATCAGCCCTATCAGTCACAACAACAGAAGAATTGTTCGCCACTACAGCAGGGTTACTAGTATCATTCATGGTAACATTCCTTCGAGACTTCTTTTGTTTCCTCACAGTAACCTTCGACAATGGATTCGTATTCTCCTCCATATCAGCATTAAGTTCACTCAGATTAATTTTACCTACGTTCTCCATAATCACTCAAAAGAAAAGAAACCCCTAAAAATAAAAAACTAAATCGCAGCAGCAATAACAAGAAGATCCACATCCACCTTCAACCCAAGAGCCTTAACATGAGATTAAGGCATGAATTTAAAGCATAGAATTATTACTAACCGACTTCCATGTTGAAGCAAATCATAAGGATAAGGAAATCAGAATAAACGATACCCTAAAAACCCTAAATAAGTGATTACCCAAACAAAAAACCCTAAAAATTGAAAACTTCACCAAATCAGGCCTAGATCCGAATAAAAATAATGTTAACACTAAATTAACCAAAGTTAATTAGCAGAAACACAATCGTTATAAGGATTGGAGCAAGATTAATGATAAAGAAAACGATTAGGAATGGGTGGTTTTATGTTTTGGAAAAAATCGCCAAGGATCATATAAAATTTTTGAGGCTCATAGAATTTGGAGGCCTTGTGCATCAGCACATCTCGCACACTCTCAAATACGGCTCTGCCAAGTTGTATATTTCATGAAGAACCTTGAAATAACTTTACATATATCATACCTATGTTTTATCAAAAACATACTTAACCACGCTATATCAAAAGAATATGTTCGCAAAAGTTATGCACTGAATTGCAAAACAATTTTTTATAACAGGGTTAACGTATCATAGTGGAATCTTTTTGGCCCACGAGTGCTTATCTTTTGAGTTGCATGCTTGCCTTGTCCATCATCAATACATAACCAATGGTTAGACAAAGGAATATTTAATCCCCCGTGACATAGCATTATATCCCTGCAAACGTAGAAACCATCGTTATTACTATTACTATAATCATTCTTTATATCAATTGGCAATCGGCAAAGTTATTTTTTCTAATAAGTAGTAACAACTAAAACATCATTCTAGCAAACCACGTAATACACCTTATTTTTTTATTTTTACTATTAAGCATTTTCTTTTCATAGTACTATGTTTATTTATATATATACTAGTATTTTTTTGTTCACCATATCATTATTATTACTAATATTACTCACTATTATGGTTGTTATTATCTTTAAAGTTGGTGTTATGTTTTCATTTGTGTAGTTTTATGTGAGACTTTAAAAGACTAATAACTTGAACTCAAATCAATTAGAAAAATGTAAATACTTTAAACCAAATTACATAATACATACTAGGTGCTTTGAATATGTTATGGCTTAACCAAATCACACACACTTTACGTCCACACACTTGGTAAAACCAAAAAAGGGTGAGATCCTAAGATTTTTTGCAAAATAGAAATCGATAAAAATAAATAAGGATTATCACAAGAGATCTATCCCGATATAACGCGCGGGAAATATACACCGTGTATACATTCATCAACCAAAGTTTACTATTCATAAAGATTTTTTGACCGTCTTACAAAAATGATTATTATATGTATTGTTGGATGAAAACTTAAAGAACTGTTATATATAGAGTACAAGAATAAACAAGAGGAACGCAAGAATGAGATGAGTGGGAATTCTTATTAAGTGGTGATCCAAGAGGTTACATTAAGGATATATTTATAAGATACAAACCCTAATAAGATATGATGAATAAACATCACCTATAAGCCCATAAGCCCATATTTAGAATACTCCTCCTTAGATATTCATCATTTATTACACGCTATAAACTGCTTCATTAAAAAACTTACCAAGAAAAAAACTCAATGGGATAAAAACTTGATGAAGGGAAAAAGAGTGCAGTGCGCCTAATACTCCTCCTCAAATAAATGTATATCTTTCAAGCGTCGAATATCAATCTTCTGATGCAGTTTCTCATACACTTTTGTTGGCAAAGATTTTGTAATAAAGTCTATTGAATCATTGATGTTAAGAATATGTCCTGCGAAGATGACAAAATATGTGTAGGCAAAGATTTTGTAATAAAGTCTATTGAATCATTGATGTTAAGAATATGTCCTGCAAAGATGACAAAATATGTGTAGCTTCCAACCCAATGTCGAATGCATTGGTTGGAAAGCATACATTGCTAATACAAATATTAAAAGAGAAAAATACACTCTCTTTACGCATATTAATTATTAAAACCTCAGTTGCACTTATGTTTGGTACTTGAGGACCACTCATTTTATAGAGACATGTGCAAAAGCAATTCATATAATATGCGTCCAAATGATTTTTATCCATATAAGGATTCATTCAATTTGATCAAGTAGAGTTCTTGAGAACTTTATTAATTGCTTCAAGAAGTTGAAGTTGCTAGACATGTTTGAGGCATTATAGATCTTTCATGGAATATGAGAGCTCTAATAAAACTCATTTTTAGCAATTTAAATACTTTGTCTTGTAAAATATCAATAAGACATTTACGTCCACCTCGAGACAATATGTCTTTTAATAATCAACTTCATGCTTTTGTGAATTTATTTATTCACAATTCATGTCATAAAGGACATAACTTTAGAGCTCTTATTTCTTATTCGTACAAAGACTGATGTATATCCAATAGATTTTACACATTCATGTGTATGGACTTCATGTCCCAATACTTCTCGTATTTTCATGAGATTGCGTCTTTCATGTTTGCCAATCATTTCGTTGGACGCACTTTTGAATAATAATTTATTTATGATCCTCATTATGCATAATAGCAAGCGCTATATTGTATGTAAACAAATTTATCGACGTCGTTTTTGTTTAGATTCCATATGATTCTAGACATGATAGTATTTGTTGAGATCTCATTAGCTATATGAAGTTCTTTGTAACTTTCTATGTCTATTATCTCTTTATGAGACAATCATGGGGTCTTTTATACCTCGAATAACCATCTTTCTTTAATGCTCCATATTTTTCATTGAGGATTTTCTTTGGAATCGATCATTCTATCATGCTTGAAGCATGTCATAACAAACAATGTCCTTGAGGGACAGAGTATAACTTGGAGCATTAGTAGCTGACATTTTATTTTGGCTCAGTGTATATATATGGCTATTCGATTATCCAATGAATTATAGATTCATACTATTTCTTGAGAGGATCAATAGAATATGATTCTTTTAGTTTTATAATTTTAATAAAACTTTATCTTAATAGTACTATATTTTCTTCCGCTCACTATGCACTATTTTCTTCAGACCACGTATTTTCAAATGCATGTTGTAAAAATGTTAGCTTTTATATGTATCACTAAAAAAATTTCCATTATATGTTTTTGCAACGATTTTTCTCTTGTCTTGGTTCGCCGTAATTGGCAAAAGTTTTTTCATCCTTTTTATAGTCCTCGCAGTAAAAGTCTCAGAAAGTTTCTAGAATTTCTTGTTAGTTTTATTTCTAGATTTGTATGTACTCTTTGTCTAGCGCTTTGCTAGTAGCTTCTTTCTTTAATATAATCTTGCCGTTAAAAAAAAACCGTACTCGTTATCTACATTGATGACTTAGGGTGCGTTTGGTACGCTATCCGGAATCACTAAAGGTATGATTTTGATTAGAGGGGTGTATGAGATTGGGAATATTAATTTCATTATTGTTGTTTGATATAAAAATTTAGGTATGGGTATCATATTTAATAATGTCCATTTAAATACTCATGTAAAGAAAAATAAATGTGGTGGAGATAAAAAGAAGTAAGGTCCACCGGAATGAGCATAAAAAATCACCTCACCCCATTGGTATGCGTCTATAGGTATCCTATCATTGTTTGATTGCTAGATGTGTCACCAAACAATTGAAATCACTATGAAAATCATAGTTTGATTACCATTAACGTATACAAAATGCACCGTTTCATCCACTGTTTACTCATTGTTAGAGGATAACTCACACGAATTGATTCATGTGAGTCTTCCTCAATTGCATTTTGTTTTGTCTTTTTTCTTCACTCACACAGAAAAACAGACCCCACTTTTAAAATTACCTTTCACATAAAGCCACAAAACCATTTCACCTTTGTAACTTTTCTCCTGCCAATTTGATCAAAATACATTATGTTCGCCATTTTCTTTTACTTAATGATATAAAATACTACTTTAAACATTTAGTCAGTAGTTTAAGAATACTTTACATATAATTGTTGCACTTCATGCTTTAGAAAAACTAAACTATAAATAAGATAAGATAGATGTTGAATAAGTAAATATACATAGGTATTGATGGATAAATTGATTGTACATCTAGCTTAATTAATTGTATTTGTTTAAAAATCTATTTAGTTAGATTAGTAGCTTTCTTAGATTGTACCATGGTAATATAATTGTTACACATCATGCACTAACAATTGAACACCACCCAAAACACTATATTACTAATTTACCATATATAATGAATATAGAAAAAAACATAAACACTGAATGGGTATAATTATTTATCTTTTCTTATACAATAACTATAATGTTAAGAACACATGCATGTAATTCTTCAGTATTTATAATTGTAAACGTTTGATAACTGAACTCCGAAAGTGAGTAGTGATATTTTCTTTAAGCTTTTAGAAACCTTTTAAAGAAAATGACCTCAATATCCTTACATTTTGCACATGTTTAAAGCTTGATATTATACGAACCACAACAACGCTTTGTAACCTTATCTCTCGTCGTCCAACGTCATTGCTACCACAAGTTCACCTTAGGTATCTTATGATGGAGACTTAAAGATCTGAAGCGACCACTCAACGAGCGAATTCAAGAAGATAGAACAACTAAGGATTTGTGGTCCTATGAGGGATGAAACATAGGGAACTTTAAATTTTTGTTTTCAGGATACAAAAGTTGGGCGTTCCTTGTTTCCGTACCAATTAGATCTTAATGCTTGAGACCTGCGCACTAAGAAAACAAAAAGACACCGTTAGGCTTATCGTGGGATTGTCTCCCACGATTATCCTCCGGCGTGAGAGTAAGTAATCGGTTTTTAGGGTTTAGTTGAAGAGTTAGGGTTGAAGATCGTACCTTTAATGAGAGCCGAGATGCTCTATATATACACACGAAACCCTTGTTGGTTTCGTGTTCCTTATCCTTCGGCGTATCCGCCTAAGTCGGTCGTGTGATATATATCCCATAAATAAGAGATATCCTATATAAAGACCATAAATAACTTCGGGTTTGGGCCATCGTGAGCCCAAACCGTTATCGTGATAGCCCATTCGTGATGGGCTTGAGCCCATTCGTGATGGGCTTGAGCCCATTCGTGATGGGCTTAAGTGTTAGTAGCGTCCATTGGTCGGGCTCATGACCCGAATGCGGACTATACGTCATCATGTCCCCCCAGTCTAGTATGCGTAGTGTAACGACTGCGGATGCTAGACTAACAAATGTAGCGAAAATATTCCTCGATGCGTAGCGGGGAAGTTTCAAGTGTTTCCCGCCTAAAGAAGCTATATAATAAACTAGTCCAAGTACATCCGTATCTCCTTCGTAAATCGTGAGGGGTGGGTGAAAAAGTGCTTTACCTTTTGGCCTCCCAGCCACACGATTAGAGCAAGTGGGGTACATGTGTCATCCATCCACGAATATGTGTAACCCTATATAAAGGTTAGCCGTCGTTTCACTGTGGCTACCACAGTAAAAATCATCATTTTTCACCATTGTTAAACCTTCAAACAACAATTAAAAATCAACGAAAGCTAAGGTAATAGCGCGTGCGCTTCAGAATCCTTTAAATTCTAACCATGGTGCTTCAGTTATCCGATTTTAATTCCGATATATCTGAGGACGAACTTCGTCAGTTCACCTCAGATTATTACATCCCTATCGCATTGCACCCGGTAGTTCCGGTGGCGACTGCGTCAATTGCGAACTTCCCGCAAGGGAAAGTGGGGGTTTACACACGCTTCTTCGAATTTGCGAACCAGCGTGTGCCCATTTCCCTATTTTTGTGCGATATTTTAAACCATTATCGTCTACATATTTCACAGCTGCACTGTATAGGTGCAGCAAAAATAACTAATTTTGAAGTGAATTGTCGCTTGTTAGCGATAGAACCCACAATCCATCTATTCCGCGCGTTTTACCACACGTCGTGGTCAAACGGGTGGGTGTCCTTTTCCAAGCGTGCAGGGCCACTGCAGTGCTATACGGAGAAGTTAGACGCACTGAGGGTTTGGAGGGAAAAGTTCTTTTGGGTTGATAGTGCATTTTTCCCATGGATTTTTGAGTTCTATACTCAAGAATCATTGCCGAGAGATGAGCGCCCCATCCCCGGAACGTATAGCGCAGAGGATGCGGAGACGATTAATGCCAATCGCATACCGATCAAGGCGTATCCAGAGGAGTTTTTGGTGCACATGGGCATCAGTCGCAATTACTTCGGTAGTCCGGAGGAGGTGCCAACTTTTTTGGACGAGAATAGCCGGGGTGGGTGCTTGTCTCTCCCTTCCTCTTCGCTTATTAGTTGTAAGCGTTCTTCCCTTTGTAGCTTATCTAACAAGTGACTGTAGGGGTGCGCCCTTTGAGAGATGGCGAGGAGCCAGTTCTACAGGCTACCGCGGGGCGCACGATGGAAATCGTGCAGGAGGAGTCAGAGGATACGCCCCCAATTGTTTTAGAGGCGACTCCTCTGCGCAGTTTTCCCACTCCTGAGGTACAAATCCATGTAGAAGAGCTATCGCAGACTGATTCGTCGGAAAGTGGGGAGTTTGCCATGTCTGAAGGTGGGCAAGAAGGCGCTGGCCAAGGGGTGAAGCGCAAGAAAGCTGCTGGAGATGATGGCGCTGGTACGTCCAAAAGAAGGCGCCATCTTATCTCTAGTGAGCCATCATCATCATCAGAGGAGAATGCGTCGCAGAAGGATACAACTGAAACTCCTTCCTTCAAGTAAGTAATTAGGCTTGTATCTTTAGATCTGCACTTCTTTATTCCGCAATGATATTATAAAGTAGCTCTGTTATCTGTGTGCAGTGTCGAGGTTGCTGGTGATGATGCTGCGCGCGCTGGGAAATCGTCCCCCAAGGCGAGTCCTTTGCCTGCTGATCATCTTGCGCAGGGGGGCCAAGAATCTGGGACAAAGGCTCCCGAAGATGTTCCTACGGATCAGTTGATTCAGGAGCTGTGCTTGGCTACTGCGCAGCAAGGCTCATTGGTTGCACAGCTGAAGGCTAGGTATGCGGGTGAGGGTAGCAGCAATGCGCAGAAGGATAGGGAAATTGCGCTACTGAAGGCGCAGCTAGCTAATGCTCAGGCTGAAGTAGAGTCCACCACTGTGTATGCTCAGAAGCTTGCTGATGAGAGGCTATCCTTGTTTGCTCAAGTGAACCAAGAGCGTGCTAACTTCAAAGAATACAAGGCTTCTTGTCTTTGGGTTTTGAAATATTTGGAGAATGGGAAGAATGAGCACTTCGCTAATTTGGAGGAGTTCCGCAAGTCCGTAGGGTGTTTGCTGGAGAAACAGGAGAGCAAGCTGCGTAAGTGTAACACCCTAGGCAAATCCCACATCGGCTGTGGCCTGGAGAGATGCTGGGTTCATAAGATTACATTCGCCTTACAATGACACAACCCGTTTTGTGGTCTACTGCGAGTGGGGTTCTTAGGAACTGGCAGTTAAGCGTGCTCATGTGAGAGTAGTACTGGCTTGGGTGACCTGCCGGGAAGTCTTCAAATGAGGCCACAAAAGCAAAGCCGTGAGCCTGCGGGCAAAGCGGACAATATTGTGGTCTGAGTAGGCAGGATGTTACAGTAAGCTTAGCATTGAATACGATGATGAGTTGTACCCTCACTTGGTGTCAACCATTGCTGAGCGCAGGTGGCTTATCAGCCATGGCTTGCGGCTTGCTGCCTTGAGAACGCTGGAGTCTCAAGAGGTGAAGGACTCCTTTGGGGATGTTGTTCAGTGTGCGCTGGCGCGTGGTAAGGCAGAGGCTGTAGAGGAGCTGTGTGCGAACAAGATCTTGACTGTGCCCGCCGCCCAAGTACCGGGTTACAACGAGAACGCTTATGATGATCTTGTTGCTGCGATGGAGAAGTTGAAGCTTTTGGAGCTTCCTCATATTGCTCAACTGGAGCGCGACCAGGATTATCCCATAGGTGTGATTATGGAGGGGCTGACTTTGGCTAGGCACACAGCAGATGACGCTGAGGCGCAGCTTGATTATTTTTTGAAGCCCGATGTGTCGCAGCTGCATGTACCCATCTTTGCTTGTCCGCGTGATATCCTGAATCCTTTCGCTCTTGAGAAGGAAATTCCTCTAAAGAAGTCCCTAGAGGCCCATGAGATGAGACTTGCAAAGAAGAATGGTGCGAAGGGTAAAGCCATCCTTTGTGGTCTTGGTGCGGCCCATATTCCGAGGTCTGATGGAGTGCCCGTTAGCGTGCCAACGGTGTCACCCAAGGATGTTGACCTGTTGAAGAAGCTTGAAGAGGCTGGTAGTGTGGCGCGCCAAGTGGGCAGTTCAAGGCTTAAGCGCACACGTAGTATATAGGCTACTTAGATGTAGTGATGTTTTGTAACAGGTTCACTTTTTGTTGCACATGTGCATGTTGAATCTATATTGTATATGGACTCGTAGTCTACAATAAAATGTTGAAAAGTACGATTGTACGTATATTATATCAAATGTGATTGTGGTTATAATGTTTGTACTTAGTTATTTTGTCTTTGCGTAAAAGACGTCTATGTTGTGTATAACATAGCAACTTGTTGTGTATATACTTAAGAAAATTTATAAAAAATCCATAATCGTGTATGAAGTTCATAAAATTTACAAGTTTATTGATTTATATGCAGCGTACTGCAAATAGCATATCAAGGAGTTAAGTGTCTTAGCTCATAAGTTGTTAAACGCGCACAGTGTGCATTGTTGTGTATCCGTCGTGGGATACACATTGAACTTACTCCAACGTCTTGAGAGTAAGGTGTTTAACAAGGATGCGTGATCCGATGTTGATGGGTTTGCAACCCTCTTACTCAACGAGTTTGTTAGTAGGTTTACTCATCCTTTTACCATCGTGGGTTTTAATAAGTGCATGCACGCCATGTAGGCAGAAAATAAAATAACAACAATATTGAGACAAATAACATGTAAACAATAAAGTGAAATGTGTCGCGGAATTAGCTAGAAACCGCGACATTGAATTAATACTTGCAAGTTTTTGTGAAAAAGAAAAAACATTTGCCTAAATGAAACAAAATGTAAATACACGGATATTTATTAAGCACTTACTAAAGTGCGGAGGTGTCCGTGTGTGAGGTCGTAACCTTTCCTAAAGATAGCATCTCTTAAGATTGCAAACATTCCATGTGCGTTGTAGCTCGCGGCCATCCATGTCACGCAGCTTGTATGCGCCTTTACCTAGTGCTTCAACGACCTCATAGGGTCCTTCCCACTTCGGTCCAAGTTTACCTGTATCTTCTGCGTGGCTTGCATCGTTAGCGCGATATACAAAGTCGCCTGGTCTGAATGAGGTGCTTCGAACTTTAGCGTCATAATATCCCTTCATTTTTGACTTGGCTTTTGCTTCACGTATAGCTGCGCGTTCACGCCTTTCTTCCAATAGGTCCAAGTCGATACGTCGTTCGTCGTCATTGGTTGCGACATTAACTTCCGCGGTTCGAATAGTTGGCATCCCAATTTCAGCTGGTATGACAGCTTCTGTCCCATAGACAAGAGAAAAAGGAGTGTCTCCATTGCTAACTTTGATTGTCGTGCAGTGCGCCCATAAGACATGCGACAATTCGTCCACCCATCTTCCTTTGTGCTTGTCCAGGCGCGCTTTAATTCCTTCGCCTAAACTACGATTTGCGCGCTCAACTAAACCATTGGTTTGTGGGTGTTTAACTGATGCGAAGTGTTGTGTGATATTTAGTTCTGCGCACCAGTCTTTGAACGGATTATCGCGGAATTGTTTTCCGTTGTCCGAAACAATCTCCCCGGTAATCCAAAGCGGCATACAATATTTTCCCAAACGAAGCCTTTTACTTGATTACCTGTGATTGTCGCCACTGCTTTCGCTTCAATCCACTTAGTGAAGTAGTCTATTGCCACAATAAGAAATTTCAGTCCCCCCGCTGCAACAGGGAAGGGACCCGCAATGTCGATACCCTACTTATAGAATGGCCATAGAGAAGTGATAGGCGTTAGCTCTTGTTGTGGTCTGCGCGGGATGGGTCTATGAACTTGGCAGTCGCTACACTTCTTTATCACCTCACGCGCATCACGATGCATAGTGGGCCAGTAGTATCCTGACCGCAAGGCTCGCGCTACGACGGATCGTGGTCCTGAATGCATACTGCATGAACCAGCGTGGATCTCTCGGAGTACGTAATCTACCTGAAGAGGTCCAACGCACCGAAGCCATGGTTGTAGGAATGAGCACCGATATAGGATACCATCTCGAAGTTCGAACCTCTGCGCTGTGCGCCGTATCTGTCGAGCATCCTTCTGCTCCTGGGGCAATATACCTTTGCTTATAAACTCCACAATAGGGGTCATCCACGTAGGATTCTCCTACTCTATTACCGTGGATATTTCCATCTCCGAGATGGATTTATATTTTAGAATCTCCACCAGCACTTGTTTTGACAGGTGCGCAAAGCTTGTAGATGCGATCTTGCTTAGCGCATCCGCTTTCTTGTTTTCACCTCTAGGAACTTGTTTAATGGTAAACCTATCAAAACCTTGGATTAGTGATTTGGTCTTGTCGAGGTATTGAACCATGTTATCCTCTTTAGCCACATATTCGCCCAACACATGGTTGGCTACTAATCGGGAGTCCACATTTGCTTCTAGGTTACGTACACCCATTCGAGTTGCAATGCGTAATCCGGCGATTAGGGCTTCATATTCTGCCTCGTTGTTCGTAGCTGTGAATTCAAAGCGCAGAGACTGAACTTCTTTCAACGTGCGCGGTGAAGGGAGTTGGATGACAGCCTCTGTTTTTTCTGGGCATGGCTTAATGCCATCTGGTTCTATCAAGTATCCCAGGAACATGCCTTCTGTAGCGCCAAAAGTGCATTTCTTAGGATTCAACTTCATGTTGATCTTTCGTAGTGTTCTAAATGTTTCTTCAATGTCGCGCACCACTTCGTCTTCAGTATGGCTTTTTATGACAAGGTCGTCCACATAGACCTCTAGGTTGCGGCCCACTTGCTTTTCAAATGCATTATCTACCAATCGCTGGTAGGTGGCGCCCGCATTCTTCAGGCCAAAAGGCATCTTTGTATAACAAAAGACACCTTGGCTTGTGTGGAAGGCTGTTTTTTCCTCGTCTTCCTTGGCCATTTGGATTTGGTGGTACCCTTTGTATGCATCTAAGAAACATTTAAAGGGATATCCGCACAGAGATTCTACCTTCCAGTCTATCTCTGGTAGTGGGTAGCAGTCCTGTGGACATGCTTTGTTGAGGTCAGTGAAATCCACACACATCCGCCAACTACCATCACTCTTCTTGACCATTACTGGATTGGAGAGCCAGTCATGCACATATCCAGATTCTTTTGCAAGAGTGCGCACACGGCCGCTCTGCCTTTATCAGACAACGATCCCCCGATCGATACTTCTTGCTCCGGGTAATCAGGATGAATTGCGACCTTCAGATTTGGTACTTTAGCTGCGCTCTGTTCTGGGGTGTGCGTCGTCTCGCATGTAATCGTGTTACACTCTCTAGGTGGCGCGGCGCTATTGTAGATGGTGACAATGCCGCCTTCTACCGGGAATTTGAGCATCCCATGTGCTGTGGACGGTACCGCGCGTATTGCCGAAATTCCTGGTCTTCCAATAATGCCATTGTATGGTGAAGGAGATCTGATCACCATAAAATTCATCCAGGCTGTCGTGGAGTGTTCCTTATTACCGACAGCGACTAGTAGTCGCAGTTGCCCCATGGGCCATATCTTTTCTCCTGTGAAGCCAGTCAACGAAGTCGTGGCTGGGTTTAACTGTCTTTGTATCTCAGGGCGCAATCTCTTGAAACAATGCTCATACATTATATCCGCTGATGCCCCTCCATCAATATACATGCGGTGGATATCGTGACCCCCCGCGTTTATCTCAATGGTGAGTGGTTCCGCCACTGTGTTGTCCGCAGCCAAGGTCGGGAAAGAGATTTCGCTTCCATGAGAAAATTTCTGGCTGATCTTTTGCCTAGTCTTTCGCTGCCATGATTGTATCATGTAGATCGTGTCAGCCTTATCCTTAGGTGCTTCTTTTTTGCCCCCGGTCTTCTGTTTGTCTTTTCCATCCTTGATGTTCTTAACTAGATGGTCCAATCTGCCTTCTTTTACTAGCTTATCTATTAGTTGGCGCAATTGGACACACTCATTAGTTGTGTGGCCCTTCTGTCCATGATACTCGCAGTATCCATTCCCTACGCGCCGATCTTCTGGGGTGCGCATCGGTGGGGGTCTCGGAAAGTTCGCGCCTTCCGTCGCGAATATCTCCTTTGGAGTCTTTGTTAGTGGGGTATACTTGTCGTTTCCCCGTCCGCCTCCTTGACTGTGGTAGCTTTTGTTACGACTGCTACTCTGGTCATTGGATTGTCTCCTTAGCTCTTCTTGTGACCTATAGTTTGAGTAGCCTTTCTTGCTATCCGCAGCGGCGGCTTCTCCTTGGATGAAGGACCTTGTGCGCTTCATTAGTTCGTCAAAGGTTTGGGGAACCCTATCATTTAACTTTTTGATAAGCTCAGGGTTATTGATCCCGTTCATAAACCCTGAGATCTTTAGTATTTCGGGACATGCCTTGACATGTATGCATTCATCTTTAAAGCGCTCCATAAAAGTGCTTGTGGATTCCCCGTGGCGCTGTTTTACCCTAGCGAGCTCGACAGGGTTCTTGGCGCACTTCTTCCTCTGAGTAAAGTTCAAACGAAACGCCTTACGCAACTCTTCAAACCCATCGATGCTTCTACGTGGAAGCTTACTGAACCAGTTTCGCGCATTCCCCACTAATGTAGAGTTAAACATATGGCACCACACAGGTTGTGGCCAATTTTCGATGGTTGCTGCTGATTCGAAAAATTTTAGGTGGTCATCAGGATCACCTGTCCCATCATAAGTTTTAACATTGGCGGGCATGCGCCTTCTCTTATCTTCTGAAAAATCACTGATGCGCGGAGTGAATGTGTCAACCTTTTGGCGGCGCCAGGGACGAGACATATCTTCGTCCTCCTGGTCGCGGTATCTTCTCCTGGACTTCCAGTGTCTTGTTTCTTTGTCCTCATTGTCCGAGGAGTCACTTGAGGATGAGCTTACCCTTTTGCGTTGCTTGCGCCGACTATCCTCGGAATCCGAGCTTGAAGGGCTTTTGCTTGGGGAGCATCGTCGCCCAAGTCGATCGTGGATCCTGCGACTGCCAAGTCTAGCGTGGACATTGGGGCGCCTTCCATCATCTTCATGCTCCTCCAGAGACTGTAAGTCGGCTGCTTCATCGTCCACAACTTTCCTTCCGATCCTAGTAAACACAGGATGTCGACGGCCATCCTTCTCGCGCCTTTCCTTTCGGTAACGCGGTGGGGATGCCTCATGCTCAGGATCAAAGTTGAGCCTGGCTTGCAGGCTCTGACTTGACCTCTTTTTTGCTTCATCTCGCATCAGCGCAGCCAAGGTTTCGTAGTTTTGGGACACGAAATCACCTGACGCTAGTTCAGGCGCAACTCCTTCTAGCGCGAGGATGTCTGTTTCCAAATCAGGACCCTTGTTTCGGGTGGGCGCATTTGGCGGCTCAGTGAAGTTTAATTCTGGCATGGTGAGAGGAGTGCGCAGTAGATCTACCGCGCTAGCGGTTGTTGTAGTAGCATGGGTAGTCCTTGTGATCGGTTCTACCGGGGTAAAAGCCAGATCTGAGTATGATCCTAGGCTTTTGGGCGCACTGGTTGTTCCAGAGGCCTGCTTAGCAGCTGAATCAGTTTGCTGCTTCTTTCCTAGTAGGTCGTCATGCGTTTTCTTTGTCTGCGGAGTCCGCTGATTTGGGTTTCCATGCTTCGTCATTCTAGTTCTTAGTGTATGGTCCCACGGATGGCGCCACTTGTTGATACAAAAGTTGGGCGTTCCTTGTTTTCGTACCAATTAGATCTTAATGCTTGAGACCTGCGCACTAAGAAAACAAAAAGACACCGTTAGGCTTATCGTGGGATTGTCTCCCACGATTATCCTCCGGCGTGAGAGTAAGTAATCGGTTTTTAGGGTTTAGTTGAAGAGTTAGGGTTGAAGATCGTACCTTTAATGAGAGCCGAGATGCTCTATATATACACACGAAACCCTTGTTGGTTTCGTGTTCCTTACCCTTCGGCGTATCCGCCTAAGTCGGTCGTGTGATATATATCCCCTAAATAAGAGATATCCTATATCAAGACCATAAATAACTTTGAGTTTGGGCCATCGTGAGCCCAAACCGTTATCATGATAGCCCATTCGTGATGGGCTTAAGTGTTAGTAGCGTCCATTGGTCGGGCTCATGACCCGAATGCGGACTATACGTCATCAATTTTAGTTTTCAGGGTTAATTTAATGCGTGCAATTATAATAATAATTATAATAACAATACAATACGGGGTTTTCCTAACTTTTGTCATGGGGCACAAGTTAAACACAACAAAAAATTACAAAAAGTACTCAAGGGCCCACAAAAAATATTCAGGGACACAAAATTCATGCGTCTTGCTTAGCTTGTGCCTCTAGAGCACAAGTTAGAAAACCCTTATTTAAAAGTAATCATGAAATGCCTTTAAAATTGTAGAAGAGAGTGTTTATCAGCTTGATTGGTTTGTATATTATGTTATATTAATGATAATTTTTATTAAAGAGGTGTTTTAAAGATTATATTAACCACTGGTGTTGACTAGTAAATATACATAGGTATTGATGGATAAATTGATTGTACATCTAGCTTAATTAATTGTATTTATTTAAAAATCTATTTAGTTAGATTAGTAGCTTTCTTAGATTGTACAATGTGGTAATATAATTGTAATTTTGAGTAAGAGGTGTTTTAAGAATAGTATTAACAAGGATTCCAGCCGGCACGTTGTTGCAGACTGTTTGTATACGATAGTATTACTTTAGTTGAAAGATTATACATCAATGTCATATGACATCTTATAACTGAAAGAGACTAACAAAAGCGAAAAACTGCTTATATCTATATCTGATAAACGCGTAATTACACCATCATTGATATTTAGATTGCTAATAATATTTAAGAAGTTATATGGTTGTTGTCAATCTCTTGCTTGTTTTTGGGAAGTGCATCATCCGTAAACAAAGTCTTCTCACAAAAGCACAACAACATTATCTAACCAACTAAGATGTTCTTAGCTTCAAACAACAACTCCCAGCTCAAAAAACAAGATTGTTATCACGTTGACCCAACTGAATGTCTGCATAAATTGTTACCCATAGGCAGTCCCCAACAATGGAGAATCAACTTCTCCCAATCAATTTCACCAAATTAACCTACTTTGATCCACCATATTTTAATTAATTCAAAACCTCACTTCCAAAACCACAGATCTTTCATTTCCCTCAATCAATTTCACCAATTAATTTCACCAACTCAGTTAAAAATTTTTAAGGTCCGTCTGGATTTCTGTCCTACATTGGTGCGTAACAATATAATTACATGAAGTGGAAAACGGTGACCAATCGGAAGGGTAACACGGTTAGAAAAAGCGTGTTTGATCGAATGGGGCCACGTGTCAATGACCATGGCGATTATAGGGTTACAAATGAAACCTTAAACGCAAAGGTATCTCATAATGTTTACGTAAACAATTTTCCTTCTCACTTTACTATCCGTGAACTTAGACAGACATGTGAACGTGTTGGCGTAGTGAATGATGTATTCATTCCTAATAAGTTATCACAACTTGGTAAACCATTTGCCTTTGTACGATTTGTTAAGGTAGGAGATATTCATACTATTGTAGAAAAACTACGCGCAATATGGATTGGGAAGAATAGGTTGATTGCTAACATTGCAAGGTTTGATCGTAACCATAGCAATAAATTAAGGAAGGACGCAATGCCTAAAGAAACTAATCCAGGTGGTTTTAATACACGGTTTGTGGACAACCAGGCAAAACCAATGTATTATGCTGATGTACTTAGAGGTGAAAAAAGGGTAAATGGTAATGGAGATTGTAATGTGAATGAACCATGTATCGTATTGGATCACGAATGTTTGAACGTGGTTGAGGAGAGATTCACTCTTGTTGCGTGTGTGAAGGAGTTCGGATCTCTTCAGAATATCCAAAACATATGTGCTAATGAAGGATTTGAGAATTTGCGCTTTCAGTACTTGGGAGGATTTTGGGTTGCCATTACTTTTCTCAATGATCAAGCATGTGAGAAATTTCAGAAACATCAAGGAGTGGGTTCTTGGTTCGCAAAAATTGACAAATGGAAACGGGATTTTGAGGTTAAAGAAAGGGTTGCGTGGATTGATGTTGAAGGCGTTCCCCTTTTTCTTCGGTCAAAAAATACATTTGCAAGAGTGGCAAGACAATGGGGTGAACTTGTTTACCTTGAAGATGCTAAGGGCACTAATCGCTATAGTGTTAGAATGTGTGTCAAAACATGTTTACCACATATTATTGGGGATTCCTTTAAGGCAATTTTTGAAGGAAAGCTAATACGGGTTAGAGCAAAGGAAATCACAGGATGGATACCTGACTTTGTTGATGAGGTAACTCTTGGGAAGGAAGAGATTAATGTGGAAGGTGAAGTAAATTTTAAAGAGGTAGATGACATGGCTGATTCGGTGGAGAAACATACATGGGACGAGGAAGATGATGAGGTGGAAGTTGTGGCAGACTCGTATGAAGTGGCTAATAACAATGATGAAAATTTAAAGTCGGAAGATCCATTTGGGTTGAATGATCTTATCAACCAACATTCAACTAGAAAAGAACACATGGCTTCTAGTCATGGGGGCGAGGATCATCCCTATCCTCCCGGATTTACACCTCCTCAGTTTCACGTCAATCCGGACCAACAAGTAAAACATCATCGAAGCAAGGAGGTTAGTCAATCTCCCAATGAGGAATTCAGAAATGAAAAAAAGGGAGAGACCAGAGGGGGGGTCTACCTTTGGGGCATGCTTCGGTTTTGGGAGATAATATCACAAAATCATTTGATTCAGGTAATAATCGTGTTGGTGAGGAGGAAGATGATGACTGTAATTCTGTCATAGGTCCGTTGAAAGAAGATTTGGGTGGGTCTCAATCATACCATTATGATTCTATGTCACAACCGAAACCACCAGTTGATTGGTTTTAAGATGGCGGGATGTGAAAAGGATTTGAAAATTGTATTGAAGAAGGTAGGAGGGAATGAAATGTTCCAATGAATATTCTATCTTTGAATGTTCAAGGTTTAGGGAGGATGGTGAAAAAGAAGTGGGTGTGCAAGCTATGTAATACAAATAGGGTAAATTTTTTAGCTATTCAAGAAACAAAAAAGGCTAATATTTCTCCTATGCTTGCTAGGTTTTTATGGGGGAATTCTTTATTTGAGTATTCTTTTAGTCCTGCTAGAGGTGCTTCGGGGGGTATTGTGTGTATTTGGGATAAGGCGTTTTTTCAATGTAGCATGAGAGTGGTGGATGAGTCGTTTGTTTTGTTAGAAGGGTTGTGGGTTGGGGCAAATAAACCTTTGATGTTTATCAATGTGTATGCTCCACAAGATACAAATGAGAAAAAGTTGCTTTGGGATCGAATTTTGGGTCTTATGTCGCAATGGCATGGTGAAACTATTATAATGGGGGATTTTAATGTGGTTCGGTTTGATTATGAAAGGCACGGTTCGGTTTTCCAAAGGCGCCCAGCAGACAACTTTAATGATTTTATTGAACATGCAGAACTGATAGATGTTTATTTGGGAGGACATGCTTTTACTTGGTCGGACAAGGTGGCTGGAAAAATGAGCAAATTAGACAAATTCCTCGTATCTGAAGGCTTGTTGGGCGAGCTTCCAAATTTGTCTGGGGTGATCCTTGACAAGCATCTTTCAGATCATAGACCGATACTTCTCAGGGAGTTGCAAGTCGACTATGGGCCAACTCCTTTTCACTTATTTCACTTTTGGTTTCTTGAAGATGATTTTATGCAGGTTGTTGAAAATTCGTGGAAAGGTGATGGATGTTACCATAGTAGTGCTATGGTGACTTTAAAACAAAAGATGAAGCGTTTAAAAGAATGCTTGAAGTTGTGGAGTTCAGAAAAAGTAAAGAATAGAATGAGACGAACGAAAGATTTAGAGGCAAAGGTGGTGGAGATTGATAAAAAAATGGATAGGGGGAGGGTTCCTTGACTGATGTAGCAGAAAGATCAACCTTGGCGAAAGAATTGGCAGATATTGATAAAAAAGATATTTCTGATTTGATCCAAAAAGCCAAGATTAAATGGGCGATTGAAAGTGATGAAAATAGCAGGTACTACCATGGTATAATCAATAAAAAATCGAAGGAATTTGGCTATTCATGGGGTTTTTTGTGATGGAGTTTGGATTGAAGAACCAAAGTTAGTGAAAGATGAATTCAAAAAACACTTTGCGGATCGTTTTGCATCTCCTGATTAGGATCGTCCCCATTTTGAGGGAGTGTATCCTCGTGTTCTGAGTGGGGATCAAAACACAGAAATTGAAGGGGATGTCACTACGGAAGAAATTAAGAAGGCAGTTTGGGATTGTGGCTCAGACAAGGCGCCGGGTCCAGACGGTTATACGTTTGATTTTTTTAAGAAATTCTGGTATTTGTTGGAGCATGATGTTGTGGCTGCGGTGACAGAATTTTTTAACACAAGTGTGTTCCCTAGAGGATGCAACGCTTCGTTTATAGCTCTCATTCCAAAAGTCCAGCAACCCAAGTTTGTTAAAGATTTTAGACCTATTAGTCTAATAGGATGCCAATATAAAATAATTGGTAAAATATTAGCTAATAGATTGTCGACGGTTATTGATTATTTAATTAGCAAGGATAAATCTGCTTTCATTAAAGGAAGACAGATTCTTGATGGTCCATTTATTCTTAATGAGATTGCAGCCTGGTGTAAAGCTAAAAAGGAGAAAGCCTATGTTTTCAAGGTCGATTTTCTAAAGGCCTATGATTCCGTTAGATGGGATTTCGTAGATGACATTCTAAAGAACTTTGGCTTTGGTAGTAGATGGAGAAGTTGGGTGAGTGGGAGTCTTCAATCTACCATGGCGTCTGTATTGGTTAATGGCTCCCCAACAGAGGAGTTCTGTTTCCATAGGGGTCTGAAGCAGGGCGATCCTCTTTCTCCTTTTTTGTTCATTTTGGTGATGGAGAGCCTACACATTATGATTCAACTAGTCATGGATAGAGAAATGCTTCAGGGTTTATGTATTGGTGAGGCGGACAATGTCACTATTTCTCATCTTTTTTATGCAGATAATGCCATCTTTGTAGGGAGTTGGAGCAAAGAGAATGTGGATGTTGTCGTTAATCTCTTACATATTTTTCATCTTGCATCGGGGATGTCTATAAATATGCAAAAGAGCAAACTTTTGGGTTTTGGAGTCCAGTTTAATGATGTCCAGCAAATGGCGATGTATGCCGGATGTGAACCCGTGAAACCTCCTTTCGAATATCTTGGTCTAATGGTAGGTGAGAATATGACCAAAGTGAAGTCGTGGAAATGTGTTGTTGACAAGGTTACTTCAAAACTTTCCAATTGGAAGGCGAAAACCTTGTCTATTGGTGGTCGTCTGACGCTTATTAAATCAGTGCATAGGGCAATTCCTACGTTTTACATGTCGATTTCCAAGGCTCCTGAGGGTGTTTTAAAGAACATAGAGGCTTTGCGTAATAGATTTTTCTTGGGAGCTGATGAAAATGAGAAAAAAATGACGTGGGTGGCTTGGAAGACGGTTCTTTCTGCTAAGCAATATGGGGGATTGAGAGTTAATAGTATGTTTGCTCTTAATCGTGCTTTGTTGTTTAAATGGGTGTGGAGATTTTTAACTGATCCAGAGGCGCTGTGGGTCAGAGTATTTAAAGCGGTTCATGGAATGAATGGTTTGAACAGTAGTAGCTTGCTTGTCTACTCTCATAACTCAATTTGGTGTAATATAGTCAAGTCGATAGAAGATCTGAAAAGAAAAAGGAATTGATTTGCTAGTTTTTTGCTCTAAAAGCGTGGGGAATGGTTCTAATACTGATTTCTGGAATGATATCTGACTTGGTGATGTTACTTTCAGGTCCAGATTCAATAGGATATATGCTTTGGAAAATCAAAAGAATGTTTCTGTTGCGAAGAAGATGGCACAAGTTGGGTGGACCACCTCTTTTCATCGTTTGCCTAGAGGAGGTGTTGAGGCGTCTCAGTGGGAGGAGCTCGCTGCCATATTGGGTTCTATGGTTCTGTCTTCAGCCATCGATAGATGGAGGTGGACAAAATTGGGATCAGGCGATTTTACGGTTTCCTCGGCGAGATCCATTATAGATGAGTATATTCTCCCTAACTCTAATATGCAGACTAGGTGGTCTTTTTTGGCTCCTAAAAAGGTGAATGTTTTGGCTTGGCGTTTGGCTATTAACAAATTGGCGACAAGGGTTAATTTGTATAATAGGGGGCTTGATGTCCCTTCGATTTTGTGTGGGGTGTGTGATTATGGTATAGAGTCGACAGACCATCTCTTCTTTGGTTGTTCCTTGGCCCTGGATTTGATGGTAGAGGTGGGTCGTTGGTGGAGACTTGATATTCCAAAGATTGGTTCTTTTTTAAGTTGGCATATGTGGTTTGAGTCTCTAAATATGCCCAAGGCGAAAAAAGATTGTCTAGAGGTGGTGTTCTTGGCTTTATGGTGGCATGTTTGGAACTTCCGAAATGCTAAGTTGTTCGCCAAGAAAAAACCAAGGAAAAGTTTATGCATGGATAACATTGTCACTTATGCATTTTTTGGATTAGCGGTAGATGCAAAAAGACGAACTTAAATTGGGTTGCTTGGTTGCAAGACCCTTGTTTAGCTTATTTCTTCCATGTAATTGTATCTTCTTGTCTAGCTTCTTGCTAGTTTTCTTTTATAATATTGATGCCGTTCTAAAAAAAAAAAACAAAGTCTTCTCGCCAGACTTGGTGCTTGCATTGAAAACCTGGATAAAATTGTCGGCGTAATTAGTCTCATTATCGCTAGTTTTGCCATCGATTGGAATGATGTTGGCAATTCTTTTCAATATATCACTTAAATTATTCGACCAATGAAATTTAAGGCCATCCAAATCCTCTGCATCAATAAATTCAAGATTGGTGTTACAAAATGTAAAATGATTACTAAACGCATTATTTAAGTTGAGGCGAATGCCCCGGCTTTCGGGAAACATTAACACACATAACTATGCAAATGCCATGATGCATTTCAAACCATACCATGGCAACATAATTCATAACAAATCATTCAGAGTACTATTACCGAAAGTTTAGATAAGTCGGTAAAAAACAATTCCAGATAACTAATATTTATAACAGGAAAGAGACCCAAAAACCATATTCAAGCAATTTGCTTCTTTAAGATATTCAAAACTCAAAGGATGTGATCAAACTCACATAAAAGAAAGGAACAGTGTTCAGTCATTTTTTTTTTTTTTCTCCCATATTTTCCAAATTAAAAAGGGAACAATGACTTGGTTATTGGATTCATGAGATGCATGCTATGGCTAAGACACTGTACAAATGCGTAATGTCAAAATTAAGACGATCCGGAAGACCCACTCATCATAGCCAAAAAGGTTATTCTCCATTACATATATACAAAAAAAAAAAAAAAAAAAAGTCTCTAAAATATATGGCAAGCTGTAACTCCAAAATTAACGGTTGACTATCTAAAGTATTGGTTGTAGCATTAATGATAAACTATCAATAAGCTAATGTTAAACATTAGAGCAAAAGATCAGTAGAAAAAAGGTATTGTATCAAATTTAGCGACATTAAAATACTTGTAATATTAAAGTATTGGCTAAGAGCGCGAATATTGGATATCTCTTCCTTTCTCATTCTCTTCTTTTGACTTGAAAAGCATGTGGTGACCTTATTGAAGCGAATCCAAAAGTTCTCTGTGACTCTGTTATTCATATTTTTAGTAGGATTCGATTTGGTATAGATAGAGAAGTGTGGGCTCAGATAATATCTCGGCTCCCAATTAATTTCTTGTAAATCTCATGGGTTTCTAATAAAGTGATGTTAAAAATAAATAAATAAATAAAATAATAATAATATTATTATTATTATTATTATTATTATTATTATTATTATTATTATTATTATTTTTTTATAACATCACTTCATTAGAAACATATACGATTTACAAAAAGTTAGTAGGGAGCCGAGATACATATTAATAATAATATTATTATTATTATTATTATTATTACTACTACTACTATCAATTTTTATTTATTTTCATCATAACATCTTCAATATCATCTTTTACATTTTAAAAATCACTATAAATGAACATTATGTTCACGAGATACATAATAAGATAAACGTCATTATGCAAACATTATTCTTACAGATTCATAAGTTGTTATCTATAAGCGACGGCAAAACCCTTATGTTTTTTAGTAATTTGAGGCGTCAGTTAAAACAAATTCTATTACTCCCTCCATCCCAAAATTATTTTCATCTTTTAAATTTTTCGGTCTTTTTTTCTCAACTTTGACTGTAAATATTTTTGTTTGTGTTATACAATTTTTGATAAAAATTACACTAATGACAATACATTTAAAACTCAATCCGTTCATATATTTTGTATCAAGTATTATATAATATAAAAAACACTTAAGGTCAAAGTTAAAAAGTAAAAACCGAAAAAGTCAAAATGGACAATAATTTTGGGACGGTGGGCGTAGTTCTGTGTGAAATAAGGATTTTGTATTGTTTGAAAATATATTTATTTAGAGATAGTTTAGTGAATAAAATGGCCAAAACTTTGTTTTATTAAAAATATTTGCATCTTTGGAGCGATATGTATATATGCAAATGCCCTTAAATTTTAAAACTCGTATATGAAAATGCCCCTAAATTTTAAAACTTTCATATGGAATCTAGGCAAAAGTTCAATATAGATATCATATTTTTCCTAGATCCAATTAACCAATCCTAACAATTCATTTTTTTTTTATAAAAAAATAAATATAAACTTTCACCATTTTTTTAAAAATTAAATATCTCACAAACCGTTAATCGTTACGCGAAAAAAATCATACCATCGAGACGAGAATTAAATTATCTTTCTATAGATATGCATTATAATATATTTTCGAGATTTTTTTTTTTTCAAAATTTCTGCCCAAAAAAAAATCATATGTGATTTGTAAAAATCATATGTGATTTGATTTTTATGAATCACATGTGATTTTTTACAAATCATATGTGATTTTTTGGGCGAAAATTTTAATAAAAAAAAAAGTTCGTCGAAAGTATAGAGAAATGCATATCTATAGATAGATAATTTAATTCTCGTCGCGATGGTGTATTTTTTGTAGCTTGAAGATTTATCGTTTGC
>CP139505.1:223411127-223755300 GCA_021014915.2 Artemisia tridentata subsp. tridentata | reverse complement strand
CAATGGGGATGAGAACTTTCTTGATAAATAAAAATTGAAGGGCAATGTAGAGGGGGCATATTCCCTTCAAACTGTGAGAATTGATGAATTCGAGATATTGAAAAGAAATTTTCTGTAATGATAACCAAAGGGGTTTATGCACATATAAATTTGAGTTGTACATATTAGTAAGACATGAGCTTGGTACATGGTATAAAGTTCAGGATAGCTAACAATAAAACATATGAAGATCTATCATTTAAAATTATCTTCCCACAAGTTGTAATCTTTTAAAGTAACAAGATTTTATACAACTTATTAGCATGAAGTTGCGACACTCCTAGTAGAAATTTGAGATTATTGGCATGGAGGACCTGTGTTTCTGGTCTTGGTACAGTCTTAATACGATAACAGCAATTTCTTCGATTGCTTTCCCTGTCACTTCTGCATTCATAACAAATCAGTCGTTAATATTCGCTTATAGCAAACACCTATTATAAAAGGTAAACAGAGTGTTCATAAGGCACAACGTATGCTTGCCAGGCACGTTTTAGAAATATTAGACAGGTAAACGTACAATGTGTTAAAAATTTCTTGTTTTGATTGAGGGTAATCCAAAATTCAATGCATTTAATGTAAAAAGGAGAAAATTGACCCAATAACATAGATTAGTAATGCAAGTAAAACCTTTTTTTTACCAATAATGAGAGTAAAGAGCGTACAACTTGAACTTATTACTTACCTATAACAGGCCAAGTGGGATTTTGTGCGAAAATCTTGCCAGCATATTCCAACTCCTCCCTCACATGGACCATTTCTGCATAATTAGTTGTTTCTTCTTCAACAAGTCCTAAGCTCTTTGCTCTTGCTCGCCTTATAGTTTGCAACATGACAGGATTTATAGTCAAAGCAAACACCTTTTTTGCATCAATCTCAAACAGAGTCTTAGGCAACTCAACACCTTTAACAATAGGCACATTTGCCACTTTGAACCCTTTCTGAGCCAGATATATCGACAATGGAGTCTTCCCAGATCGTGAAACACCAGCAACCACAATGTCAGCCTTGCGCAAATTCAGAGGTAAAGCTCCATCATCTTGCTTTATAGTGAACTCAATGGCATCGATTCTTTTGAAATACGCTTCTGTAAGTGGAAATTTCCTCCCTGGAGCCCCACGAGGAAGTCCAGAAGGCGAGACGCCTAAATGGCATGCAATTGCATCTGTAATTGGCCTAAGTATGTCGGTGGATCGCACTCCCCAAACTTTGCAAGCATGTTGAGCTGAAGCAGCCATTTTTTCATCAGCTAGAGTGTAAATAAGTATCGCATCTTCTTTGGCTGCTTGCATTATAATCTCCATGAGCCGTTCTACATCATTAATCTGCAAGGAGAAGAAAATAAAAGTTTGATTATAATCAGTATTTAGTATATGGGTGTCATATATATTTTTACTTATGATCATTCATCATTCATAGGTCTGATAACGAGTTTGATACTAGCCGTAAAAAAACTGATAAGAGAGTGTTTAGGATTGCATTTTCGAAAAGTAAACGAAAGCGTTTCAAAGTGATTGGATTGCTAAGTGCTTAGAGACCTATTTGCTAGTACTTTTTATCAAATTAGTACCTTCTGAGAAAACAGGGGTTGTATGCTTATAAAATAACCGC
The DNA here is from genome assembly GCA_021014915.2 of Artemisia tridentata subsp. tridentata. Classification (NCBI taxonomy): domain Eukaryota; kingdom Viridiplantae; phylum Streptophyta; class Magnoliopsida; order Asterales; family Asteraceae; genus Artemisia; species Artemisia tridentata. Next base: position 223,753,653 of record CP139505.1, on the reverse strand, counting down.
TTCAGATAAGACACAAGTAGTTGCTTATTACAAAGTTCTTATAAATCATAAGAATACCCAAAAAATATGCACTGCAAACACCCCTCATACTTTTCAAATAAGCATATATGAAGTTTCAAGAGAATGTATGGGATTGCTTTTATGCTTAGAAAAATGCAATTTTGAATTCACCCTAAAACTATTCATATACCTTTATCATATCTATTTACTTTGTTCTATAGTTAGATAATATATCAAACAATCACCTTTTTATCAATATCAAACAACCACTTGGGGAAAAAAAATGCATCTAAGCACTTTACAAAAGAATTAAGCAATAATACCCCAGAGAACAAGCGAGTATTCACGAGAAAATGTTCAAACTGACCCAACGCCGCATTAACAGAATGCTCAGCAGTCCTCCCGGATCCATCAGAAACCATGTATATAATCTTCCCTCTATTCTTCACCACCTTTATATCATCATTTTCAGACGAAAAACAACGATCCGTTTGATATCCTTCTAAAGGATCATGGAACTGCGTATCAACGTTTTCATGATCTTTAACATTTACAGGGTGGTGCAACTTACGTCCAGATTTAATCACTCGAGCTCTAGACCAACGTTTGAGTTGAGAGCTACCATTGTTGTTCTTATGGTTGTTTGGTAATGGAGGATGTTCGTTTATCTGGTTGTTGTCCATCGTTGTTGGTTCGGAGATTGATGGCATCATATCATGGTTTTTCTGTCGGTTTGAGTTGTAGCTTGAGCATTCGGTGGTCATAAACAACATTTTTTTTTTTTTTTTTTTTTTTTTTTTTATTTAATTATTAAATTAGACTTGTGTTTGGGTAGGAATGTTTGGGATTTGTGTGTCATAGCTTATTTATCAATTTTTCTAAACTTTAATGAGGAGTTTGGTTTTATGGGTTTCGGAATGACAATGATATGCATTATATAAATGTTTGGTTGAAGTTTTAAGGAATAAAGAATGGGTTCTATATTTATAGACTTATTCATGTCTAAACTAAAAGGTGGTATTTGGGCGCATTAATTTGTTGTACGTAACAGTGGTTGGAACAGTAAACGCTGCTTCAAAATATTGTACAGAACAGTAACTTTGCTGCTTTAAGGGGTTGTACCAAACAGTGTTTCAAACAGTATCAGCTGCTGCTACAACTGGTACATAACAGTGCAGTATTAGTAGTTACTTATACAGATATTTTGTGATCCAAATGCTGTCTAATGCTTACACATGTCACACACAAGTACTTACTTATCCTCGGTATATGTACTAATAATGTACTTCATATGCTTCTCTAACACCCAGAAAGTTCTGCTAAAGAAGAAAGAAAGAAAAAAAAAAAAAAAAAAAAAAAAAAAAAAACTGCTTTACACAGGTATGTACAACAACTGTGATTATATACATTCTTCTTATGTATATGAAAGTCCATATGCTTTTTTCCCGCCCTTTTGTTAGCTGAATATTTGATTTCATGCAGCCATTACATCTGTTCCAAATTTGCTTCTTAAAGTATACACCTGCAGTAACAAAAAAGTTGTTAAAAGGTCAGTATGTACATACCTTAATGTATCTCAGTATTTTTTTATACTATGGTGTAATTTCCTATGACATTAACATTAGTCTTAAGTTACTAACCTTTTGCATTATGCTTACATCCAACAAAATTTGGTACATATACTTTGTTATACATATGCATTTTTTACTAATGTTGATATTTAGACTGCACTTTGTTTCAAATAAAATTACATACACAATTGTGATAATGCCTAGAAGGTTGTTAAGAAGTGATTTAAATAAGCTTTCCAACAATTGTATGTGCTATGGTAGTAGTAACAATGAGTTAGGAAAAGAACCATCTACTATAAATGAAAATAACGAAGGAGTTGATGGAAAAGAAATACATTATGATGACTTACCGAAAGATACGAATATACTGTCGGATTCTTCATATAAGAATATCCAACTACATCAGTCAACTGGGTTGAGTGCACTTCATGTAAAATCTCCAAATGAGAGTAGCGTTGGTTTAGAAGCACATAAACAAAAACGACATTCATCCACAGTATGCGACCAACGACAATTAGACCACCATCTGATATCAACAGCCAATGGTTACAAATGTAATCTGAAAAATGAAGAAAAAAAATGTCAAGGTTCTGCATTGTCAAGGAGCATTGTTCAGAATCAAAAGAAATTTAAAGGTAAGTTGATGGAACACTATATTATTATATACATATAAATTATACTATCACTAAATATATTATAACCTTATGCAGATACAGCAGAAATAGCAAAATATGTTTCAGCTGAAACAAATTCAGCTGATGAAGATCCGATATCACAAGTGAATGATTACAACTTTGAGTTAAAAAATGGAGGGAAAAAACGCAAAATTTGCACATTGCTTCAGCCAATTAATTATTATCAAAAAGAATTTAAAGGTGATGTTATTATACTCTTTATTGTTATATATGAACTATCATTTAGAATGATAAAAAAAAATTAAGAGTAAACATGTTATCATACCTTATGCAGATATACCAGAAATAGCAGAACATGTTTCAGCTGAAAACCAAGATTTGATACCACCAGTGAATGATTACATCTGTAACTTGAAAAATGGGTGGAAAAAACGTAAGAGTTGCATGTTGGTTCAGCCAATTAATGACAATCAAAGAGAATTTAAAGGTAATGTTATTATACCATTTATTGTTATACATGGATAATCATTTACAATGATAAAAAATTTAAACATAATTTCATATTACCACCTTATGCAGACACAGTAGAAACATTTACATCACCGAATTCTTCAGTTAACACTATTTCAGAGCATATTTGTAGTGGACAATTTTGCCAGAATCATTACAGTTGTAACCTGCAAAATGGAAGAAAAAAACGTAAACTTTCTGCACCTGTTCAACCAATTGCTGACAATGAAAGGAAGTTTAAAGGTAATGTTATTAAATACTTTGCTATTATATATGTAAATTATATTATGACTAAACATGTTGGTATTTTATGCAGATACAACAAATGGATATATGAAAACAAATTCATTTCATACAAAATCTTCTGATGACAATAACTCTATTTTACAAATAGATGAAAAACAATCAACTTCAATATCAACGGCGAATGATTACAGCTGTAGTTATAAAAATAGAGGGAAAAAACGTAAAAGTTCAACATTACATGAGACTACCATTGTTAATCAAAATAAAGGTAAAGGTAATTTCATTAAAAACTTTAGTGTTATCTATGTAAATTATACACTCACTAAATGTCTTAATATTTGATGCAGATACAAGAAAAGTATTGAACACAATACAAGATAACCAAAACATTTACCCGAATTTGATTTGCAATTCGATTGAGCAAAGTGCCAATGCTGCATACAGTGAACAAAATCATCACAGTGATAAACCACAAAAAGGTAATTTCAATAATTTTTTACATTTTCATGTATCCTTTTTTTTATATAAACATTTGTTATCATTACGACTTATGAATTAAATAAATTTTTACAGATATTCAGATGAAAAAACATTTTAATGGCGCCAAAGAGAATAACTCTACTGCTGAAATATCAAGGGATAATTACTAAAATAGCCTGATTGCCCAACTGCTAAGAGTATCCGGCCCGCTCACAGAAAATTCCCCCTTAGCCCAGGGCAACTGATCCGACGGACCACAGGACGCCACGTCACCGACCAGAGTACCTCAACAACTGTTGCTACGATGTATAAGGGATGTATTGTATTTTGGGCAACTTTTGAATTTTGGGCAACAAATACATGAACAAAAGGATATTTTGGTCATTTTACGTGCATTAAAATTAGGCATTTTTTTTAAATATATTAGCCTGTAATTCGATAATTCGATTACAATTCATTACATAAAACACATCAATACACAAACAGCTTGTTTTCCATAGACAAAGCATCACACAAGTAACAAATCATAATTCCTTAACACCCTGTAATTCGATATGCCGATTCGGTTGTACCATTGTAAAATCGTTGTTCGATCTACAGTGAAGTTGCTTACAGAAATCAAAGATATTTTGTCGAAGGATAAAAAGCGGGAAAGGTTGTTTAGAAACACAGTCTTTGGTCCGTGGTTGGATATTCGGTTTTGCGATAATGACTGCCCTTTGATGCATTTTGTTTTACAACATCAGGTAAAAGTTTCTAACATATCGTCCGATTCCCCACCATTGCAGTTCAAAATTGGGGATGATTTGTTAGAGTTCGGGCGTAAGGAATTTTGTTTAATAACAGGGTTTCGATTTGGGAAAGTTTGTAAAAAAAAGAAAACAAATGCATTTCGTGACCGCGTATTTCCAGAAAAAAAGACAGATGGTATAAAATCTGTATATGGCAGTGATTGTTTGAAACTAGTTAAAGATCCAAATAGGTTCTTAGCTCTTTCGGATGAGGATGCTATTAGGTTGTGTCTTTTGATAGTTGCTATGTTGGTGTTTATGGGTATTGAAGAAAGGAATTGTATCCCTAATCATATATTGTCTTTGGTGGAGGACTTTGATGCTTGGAACGTTTTTCCCTGGGGTGAATACATGTGGCATAAATTTTATCAAAGGACTGTGAATGTTGTTGAGAGACACAGACCAGTTCATTTGGAGAAGTTGGAAAAAAACCCATATTACAATGCGACATACAATCTATACGGTTTTGCTTGGGCTTTCAAGGTATGCCATACTTTCTACTCTGTACTAAAGTTCAATACTATTGTTATATATATGTATCCGGTGTACAAAATGTTTGTATCTGTTTTCTATCCATTACTAGGTTTTTTGTATTAGATATATATTGAATATATAGTTTTGAACACGGTAATAACCTGCAGTTTGAACATTTTTCTTTTCCACATTATATACATTTTAAACAACCACATATTTCAGATATGGATTTTGGAGACATTTCCTAAAAGCGGCAACTGGTGGGCGAAAGACACGAACGTCATTCCACGAGGTCTTGCTTGGTCTAAATGTCAAAAGTTGCGAAGATCAGACCGTAAAACACTATTTGGACCGGTAAGCACCGCACTATCTTTGAAGGCTAATTTGTTGGACCCTTATTTAAATTTGTTCACATACAAAGTTATTTGCTATTTGTTTTTTTAGGAGTCAGTTCCTATTAAGGCACTTTATGCCACCAAACGCGAATTGAGACAACCGTGGTGTATTGCCAGCATCCCCTTTATAAAGGGTTTGTCTGATTCAGACCTGTCAAGTGCAGAGGAAGACCAACAACCGGATAGCGCAGACGATGATCACCAACCTGCTAGCGCAGAGGATGACCGCCAACCTGATAGCGCAGACGATGACAACCAACTTCGTAGATCAGAGGATCACCAACAAGCTGGTAGCGCAGACGATCAACATGAAGCACCAAGTTTAGAAACTTTATATAAAAATAATGTTGAAAACGCAAAAGGTGTCCAATCAGGCGAAGGCCAAGATGAAAAGAATTTTGGAACAAATCCTATTTTGGGCAAGATATTTGATTTGCAAATTGATATTTCGTTGATAGCGAAGCACGTAGCGTCTGTCCCTAAACAAGACATTCGCGAGCTGCTTCAGAAGGTGAAAACAAAATTTTCAGAGTTAGAGACAGTTATTAACGAAAGCACCGCTGATCCAGATTTTCCAGTCAAGTCTGATGTCAACCCTGATATTTACATGGTTTGTATTCACCTTATATGTTTTATTCTCCTAACATTATACGAAGATCAATTCCTCGTTAAGTATTACACTTATCTCATTTTGTCAACTACAGACCCCGTCATCACGTTGTGAAGATGATGTTGATAATGGTGTTACGCGCCGAGATGTTGATGATGATCATGCTGATGATGATGTCGATCATGCGCATCCAATGGAAGTTGACAATCCTGTTTGTTTAAAGGTTTACTTTTACTTTGTGTTTTTTTGGCATACGTTTATAAGTATCTCATTTCTCCGTTAATGTTTACCCTTTAATCGTACATTTAATTCATTAAATGTTGTATTATTTTGTCAACTACAGGCCACGCCATTAGCTTGTGAGGCTGATACTAGTGTTACGACCAGTGTTGCAGCCCATCACATGGAAATTGACATGGATGTTGGGCAGCAAGGCTACAACGAATCTCAGGTGGGTGGGATGGACGTTCTTGTAAAAGCATGTGAATTAGGGGTTACTCCTGACTTCCCTACTCTTGATCATCATCAACCTGCGAATCAAGTTGTGGCATCCCATGAGAAGGACATTAATCAAACAACATCCTTCGTCTACGGTGATGTATGTTATCTTGAAAAAAATACTTTTGCAAAATACAACCTTCCTTGTTTGCCTATTTATTTATACATCTTTATTGTACCAGTATCATCCGGTGGTGTATGATGATGTCATGAGTTATATAAACGACGGAGCGGATTTCACTAGTGTTTCGTTAGAAGAAGTACCGTTTGACAATGAAAATGGTAAGGGTGTTGAGAATGCAAATGCTATTTGCGTGCATAAAGAACAAACAACCCCATTGCAGACATATGTTGAGGTACTTGGTTTAGTTTAAATTTAAAAAGGTTAATAATTGTTCCTTTCTATGTCTTGTGGTCGGTGTTAATTACAACCTATGCTATGCAGGAAGAGCAAACAACACCATTTCAACAAACACTCACCAACCATGGGTTTGCAAATGTGGTCGGTCCCAATGACAAACCTTGCTTGGTCTCTGATTTTTCTGAACGTAAAAAGAAGAAAATCCAAAAGAAAAAAAATGCGCATAAAGTTGCTCTAGTGGCTAAAGCCTTTAAATCAAAGCACGATAAGTTTTTTGAATCTCTGAATTCAGAGAACGTCCAATCCGCACTACTGACAAGAGCAGCTACTTGCAAAAAGAAGTTGATTGAGCCTATAGTCATTTTAGATGTAAAGCACCGTAAAACATTGATACTGAAATCACTATCTGGTTGGCCTATGCTAATATATGGTATGTGTCTTTTCAGGACGTATCTGGAAACCCAAGAACTCGGTCAATTACTGAGTTCTATTCGGCCAACCCAGATCCTTTTGTAGAGGTAGTCTGATTTGTTATTCTTAAATTAACAATATTATGATTCGTTTATTGTTAATCATTTATTTGTTTATTTTAGGATCTCACTCGACATTCCAAATTGAAAAAGGACAAGGTGTCTGTGCCTGATTCGCTTCGTGTTTATTTAAAGCAAAATAAACCAAAAAGCTATAAGTTTCCATGGGGCGGTCGTAACATTGTTTCTGATATGAAATTTTGGCTAGCGTTGGCATGTCTTGAAGATTGTAAAGGCGGTTGGCTGTATGACTATGTAAGGAACCATCATCACTATCTGGTCAAATACATTTGTATATACTTTTGATTGAGTAACCACTATAAGTTTTATAATTTTTGTTTTGTGTACACAGCACTTGGATATATGGTTTGACCTTATGTGGTCACTTAGACCAAGCAATGCTGATTGGACCTTGGCAGGTTCTCTGTTCGCCCGACATATCTTGGCTGGTCAGATGTACAGTCATTATTCAGATGGAACAAGCTACCCTGTGGCTTGGCGAGATGTTGAAAAGGTTAGTTTGCCACAATCCTTTTTAAATATAATTTTAAGTGTATGCATATTAATATGTACATTCCTTTGTCTATATTAGGTTTATTTCCCCGTGAATGAACCTGATAAACACTGGTGTCTCGCTGAGCTTCACCTACGTACTGGTGTTGTTTCATTTTATGACACTCTTGGGTTGGTACATGGCAATGGTGCACGGTGGTGGAGAACTTTGAAAAGAATGTTGCCAAAACAACTTACCATGTATCTGGTTCAGCAGGGTATATTGGCGAGCAAGGGCATATCAGCCGAGGAATATAAAATAACATACCAGTGTCCTGCAGTCCCGAAACAAGCAGACGTATATGGCGATTGCGGTGTATGGGTATGTATTATTTTATACCGATTGTGCCACAACCAACCACTGGAAGTAGATGACCCGCTTCAAACAGCTGTAGCATACCGTGAGCGGATGCTTCAATACTTGTGGAAGCACAAGGAGTTAATAAACAATGTTTAATGGTATTTGAAAGGTAGTAGAGTTGATTTAAAAATCTGTAACCCAAAATACAATTTACTATTATCTAGTAATCGTTGTTGTTTGTAACCGGTCAATAACATGTAACCCAACAATTTGAATTAGGTAGGAACAGCAGCAGCTTCAATTTCACCAGCAGTAGGATTCACCCATGCATTTCATGCTACATACAAGCACCTACTGCATCAGTGCATTTCACCAACTGCATGAATATCTGACATGGGAGTTTTATAGTTCCTGCAATGTGCATCATCTGTCAACACAGAGTGGAGTATATATCTTCATGTTAGCTGAATTGGAATATCCACTGAGTTTTGAAGTCTTAAGGGTGATGCTTACCTCAAAACTCAGGTGTGAACAACAATCGGATGTAGCTTATTTAAACACAAAGCCAACTACTATGAGAATATCTGTATAATAAACTTGTGCTTATGCGGATACTAAACACAAGAGTTGAAGAAGACAATGACTAAAAGACTTTGATCCTCTATGGATCTTGTATTAACTATTTTCTTTGGAATTGGATGCAAAACACAATGTCGTATGTTTCTGTTCCTAAAATAACTCTAACAAACATACAAAAAATACGCCATGACCAGCAGTAACAAACACTGCCAGCAGAAACTAAACAATGCTACCAGCAGGAACCATGACCGGCAGAAACCAACACTGCCAGCAGGAATCAAACTACACTAACAGCAGCAATGAAAATAAACATTATTCTAATAATTCCTAACAAACTGTTATCGAATTGACACAATATTAAACACTATGCGGAATGTATCGTTCAATGGTAAGAAGAAGACTATGTAAACAAATGAATTATGTCAACAAACACTTCAATATATGTATACGGTTATGGTGGAAGTAACAGGGTTACAAAAACCTTCAAGGTAATCAACTTAACAAACACTACGTACTTGTACCCTTTTGTACAAACATACTATCTTGGACAGAAGCTTGAAACATGGTCGTCAGATATCCACAAAGCACTCTATCAAGCTCATCTGTTGGTTTTCCATTTCCATACTTGTTCTTCATTAATGCCGACAGGTTTACCAAATCCTTTTGGTCAATGTGTTTAAGCATTTGAGGAATTGTTTTAAACCTTTGCATTCTTCCAGCAACTCTGCGTATCTCAAACCAAGGAACTTTCCCATCATAACCAGCTTTCCATCCAATAACCGGAGATTTAACTGCCGAAGGAGCAGTATCCTCAAACAGGTCATCATCATCAGACACAACCTGTGTCACCAGTTGTAAATCAACCGTCTCTTTCTTTTTATACCCTGTTTCATCAATGCCTTCTGAACTACTCACTACCACTCGCCTAGTTCTCTTCTTCCTTCTGGCCATCGTTTTCATTCTTCTCCCAGTTCTTTTCACACCAATTGTAGACTTAGCCTTTGACTCTTTTTCCTTACTTTTCTTATCCTCCTCCACTTCTTCAGCATTAGGTTTGTTAGCCTCGTCTGCATCAGGTTTATCCTTAATCTCTTCTGCCGAAAGATGACCATGTGCCTTTTCAGAGTCTTCCACCATCATTTCTTTGCCTTTCCCAGATCCTTTGACACCAATTGTAGACTTACCCTGTACATCATCCCTAGAATTGAACCTTTCTTCAAACTTAGCCCGTTCTGGATGTATTGCTTGAATTTCTTTTGGCCAACGATGGTATGGGACATATGCAGAATCATGAGCATTTTCTAACTCTTCCATCATCTTTCCTTTGGCTTCCACAGTGTATGTAGGTGGTTGTGTGGGTTTCGTATATGGAGTGGGTTCTCTAATAGTTATACTTACACAGTTGACAGGAACCCTTGGAATTGCAGGTTTTGTAGTTGGTTGTTTTGTTGTAGATGCAGTTGTTTGTTTTGATGTTATAGGTTGAGTTTGTGATATTGATTTTGGTTGATGTTGAGGTTCATATTGTTTTGGTTGTGGTGATGGATGTTGTTGTTGTGGTGATGATGATTTCTGTTCAGCAGTAGGTTCTCTTATGGTAACTCCTTTTTCGGGAGCTCTAGGAAGTGTCGGTGACGGATTTGTCTGATTAGTTGTTGGTTGGAGTTGTGGTTGAGGTTGTTGTTCAGCTGCTGATGTAGGTTGTGTTTGTGATTGTGATTCTGTTGGTGGTGTTGATTGTTTTGGTGTTGATGATTTGCTAGTATTTAGTGGGACGACCACCTGAGCCAAGCTAACATCATCATCTTCAGCAGTAGAAGGTTCAAACTTAGGACTAGGATCTCTAGTACTAGCAGTAGGTTTAATTACCTCATCAGTAGAATCTTTAACCAACTGCTCAGCATTTGAAGTCTTTAGATTAGCCCCAATACCACTATCCACATCCATATCAACCTGATCATTTCCCTCATTGCTAGGACAACCTTCAGGAGAGCTTACCCTATGTGCCGTTCCAGCCTTCTTGAGCCTTTTGAATACCCTTGTTCTAGACCTCTGCCTTCCCTTGAAAAGGTTAATTCTCATCTTCATTTGTTTGACTGTTTGTGTGAGATCAAGAACTTGTGATTCTAGTGTCCTACATCTTGTCATGTATTCCTCCATAAGGCTAGTCTTCTCTGCCCCGTCAGGCTGATCACTGGAATTGTCATCTTGTACATTTTGGGTGTCCCTCAATTCATCAGTTGCATTCCTACCCTCATCACGTCTAGATGTATTACCTTCCCTGACAGTTGAATCATTGGGTTCAAAGTCAGTATGAAACCTGGGTTGATCACCTGAGCTCCCCATTTTTGCCATTTGACTGGGATTTTCATCATTTGATTCAGGTTCATGAGAACCTTGCACAGTTGGTGTTGCCATGTTCAGGGTCTTACTTATGTTAACACTTACCTGCCCACCTACTAAGCCAGGATCAGTAGTGTTAGCCCCTTCCATCATTCCACCTCCCACACCTGTGGCAGCCTCATCTGCATCTATCCTAACACTGGTATGATGAAAATCTGTGTTCTTATTCAGTGAAATCCTAGGTGTTTGGGTATTATGAGGGTGAGATGATGAGTGTTCAGAGGTGGGTGTGGGATGTGTAGGTGTTGTGATTTCAGCACATTGACCCTGACTGGCAGCCAATTGCAACATATGTGGGAACAATGGAGTAATAGTCCCAGAGAAGCCTTTTCCACTTTTTTTCAAATAAGAAAATAATTTCCTTTTAAGCATAGGAGTTCTGTAGGTCCTTTTATGAATCTTAGGCTTTGATAGTTGCTTATTCACAATCAATTGCAAAAACCTAGGGTAAATGTAATGTTCTCCTGAAACATTCTTTTTGAAGCCATCCATTACCATAGCCGAAAAATTAAAGGGTTTTCCTGTGGCCAGACAAATAATAGCATATGCTTGCCTTGAACTGAACTCATTCCACGCTGTAGTTTTAGGACTCAGACAATGGAGAATGGTGTGAATAAGAAATTTCCAGTGTGGGCAGAGAAGAGGTTTATAAAACGTTAAAACATCCTTTTTCTTCTCATAACCCATATTTTCAAGTTCTTTAAAAATTACATCATTCTCAAGGCAAATTATCTCTTCTTCATCTAAAAAGTTAAGAGCTTTTCTTACATATGATTCAGAAATAATTATCCGTTTGCCATCTACCATAGCCATTAAATTCTGTTCACCATTTTTTTTTTGGGTCCTAACAGTGGACCAGAACTGTTCCATATGGGATTTGTATATAGTGGGATTTTCTGTTAATGCATACCTAAGGTGAGTAGCATTAAGAAAGTCAATAACGTCAGCAAATGCTTCAGCTCCTGGGACCTTTTCAAGAAATGCAACCTGATTGTGGCTGCTTGAGTATTTCCTTTCCGCCATTGTTTATTAGGGTTTTCAATTTGGGGGTACCGGCAATCAGATGATAACAGGTGTGTTAGGCTTTGTATTAAAGTGAAATTTGTGCGCACAAAGTGAATTGTGTGATCCAATTGTGATTTATTACCGTTCGGATTCTAATTCGGGTTATATTGGCGCCAAGTTACAAAACAGTCCCTTAACTTTCAAACCAAGCAGCAAGTTTACAAAAATTTGCAAAACAGCATGAAAATTTGTAAAAAGTTTTAGAAGCAGCAGAATCTTTTTAAGTTGCCCATGTTTTAAAAAGGGAAAAAGTTATAAATACATAATGTACTTTAAAAAAAACTCATTATGCTCTATGAACTATACATATTGTCATTATACATAGCATTTTTCATTTTTGTACTTTTAAAAACTCATTATGCTCTATGGGAAAAAGTTATAAATACATAATGTACTTTAAAAAAAAACTCGAACTATACATATTGTCATTATACATAGCAAATGCTATGTATAATGACAATATGTATAGTTCATAGAGCATAATGAGTTTTTTTTAAAAGTACATTATGTATTTATAACTTTTTCCCTTTTAAAAATTCCCGATTTTTTTTTTTTTTTTTTTTTTTAATTATTTTCTAAAGTTGCCCATCTTTTTAAATATGCCATTTAGGTTGCGCAACAGTACACACTCGTACATCTGCTTTAAAATTATTAATTTAATGTCACTTAACAGGTGCAATCATAATCAATGAGACAAATATATATGTGTGTCATTTTAGCCATTGCCTTCTCATACACAACAACTTTATACATCCTACCTATAGCCCACCCATTTGCTCGAAACTATTTAAACTATGTCTGACAACATACCTTTGGATGTTCAAATAGATATCTTGAATAGGGTACCACTTAAAGGTATACTCCAGATACGTAGTGTTTCAAAGATATGGAAGGCAATCATAGATTCACAAATCTTCATCACTTCATACGGTGCTCGTCCCAATGATGAATGTCTTTTTAATCTAACATTTGATCAGGGTCATACAGGTTTTATGACATCTGTAGCTAAAAATTTAACCATTTCCCTATATGATTCACATCTAAACCTTGCATTTATGATGCCTTTAGGCACTTCTAGCGGCCTTACGTGCTTTATGTATGGTACTAACATGATGGCTGTTCTTTGGAACCCATCCATAAGAAAATCTGTTTGCATATTCATCCATTTTTACAATAACCAAATAGAATGTTCAAAGATTGCTTTCGGTTTTGGTGTCCGTCCGGACACTCTAGACCCGACAATTGTCAAGGTATCTTATCCTGTTTTCAAAACTGGTTTTTGGTATGTGTCAGTCTTTTCATTGAACACTAAGACCTGGTCACGTGTCCAAGATTTTGAGTTGCCACGTCCCCTAATAAGATTGAAAAGAAAAAGTCAGGCAGTTGTGGGTCGTTTTATCTATTGGGGTGGCACTGAAAGGTTACATAGTGCAAAGGGGGGTCCCTACAAGGATTACACTTTGATTTCTTTTGATATGATTACCTGCCAATTTCACGTCATAGAGATACCTTCTCTTTTGAAAGTGGTAATGCCAGTTTCTTTTTCTGTTCACGAGCTAGGAAACTCTCTTGTGCTTTCTGGTATGATCATGAATTCTGAGGTCCCACTGTTCAGCGCATGGCTTTTGGAGGTGGATGGTGCATCCGTAACACGATTTTCAAATCTATTCTGCATCCCTATCCCCATGGCGATTAGGCTGGTTGGCTTTACAAGTAGGCAAGCTCCAATAGTGGAAGGCAATGTTGGAAACATTTTGGGTAACACAATTTTTGTCTACGATCATCAGGTTGGACACTTTGTTAGTTTGGGAATTGAAGGAAATGCTGGTTCATTCTACATCGCTCCTTACAAAGAATCTCTTCTTCTGGCAAACCTCCCAGACCGTGCGTTGTACAATACGTTTACATTTTAAGCTATCATTCAATTGCATTCGTATTATATACTGACACTCACAAATATTGTCTAGTACACTTACACATGTTAAAACGTTAACACTAATTTCATACATTTATCTGAACAGGTTTACCTCCGGTTTGAGAAGGTATGAAGTTATGGATCTAGATTCGTCGTTTGACAAGTTTTCAGTATGGCTTCGAAGTCTAGTGTCATTCGCCTTTGGAACCTTGTTACTGTCATCAACGGAAGGCGTTTGTTAACATGTAACCTTAAAATTATTGGCTACTATATAGTAATCGTAGTGGTTTATCATTTCAGCAGATACTTAGTAATTGTACTATGTTATGTTTTTATTCTGTTGTATTATTTAACTTGTTTATGTTTGTCATGGTTTGCAACCGACGTACCAAAATAACAATAGAGCAACAATAGTTATGCCATAACTATTTTGGCCAACTTAAATACACCTTTTGGGTACCAAACTACTTTGCTCATTAAAACCCAATTGAACTCCAATGTCGTCTTGCTTGAAGCAGTTTTTGCTAAAAGTGTTGGAATAAAACAATTTTTATAAATCTTTATACAGTATTTGGTAATAACAAATAAGGTAATTGCAAACAACAAAATACGACGTTGATTGTCATAGAGTATTCAACCCATACATGCATAAACTACAAGAAGGTTTTGATCCTCTATGGATCGATTATAAACTAAAGATAATTGATATTGAAATTGATAAAGGTGTACATAACTCATAGACGGGTGTTTCTTTTATACTAACAACAACTCGTAACCCTAACCCGTTCTACAAGAAAACATGTGAAGAGATATACATGAATCTCTTCTAAAAATAAATCTAACAAACTTTGTAAACATACGGGATAACTAACAATAAAACCCGCAGTAATGACTACTATCGGCAGAAACAAAATATAACAATCAGCGGCAATGAGCTTGAGCAGGAACCACAACTGTCGGCAGGAACCAGCTTACACTATCGGCAGCAATGAGAAATATCTTATTTCCTGACTTCCTAACAAAAGTCAGCATATAACAATTCTAATCTCAATAAATATGGAAAGCTAATAAAAGATACCAAACTGGGAAAAGTGCACCAATGAAGTTCAATATGTTTCAACTCCCTACGAGAGTACAGTTGGGTTGGCAACATAACTGGTTCACCATACCAGTCTATTCATAATTGAAGTTATCTTGTCCAAACAGTGGTTTGGGTGCAACGTTAGAATGTCGGCTGAAATTTCCAAAGGTGTGAGTCTACTTAACCGCCTTCAACAGCAGCAGAAATTTGGCAAATTTAAAATGCTGGCCATCTAAAGTTGGCCATTTATAAGTTGGCCCTTTTTTTATGTTGCCCATTTATAAATTGCCCATAATTTTACGTTGCCCATTTTTTAGGTTGGCCATTTTTTAAAGTAATGCCCATTTTATTGCAAACGTTTCTAAAATTTGCCATGTACGTTGCGCTACAGTGCAGACAATGGAAATCTACTTTATGTTACATTTTCTTTTAATGCCACTTGATACTTTAGGCATAATTCATGACACTCCTATATATTCTTCTGAATGACTGACGACTAAAATACTGACATGTTGTCTAGCCACAACGATGCATCAATATAAAGTTGCCCATCTTTTTTACATTGCCCAATTTTAGTAAACGTTGCCCAATTTTGCCACGTAGGTTGCTCTACAGTTCACAGGCACTTCTACCTGTAGGTGTAATCATAAGCAATTAGAATCCAATATATATGTGTCATCTACTATATTTATTGTGTCTACTTTGAAAAGGCAAATCTTGTAAGGCTTTTAAAATGGAAAAATGTCGTATTTTTAAAAATAAATACGCAACAATCTTTTAGAGAATAGGTCACCAAATACGCACAACAACCTTTTAGTAAGTACAAAACCATATCACAGTAACATAAAAATATGAACAAAACATAAAAAAATTACAAATCTACCAAATAAAAAATAAAGTGCACAACAATCTTTTAGAAAATACGTAATTACGTACCAAGTTTGGTAAAGGGACAAAGTACATACTGTAAATAGACATCGATCCATACAGCAAAAAAAAGTTTCACCAACTTTGGTAGTACATTTTAGATTGAGTATATGTACTAGCAAGATTTATTATTTGTACTTTGAGAACCCCATATTCTTCTGAACGACAGACTACCCCATATTTTTGGTACTTTGGTCAACCTTGCTGGGTAATTTGCGCAAATATTTATCGACGTTGGGCAACCTAGTTATGTGATTACTATAAGTGTATTAACATGTCACTTTCATCTCTTTTTCACGTGTTTATTTACTTATTATTTATTTTTATTTTTTTTAAGTTGCCTATGTATTTAAGTTGCCCATATTTAGTAGCGCATCTTTTAAGGCTTTGTTGTAATGCATGTTTAAGTTGCCCACCTTTTAAGTTGCACATTTTTTTAGTTGCCCATATTTTAAATATTGCCCATTTTCTTAATACGTTGCGTAAATTTGACACGTAGTGTTCGTTATGCGTCTTGGAATGTAGGTAACTTCTATCTGGTTTGGAACTGATGTAAAGGGACAAATTACAGCAGTGTCGCTCGATAGTACACACAAGTTTAAAATTTTGCCAAATATTAAGTTGCCGATAATTTGAAAATTCCCCATTTTTTCAAACATTGCCTAATTTTGCCATGTAGGTTGCGATATAAAATGCCTTATTACGTTGCCCATTTTTTTAGTTGCACATCTGTTTAGTTGCCCATTTTTAAAGGTTGTTGTAATGCCTTTTTAAATTGCCCAATTAAAAAATTGCCCACCATTTTAAGTTGCCCAATCTTTAAGTTGGCCACCTTTTAAGTGTTGCCCATTTTCTTTCGGGGACTGTTAACCGGACGGGGGGACAAGGGTGGCAGGCCTTTTGTCTCCCCACTTGTCCCCTATTTTTTCCCTGCACAGCACAGTTTTTGTCAGTTTCTGTTCCGTATTTTTGACAGTTTTAAGCGTTTGACTTATTAAACTTTATATTTTCTGTTCCGCATTTTCAGGTTTATAGCTTTTTGATATAAACAAAATTATAAAAATAAAAAAAAATCAAAAAAAAAAAAAAAAAAAAAAAAAAAAGAAAAAAAAGGGGAGGGTCCGGCTAACATTTTGGGGGAGGGTCAGTATATCCCATCCCTTTTCTCTTAAACGTTTGGTATTTTTGCCACGTAGTGTTCGTTTTAATTTAATGCCACTTCATGGGTCTACTCATAATACTCCCTCCGTCCCAAAATTATTGTCCCAAAATTAATGCCACATTCTTTTAGGAAAACATCACTATCACTACTTTATCTCTCTTACTTTTTTGCCAAATGACAAGTTTACCCTTAACCAATTAATTAATACTTCATTAAAGTTTGTAATATTAATTTCAACCAAGGGTAATATAGTAAACTTTACCAAACTCCACTACCTATTCACTTTCCATTTTTGGTATGAGACCGTAACGGTTAACTTTTTTAAGTATTTAAGGCACGCTTAACCAACATAACATATATTCGTTATTATCTATCACCCACTAAATTAATAAAATATGGATCGGCCAACTTTAGAAGAACTAGCAAAGACAGCAAGCTCTAACCGTATGTCAGACATGTGGCTAATTGTAATCCAAGAGGAGACCAAAAGAGATTTTCAAATAGCAAGAAAACTGTTTGATGTTATTAAAGATCTGAATGATAGTATGGAGAAGAGGCAAGGTATTATTAATGACTTGAAATTCGATAAGAGTCTGCGTGCCGTGGAAAGTGCAGCATTCTTCAATGCCGTTCAAGAAAAGGAACTCGCCTTGAAGATAAAACTAGAAATTGACTGCAAGGAAGCACAGTTGCGGACATTCGAAAAAACGGCATTCCTTGAAAAGATAAAGAAACTTTCATGAAGGTTTTATTGTTAGATTCCAGCATATGATATGGTGACTTTAGTGTGTTAAATTTGGAAGTAGTAATGTTTCGTTATTGTGTATGATAAGGATGCATGAAATATTTTGTAGAATTTATTTGGCTGCGTATCAATCATTTTGCTATTTGCTACAGTTTGAACTAGTGTCATTTATGAGCGCGTGAAATAGTGTGATTTTGTAAAATCAACTGGTTATGGTGGGTTCCTTTTGTAAAATCAACGATTTAATTAAATGTAATGGATCTTATGATTAACATTTTCAGTGTGTAATGTGTTATATGTTTTTACTTTTTGAGTGTCTTTGATATGTATCACAAACATAAACAGCTTACAAACGCAGTAACGAAACCATAAAACACATAACAAACATGATAATGTAAATCTGCAAAAACATAGAATTGGCTTGGACATGGCCAATAACATGACACCTATCTAACATGATAATGTAAATCTGGAAAAACATAGAAGGGAAGCGAAACGATTGCATAGGGACTATTCAGTTCATCAATTATTGTTGTTCTTGTTAATTAAATAATGACATTGTGGAGATATAATTAACAATAAAAAATTCAAAAATCGAATAAGATCACTATTCCCAAGTGAAGCAACAGTATTCTTATCGCTATATAAATCACTATTCAAGATTGGGAAGATTTATAAGCTGAAAGATATCGTAAGAAAATGGGCAATATTTAAAAGATGGGCAACTAAAAAATGGGCAGCTTAAATGATGGGCAACCCAAAAATTGGGAAACTTAAAAAGGCATTATAACTAGGTAACAAAATTGGGCAACTTACAACATGTGCAACAAAAAAAATGGGCAACTTAAAATGGGTAAGGTATATGTACTTGTGTGAGCTGTAGCGCAACCTACATGGCAAAATCTGGCAACGTTTAAATTTTTAATGGGCAATAATAAAAAGGTGAGCAACTTACAAAATTGGGCAACTTTATAAAATTGGAACTTTCACCAGACATTCGACTGCTAATTCGCTACTTTATGCTGCTAGGTACAAAAACTTTCTACTGCTGAGGTTTGTATTGGTCGCTTTGAAACTTGTCTTGTTCTACTGTTATTGGTGGTGCCATTTTACCATTTTATATGTTCAATTCATACAAAGGGGAAAAAAATACATTTGAAAAAACAATTACTCTTTACGAACGGTGTTATGATTATTTTTTATTATTATTTTAACCTTCCACATATTTTATAACCAGTTGCCCAAATTTTATAAATAATTGCCCAAATTTTATAACTGTGTTGTGCTGTAAATTAGTGGACAGGAAGGGAGCAGCCTTTATAACAAGTTGCCCAACGTGACATGACCCAACTATTCACCAAGTCACTATCCAAAATTGACTTTTATAACACGTTGCGCAACGTGAGGAATATGTACTTCTTTTCGCGGGAACCAATAAACCCACACACCAAACCCCTATACCCACCATCATTACACACAAAGTATGTGGTTTAACAAAGGACGTTTACTTGGTTGGTTTTTTGTTGTAAAAGGCATGAAAAATATTAATATTAATAAGTTAATAAATAAATAAAGAAAGTAGGAAAGGTTCCAAATTTCTTTTGTAGGAAATTAAAAATAGTTACAATTAAGCCCCTTCATTATATCACGAATACATGTTCTCTCCATTCATTTACAAATGAAAGTAAGGAACTTTCCTACTTCATAAATAAAAACATAAACATTAAAGGAAACTGAAAATTAAAGGAAATGTTCGTTTGCAAGCAACTCTTTGTGATTGATTTTTCAAGGGATTATATAGCCTTAAGGGGAGGTTAATGGAATTAAATGTTGGGTTGGTTTGGAGTTAATTGGGGATTTGACGTTTGTCACACATCATTCATTGCTGCCGATTGACCATCTCATTGCTGCCGGTTGACTTAACGTTGCTGCTGGTAGTGTTTTTTAGTCAAAGGTACTCTGGTTGACTTCATTGCTGCGGACGTTTAACAATTTGGGGGATTAATTTTGGGAATAAATTAAATTCAAATTCGTCAAAGTTTACGCGAGATACCACTTTGATGCCAACGAGAGCCTTGATTCTTCTAACGAGACCCTTGATGGCCAACGGGAGTCTACTTCACTGGATGGGAGTTTAGATTGTAGAGCGTTATGGTTTAGAGTTATTAGTCATCATTTAAGAACGACTAAGTGCTATTAGTAGTCATTTAAGAACATGTGTAGGCCGTGAGATGACCCTCTTGACGCTGCATGGTAACTCACTTAATGTGTGAGTACATGCTTGAATAAACGAGTATGTAAATGATGATCATTAGCAAATGACGTTTTGTCATTGAGTGAAGACCGTGGTTATAATATATGGTAAGCAACTTTATATTGTTATTCAGGAACCAGTCGTAAAAGAACGATAACATCTTCAACTTCTCTAAAACGGTTGTGATTGTGTGTGTTAGATGTCCTTATTGTTTTTTGCGGGGTTGGTTGCGCCTTCTTTCGTTGTAATAACCTTTTATAGAAGAGGAAACACTGTAGTTTCACGTGTGAACAGTGACGTTGCCTGACTCTTATTCGTCTGGCCACGTGCCTAAACTTGTAGCTGGCGTGCCTACCTTGCATGTTGGACTAGACATTAAGTGAATTGTCTTGTCTTTTCAAAGTCTTGGAAAGGTACACAAATTATCCAAGTTCAACTTGTTGCGAGTATCGACTGAAATTTCCAAATGTGGATAGTCTGCTCAACTGCCTATAACTTTTTTTTTTGGAAAGCCAATATAATTTATTGCCCAATTTTATACAGGCATGTGTTATATTCACGGTACCTAGATTTTTATCCCTTTTATAAAGTTGCCTATTTTTTAGGGGATACACACTATAAAGTTGCCTATTTTTATTTATTTAGCCACGTGTCGATCAAATGGAGATATACAGAGCGCCCTTTTATTTATTTATTTATATACATTTTTTTTTAAATTATTTATTCTCTATATAATACATAGATGGTGGACTCGGAAACATATGCATAAAATATTAGTAAAAATGTTGCCTTAAAAACAGGCCCCTTTAGCCTTTTCTTTCGGCCCAAACATTTTCTACTAGCCCACATCCACACAACCAATAGAATGTCTCCAGCAATGTTATACGTGGCTTCTCATCTTTAAGTCAATAGGGACATGTTTCGTTTAATTACGTAGCCACGTGTCGATCAAATGGAGCTCCACAAATCCTGCTCTTTATATATATGTATATATGTATATAATAATAAATATAATTGGGGATTTGACGTTTGTCACACATCATTCATTGCTGCCGATTGACCATCTCATTGCTGCCGGTTGACTTAACGTTGCTGCTGGTAGTGTTTTTTAGTCAAAGGTACTCTGGTTGACTTCATTGCTGCGGACGTTTAAGAATTTGGGGGATTAATTTTGGGAATAAATTAAATTCAAATTGGTCTAAGTTTACGCGAGAAATTTAGAATATAAAGCTGCTAAATTTGGAAACCGTATTCACGAACTAAATATTAAATTCCTCTCCCAAAATAACCTCAGTCTCTCAAATCAATTGCACATCTCATTCCTTCTTATTTGCACATCTCAATCCCTGATTCAACACTATGGCAACCCTTGAATACAAAGAAGATCACAACAAAGTTGGATTTCTTGAATCTTCTGATCGAAGTGAAGGATATGATGAGATTCTTTCCTTCTTAAGGGGTTCCTCTCTTAGGTTTGCTATTACTCATTGCCCAATGGTGGTATATGACTCACTGGTGCGCCAATTTTGGGATACTGCTGTTGTTCGAACGATTGTGGGAAGACCTCAGGAGATAGTTGCAACGATTGATGGCCAAGAACACATTATTACTGAGGAGTCTATTCGAGTTCATCTTCAGCTAAATGATGAGAATGGGCTGTATGACTTATCTGAGCAGCAGATTTTAGATGGGATGGAAGCAATAGGGTATCCAATTGCTGGTAACTTTACATTTCTAAAGAAGAAGGTTTCACCTCAATGGAGGTTTCTTATTCACACTTTGTTGCAATGCCTTAGTAAAAAGTCTGGTGGGTGGGATCAATTTGCTAGTCCCATTGCCTCTGTCCTTATTTGTTTGTCTGATGGGAGGGTATTCAATTGGTCTAAATACATATTTGAGGGAATGATAAGGAATATAGATAATGTTAAAACCAAATTCCTCATGTACCCTAGATTCTTACAAATCATTGTAGGTGTTCAGACCACTGACCCCTTACCTAGGATCATGGCTAAGTTGACTGCTAAATTGTTTGCAACTATGAAGACTAGATTTGTGGGAGACCATATGCCTCTTTTACCAGCTATGTTGCCTGGTGAACCTGCTGGAGCAGCTAATGCAGCTGGTGGTGCAGCTGATGCAGCTGGTGATGCAGTAGTCAATGCTGCTGATGCTAATCCACCCATTCCTGCTGGTACTGGGGCATCAGATGCTGCTGGTGCAAGTGCATCCAATGCTTCTGAAGCCCAGTTACCACCATCTCCCAGGGCGCCCTCACCTGAACCTATTGACCCAGTTGAGCCTATAGTCCAGACCACACCTGTAGGGCCTCATGTTGACAAACCAACACCCTCAGTTATGCCTTCTGTTGATGTTCCTTCCTCATCCAGGGTATCATATCCTAGTCCATCTAGGCAGCCTTTTGAGTTTGAAACCAATATTGGTGGAGATTCTCATGTGTCTCCACCCAGATCCAACGAAGCTCATCACACCACAGGTACTGGTGCAGCTGAGAATCTT
Source organism: Artemisia tridentata subsp. tridentata (assembly GCA_021014915.2). Lineage (NCBI taxonomy): Eukaryota > Viridiplantae > Streptophyta > Magnoliopsida > Asterales > Asteraceae > Artemisia > Artemisia tridentata. The sequence continues at coordinate 223,731,051 of CP139505.1, read as the reverse complement.
GATGCTCTCACCTCTGTGTCAACTGTAGTTGACAGGTATAAGCAGAAAATTGCAGATTTGGAGTCTGCGTTACATGACACCGAAAAGGAGCTTGGAGACAAGGTGATTGCTTTGGAAAAGGAAGTGAAGGAAACAAAAGAGAATTTTCATGATACAATCCATAAGTTGGTTGATAGAGTTGCAACTTTGGAAGATCAGTTAAAGAGCAAGAAAAGAAAAGCTGTGCTTTCTGACTCAGAAGAGGGTGAGGCTGCTTTGAATTTGGACCCTCTAAAATTGTTGGCCAAAGCAAGTTCGAAAATTTCCGGCAAGTCTCCAGTCATTAGTACAAGGAGCAGGTACAAAAGGAGACTAGTGAAGAAGTATGATGTGGATGATGTATCTAGGAGTGCAGCTCTTACTGCTGATTCTTCTGTTCATGTTGATGCTGCTACTTCTTCTGGTACTCAAGACCTTTCTGTTGGTCATCTTTCCACTGGTGTTGCTGCTGATAGTTCTATCATTGCTTCTGGTAGTACTATCGTTCCCCCTAACGGTCAATCTATTCCTGCTGTCATTGATCCAGCTGGAATTCATAAAGCTGATCCTAAGCCTCATAGTGATCCACCTGGTAGCTCCTCCATTGCTACTGGTAATGTTACCATTGCCCCTGCAAGTGACACTCCCATTCCTGCTGTATCTGATCCTACTTCTGCAATGCTGGATGAACTTGGGGGTTTGGTCTCTGATAAAGAAAGGGCTGAGCAAGAAAGGTTGCTTAAAAACCATAAAGATTACATGATGGGGGAAGCCATGGCTAAGCAGCTTCATGCTGCAGATCTTGCTGCAGATTTAGCAACGACTGATAGACCTTTTACAACCACTTTGCCTCCAGAAAGACAAAAAGAGTTGGCTGCTGCTTCTTTACATTATTCTGAAGCAGATTGGATGCATCTTTCTTCTCAAGTGGCTGCCAATCCTAACCTGGCCAAGGAAATTTTGGGCATTGATATCTCAGATGATGATTTTCCTGCCAAAATGGTTGCATTGACAAAACAAAGGACAAGGGCTCTTGCAGAACTCAAAGCCAAGGATAAAAGGAATAAACCTCTTACATATGCAGAAATGAGAAATGTTAAGAGACAAGTTGTCAAGAATCAGAGTATTCAATTTTGTTCTTCTGGGTGGACTATGGCTCAGGTGAGGAATATGTCAGATGAAGACCTAGACATGTACTATGACAGGATCATGAAAGGTTTTCCAGCCAAGCATTCATCTTCATTGGAAGAACCTTCTTCCAAGAGATTTAAAGTCACTGATTCTGCTGACCTTTCTGGTGATGTCTCTGTCCTTGATACTTCCTCACTCTCAAGAAAAAAGTTTTCTATTCCTGCTGATCACCAAGCTTCCGCTGCTCCTGAAACTGCTAAAACTGCTCAGTTTGAGTCATCCTCTTCTACTCCCAGCACCAGAAAGAAGAGTCATGCTAAGAAGCATTCTGCTGAATCTATTGCAGAAATGGATGATGAGGAGTTTATTCAGTTGGCTTCAGAGAGTGAATCCGAAGATTATTCCTCTCTTTTGTGTGGTCATATTGCTCATTGGAAAGTTGTGACTATACCTGGAGGGGAAGTCAATATGTTGTTCACACTGGATGGCAAAACCAAACGGTTCATCTTTCTTCGGGAGATTCTGCATTTGGTGACCAAAAAAGATTTGATTAACTTGTATGAAATGGTGGAACAGTATTATGAATCTAATAAGCCTTCTGGGTTTGGTCTTCACCTTAGGGGTGATTTGAAAGTTTTAATGGATTCTCAAGTGGGAGGAGGTTCTTGTAATGTTTGGTCTGATCAACAGTCTTGGAGAGTTCATAGTTGGAGGTTGTATTCTCCTTCTAATGTTCATGTCCTTGAAACCATCTCTAATAAGGTGTTATGTATGTTTGCGGATGTTCAGTATCCTTTGTCTGTAGAGCTGATGGAAAGAATGCTTAAAAGTAAGTTGAAGGTCAGCAAAATGGATGTTGGGAATGATATGACCACAGCTGAACAATTGGTTAGATTTATCAAAAATCAAATTGCCACTACCAAAGGTTGATCTGTTTGATTTTGGTATAAGCCTAAGGAGAGGCTTATTTTCTTGTTGTTGTTGTATAATTTTCTTTTCTTTCTTTCAGTACTCAAAAATAATTAAATAAATAAATAGAAAATTAAAAAAATTATAAAAATCTTCGTATTTAGTTTATTTTGCAAACTTGTTTGTTTTGAGGGCACCACTTGCAGGTACAGTGTTGGTTCTTGAACCACACAACAAATGGTATTCAACTTACCATGTCTAGCAGACAAGGAAAAGTTGGCTCACCATGAGGGTACGGCTCTGGTGTGATCCTCAAATCCGTTTATAGCTGTGATAGTTTGCTCAAAACTATTAGGGTACTTCAACTCACCCATGTTTAAGAACTGAAAAAAGGTGGGAACAGTCACTTCTTTTGAATGGTGACTTCATAGACCATGCAATAGCTCTTGGAATCACATTAGGGTCTTTACTCCACCAACGTTCAGATCTTTCTAAAGACTCGAGTATCCAAATCTAAACAAATTGTAAAACACAAACATATCAATCAGTCCATCAAAATGTTCGGCTGAAAAATATATTATTAATAAAAATAAATACAAACCTGGATAGCAAATACAAATCCAGACAAAGTATAGGTAGGAACAGATTTTGGGTTTTTCTTCAATACTAAAAGCTGGTTATCCGTGTGCTTATCCATTACATTATGAAGTTGGTCATATAAATGGGTCCAAATATGTTCACCCCACGGAAATGCATTCCAAGCTTCTAGGTTTTCAACCAACCTCATCAATGTGTCATCAACTTGGGATGTCAATAAACGACCCATAAAGATCACCTCTAAGACTAACAAAAGAGATATCCGTATTGCGTCTTGATCACATAGCTTGCGAAACTGCTCTTCATCCTCGATGACACCAATAAGGTCTAAGTTGGTTACAATCAAACCTCGCTTCTCAGGAAACACCCTATCACGAAATTTTAGAGCACCAGAAGTGTATAACTCAAAGCTCACACTTCCAAACCGCAACCCCGTCATTAGACAAAACTCAGGACGACCAAAATGCAGAGTATGTCCATCTAGGTAATAGATAAAGGGCATATCATAATGAGACTCGTCCACTCTTCTTTGTTTCCGTACCATATAGTCAATGAGGTGTGTTTCATGTTCAAAGTATAACAAATCCAACCATTTTCCAAAGCATGTACTCCTAAACAAGTTCCGTCGTTTTGCGTCTAATTTCCGATTTATCAACCAAAAGTAGTTGAGTTTTCTACTAATGATTAGTTTAGCTTCATAGTCCTAAAAGGAAAAAAATATGTTAACTCAGAACATACAATTCATAACAAAATAAGTTTGAACACATGTATACAGCCAGCGTAAACACTATCATACACACTTCAGATGATTACAACTTAACTACAACCACTTAGTGTTGGACCATAAGAATAGGGTGTTTTGCTTATGACCTTATTTGAATCAGGCATGGCGTATCAGATACAACCCAAAATCGTGGCTTATCAAATACATCCCAAAACAAAAATCAAATCATAATCCACATAAATGCATAAACAAACAAACAACACTATATTATACCAGATAAACAAAAATCAATAACGATACAAAACAAATGTAATAAAGATTCGTAATACGCTGTACATACCATATTATACCACATTTTTTCGAATCAAACAAACAATCGACGGTGTTAAATGATTTTATTGGAACACTGTTCAATGAACAGTTACTCTGTTTTCAGATGACAATCAGGGAAAACAATGGTAGTAGATTGGAGATTGAAATAATAGTGTAACAAGATAAACAAGCGCGAACATAAACCCAGTTTATTTTTTTTGACCGTGACTGTGAAACGAGATGGAGGGAAGAAGTGTATAGAGGAGATGCTGTTTGTTTTTAAATTTTTATTTTCGAATACGGTATGAACAGTAATGAAAGCAGAATAGTGTAAAATTTTTGAAATGACCAAAAAACCATATGTAAAGTATACGGTTGCCCAACAAATAAAAGTTGCCCAAAATACACTACCGTACAATACGTGATTATACGAGTTGCCCTGGGCTAAGGGGGGAATTTTTTGAGATCGGGATAGATACTCTTAGCAGTTGGGCAATCGGGGTATTTTAGTAACAATCCCAAATATCAATTACACCATGTAGTCAATGTAACCAATCATAAATAAACAAATATATAGTTAAAGTAATGAAACGACAGTAAAATTCTATCTTATAAATATCAACAATACTGACACTAACAAACGATTTTTTGCAGGTTACATTGATCGAATTAGAAAGCCTGTTTGCAGCATCCATCAGATACACAATAAACTAATCAATGAACAAAAGTGCAACATCGCAAGTACAGCAGATAATCAAGGTAAACAAAAATAACTACACAAGTAATTAAACCTATAAATAAGCTAAGAAAAATGTATAATTTATATTTTAAAATTCTGAAGTGCAGATGTCTCTCATTTATACCTTGACATTGGAGACTGTGACTATAGATGTGAACATTGCAACGCAAGATTCTGGTATTCAGAAAGATCGAAAAGACAGGAGCACTTAAATAAGGTGAAATACAACAAGTGTTGCTCAGAGGGGAAAGTCTACCTTGAAAAAGAAGTAGAGCCACCAGCGTATTTGAAGCAACTACTCAAAGACAAGCACTTTTTGGATAACATTCGAGCATATAACCAAATGTTTAGCATGACATCATTTGGTGCACAAATAGACGACTCAGTTAACAATGGTAAAGGCCCGTACGTCTTCAAAATTTCAGGCCAAATTCATCATTGGATAGGGACAATATGTCCAACCAATAAAGATGAACCGAAGTTTATGCAACTTTATGTGTATGATACACAAAATGAAGTTGCTAATAGGATGCAGCCGTTTGGTGGCAAAGATCGTAGTGGATTGAAAGCTGAAATAGTTCAAAATTTAATTCAAATGCTGGATGACCACAATCAATTGGTACAAATATTCAGAACTGCAAGAGACAAATGCAACGAAGACAACGTAACTGAATTCAAGATCCAGCTTTACAATGTGGTTGGTAGCCGTGAGTATGGGCTTCCATCTTCTGAAACTCTTGGAGCAATAATCCTTGAAGACAGTACAAATAGCCGAACAGACTACGATGTAATTATAGAGTATAAAGACAAAAGCCCGCAACGAATCAATAAACTTCATAGCTCCTACATGGCTCTCCAGTATCCTCTTCTATTTGTATATGGTCAGCCAGGTTTCAACACCAAAATGACTCTCAGAGAAATAGGCGCTCACAGGAAACGAAGCAAATTATCTATGAATATGTATTACAAATACCAATTACATGAAAGATTTGATCAGTATGGCCTACTTTTTAAATCAGGTCGCCTCTTTCAGCAATATTTGGTGTCTGTGTATTGTACAATTGAACAAGATCGACTAGATTTTATCAGAGCAAATCAAAACAAACTTAGAAGTGAATGCTTATCAGGTATTTGTGACGCAATTTCAAAAGGAGACCACTTTGGAAGTCAGATAGGTCAAAAGATAATTCTTCCTTCCAGCTTCACGGGTGGCCCAAGATATATGTACAGCCATTATCTTGATGCTCTCGCCATCTGCAGAGTCCTTGGGAATCCACAATACTTTATTACATTTACATGTAATGTAAATTGGCCAGAAATCAAAAGATACATGAAAGGGTATCCACAACTAACGCAAGCTGATAGACCTGATGTTGTGTGCCGTGTTTTCGAGGAGAAGGTCAACGATTTTTTAAAAGTGTTAAAAGAAGGACATATCTTTGGTCGCTGCACTGGAGGTATCCAAAACTTTTAATTTCATTTTAAGTATTAAAAAATCTATTATAAACAATAAATTTTAAAATAGAATACTGACTCTTATTATTTATTAACTGTTTTTTTTTTACAGTTCTCTATACAATTGAATTCCAAAAACGAGGGCTGCCACATTGTCATACACTCCTCTGGATAGATGCAAAGGATAAAATAAAGGCTCCAGAAGAAGTGGATAATTTTATTTCAGCAGAATTGCCTGAGAAAATGTCAGATCCTGAAGCCTATAGGGTTGTTGCCGATATGATGATACATGGGCCGTGTGGAAATGCTAAGCCAAACGCACCCTGTATGCAAGACGGTGTATGCACAAAGAATTTTCCAAAGAAATACAGTGACAACACTTATTTTGATAAAGACGGGCATATACACTACCGAAGACGGAAAACACCAGCTTATATAACAAAAGGTGAATTAAAATTAGACAACAGCTACGTTGTCCCATACAATCGGCTGCTTTGTCTAATGTTCCATGCACATATTAATGTAGAATACTGTGGCTGGAGTATGCTTATAAAATACTTATTTAAATACATTTCAAAGGGAACGGATCGGATTGCTGCAAGAATCATTAAACCAATTGGTGATCCTGCGTCTTCAACATCTGTTCCTAAAATACAAATAGATGAAATACAAAATTTCATCGACGGCCGTTTTTTATGTCCACACGAATCATACTGGAGGATAATGGATTTTCCTATCCACCACAGAGAACCATCAGTCCAGATACTTGCAGTTCACTTAGAAGACATGCAGCAAATAACTTTTGGTGAAAAAGAACCTTTGGAACGCATTGTCACAGACACCGGAAGAAAAGTCACTACACTTACACAGTGGTTTGCATACAATGCATCATTTGCAGACGGGCGACATCTCACATATTTAGACTTTCCGTCTGAATATACTTGGTATGAAAATACAAAGACATGGAAGCGCAGGACAATAAAAACAAGATACGCGATCGGTAGATTAGTTTATGTGCATCCAGCAGCAGGTGAATTATTCTATTTTCGTATGTTGCTTGCACACCAAAAAGGTTGTAGATCATTCATTGATGTACGCACTGTTAATAGTCGGGTCTTCCCAACATATCGAGCAGCATGTCAAGCTATGGGATTACTTGAAGATGATAGAGAATGGGACATAGCATTAGAAGAAGCGTCGACAAGAGCATCATCATCAGAAATACGTATGCTATTTTCTCATATGTTGATCTACTGTGAAGTTTCTAATCCTTTACAACTATGGGAGAAGCATTGGCGTTCTATGGCAGACGATATTCCTCAAAGAGCTTCTCAAACAAGTGGCGTTAAAAATCTGCATGTAAATGATCCTGAAATAAAAAGCTTTATCATCTACGAAATAGAAGTCATATTGAATAGGTTTTCAAGGTCAGTTAAAGAATTCGGTTTCTCATTGCCGCCGCACGATTTGCTCAAGAATTTACAAAACAGATTATTGATGGAAGAAAAAATTACGATCGTGAAGAGTTAAAAGAAGAAGCTGAAAAATCAGTTGCAAAACTGAATGCAGAACAAAAGCACATCTACGATATTGTAGTGAATGCAAGTGCTAACAAACAACAGGAGTTGGTATTCATTTATGGACATGGCGGAACAGGAAAAACTTTTCTCTGGAAAACAATTATCAATACACTACGTTCACAAGGCAAAATCGTGTTAGCAGTTGCATCTTCAGGAGTAGCCTCTTTACTTCTCCCTTCAGGCCGGACAGCGCATTCCAGATTCAAAATACCACTTGAGGTAAACGACCAATCAATGTGTATTATAAAAAAAAAATACACTGATGTCGACTTTACTCAATGAAACAGAGTTAATAATATGGGATGAAGCACCGATGAATGACCGTCGATGCTTTGAAACCCTTGATAGAACTCTTCGTGATATTCTAACGAATCCTGATAAACCGTTCGGTGGAAAATCGGTTATGTTAGGAGGCGACTTCCGGCAAACGCTCCCCGTGAAAAAGAAGAGTACAAAATCAGAAATAATTGGATCCTCAATCGCTAAATCGTATTTATGGAAACATTTTAAAGTTTTCAAGCTTAAGCAAAACATGAGGCTACTTCAACCTGATCTTAACGAGTACGAGAAAAAAATAGCACGCGATTTCTCTTCATGGTTACTTGATATAGGTGATGGTCAGATTGGAGAACCTGATCAAGAAAATCCAACAGAAGCTGCTTGGATTAAAATTCCATCACAATATCAGATAGCAGATGATGAAAATGGTCTCCAGAGACTCATTGATTTCATATATGATAAACAGACATTACAACAACCAACAGCCGAAATGCTGCAGCAAAAAGCAATTGTGTGCCCCAAGAATGACACAGCAGATGAGATAAATGAGAAGATACTATCACAAGTGGAAGGAGAAACCGCTACATACATAAGTATAGATGAAGCGATTCCAGTAGGACAAGACGGTGCTGCAACTGAGATGCTATATCCACCAGAATACTTAAACACTTTTAAGTTTCCAGGATTACCACCAAACATTCTTCACTTAAAAATTGGAAGTCCAATTATGCTCTTAAGGAATGTTAATATGTGTGGTGGGCTTTGCAATGGTACAAGAATGATAGTGAAGAACCTTATGTCAAAATTGATTGAGGCAGAAATAATTACAGGCACAAGGATTGGTGAGAAAGTATATATTTCGAGAATGCCTTTAATCCACAGAGACCCAAACTACCCTTTCATTTTTAAACGGAAACAATTTCCGATCAAGCTTTGTTATGCTATGACTATCAACAAAAGTCAAGGGCAGTCTCTTAGTAAAATTGGTATCTATCTACCGCAACCAGTTTTTGGGCATGGGCAGTTATACGTTGCATTATCCCGTGCGACATCACCCAAAGGGTTAAAAATTCTTTTGAAATCTAATGGTGAACAACCATCAGATACGACAAAGAATATAGTTTATAAAGATTTTTTAGCACAGATCGATGTACAGGTTAATATTATTAGACTACATATACAACAACACGTTTCATTTATATGCATACTTTTATATTCATTACTGTCTTCACTTCATAATGCACTCTGTGTTTTTATCTTTATACTTTAAATGCATTACATAAAATATATCATAATATTAACAACTAACATTTGTATGCACATAACATTCAAATAAAATAACTAACTTTCCTTTATTTTGTTTTTCACAATGTATAGGATGGCGCAGCCTAATATAAGGAGTCCACAAGCAACAAGCAGCAAAGATATTATAGAAGTAGCAGCTAACATCAGAGATTTACAACCAAGAGACAGACACAAAATCTTAGAAGTAAAAGTCTACAGAACATGGATAGCTAGAGATCCACCAAATACATTTCAAAAAGGATTTCACGCAATTTTATTAGACAGACAGGTACAAAAAACACTTATTCATAGTTAAGTGTAATACAATATAATTAAATAATGATAAATTATTCATGTTACAACAACAGGGCAGCGCAATACAAGCAAACATGGAAGCCACCGACATAAGATATTTCAGTAACATTCTCATACCTGGAAGAGCATACCGTATTTCAAACTTCATGTGTATCCCAACAGACAATTGGCAGCAGACGTTGGAAAACAAAACCTCCTTAACATTCACAAGATCATTCACCAAATTTGATGCTATAACACCTGAAGGATTCCCAGATCATTATTTCAACTTTGTCTCTTACAACAGGTTGCCACAAAGAGTTGTTGACCCAGCAGACAAAACACGCAAAGAATACCCTGTCCTCACAGGTAATATTAATGACTTCACACCCTTTATTAATATACATACCTGCAAAAAAAAAATTAATGTATTCATTATTTGTACAGATTACATAGGATGTTACATCAGTTCAAGCAAGTTAGAGAATATTGGCAATCCGAATAGAGATCAAATGGTTATCCGCAGAATAGAAATCCAGAATCTTAAGTAAGTATAATTTTAAACTTTACTACCAATTTATATAATACGAATTTATTTCAAAAAACCTAATGATTTTAAAATTTCGTTTAAACCAGTCGGAATTCAATTGAGCTTACATTATGGGATGAGCTAGCTGAGACATTCAAAAAAGATGATATTGACAGACTGGAAAAACCAATCATAATAGCAGTAAGTTCATGTCGAGTTTCAACATACCGAAACAGGTTACAACTATCATCAACACCAGCAACCTATTACTACATAAATCTAAATATTCCTGAGCTTGAAAAATATCGTGAAGAGTAACTATCAAATCCTAAACTTTATTACATCTACCTTTTTTCCTCACACGTACACTAATAACTACATATGTATGCAACAGATACAGACAAGAATTTAACCTAAATCCACCTTTGGAAATCACGAGGCAGCCGTTCGAAAACAAAGAAGAAGAGAGAATGAGAAACAGGTTTCCTTTAGCTGTGCTGTTACTACAAAATCCAAAAACCTACGCAGTAAGTCAAAATCTTATCTTATACTTTATTTTTATTTTGAACTCCATCTAACCAAAAAAAGACAAACTACATATAACTAACCAGTGTTTAAAAAAAATTCATTAGGGTGTTCGCTTTACATGTGAAGGCAGTATAACAAGTCTCAATGCATCAAGAGATTGGTACTATCCCGCATGTACTAACTGTGCTCTAAAAGTTGAGAATAATTATGGTACATTTGAATGCAGAACTCATGGACCACTAAGTTATCCATACTACAGGTAATCTCGCATTCCCACATAATACTTCTATAACAATCAATATTACACAGCATAACTGATACATATATGCAGATACAACTTCAAAGCCTACCTAACCGATAACACAGCGACAACAATGATAACATTTTTCACACCTAAAGCAGATAATATAGTTGGCATCGACTGCAATTCATTAGTGACTTCCCTCAACATTCTTGATCCTCGAGATATTCCTCAAAGAATACAATCAATTGTTGGAAAGCCACACATCTTTCAATTCCATTATAACACCACTTCCAAACAAGGTCCACCAGAATTTGTTTTCGATAGCCTAATGGATAAACCAGATGAACCAAAACAAATTGAAGCCGTACCATCAGGTAACAAATTCTTAATACCACATATGCCTTAACCATAAAGAACAAAATTTATTTAAATTACAAAATGTTAACTCTTTGCTTTTAACAGGATCAGGAGTAACACAACAAGTATATCAAACCACTGAAACAAATATACCTCAACAACACGAAGTGCCAGCTACCATTGAATACACTGGAACTCCAACACCAGTTGCACAAACAGAAACAACACCATCAGCTGCAGCACAAGAAGGACAACCAGAAGGTAAAAAACTTTTGTTATTTCCAAAAACTAAAAACAAAATACTTCATATATACTAACATTATAACCAATATTTTTTTAACCCAAATAGAATTAACAACACCACCATCACCATATACTGGTATACAAACAAGATCAAAAGCAGATATGATGTCAAGATCAAACGAAGGAAAACTACCAATTCCAGAAGCCACAGGTAACACACTATACTTAACATAAACGCATAGTTATATAATAATTAGAAAAACCTACTTATTATTAATTAACTTTCTATTTTGAACAGGCAAAACACCATCAGCAGCAAAAGACATTATGACACAAACATCATCTAAAGCACTAATGACAGACACCAGCAAATCGACAACCGCAAAACGGCCACTCTTTCAAGACAAACCACAAGACAACAAAAAGAATAAAAAAGAATGAAAGCCTCTACAAAAATTAAGAAGAAACAAGCAACACCTACACTTTTGCTAAGCGTCCGTTGTTTAACCGTAGACTTAAATAAATGGTATTGTAAATATCTATGTACAAGTAAACACTAGCATCTTCGAAATGCTCTTAATCGCTGCTAGCAACATAAAAAAAAACCTTTTGTAACAGCGTTACTTTAAAAACAATGTAAATTATATAAGTAAAAATATCATCTCTTATGACCTAACCCAAATGCACAACCACTTTAACTTTATTATTTTACACCTATCACCATAAATATGAACAACAACATATTAAACAACCTCATTGATACAAAACCCTTATTAATATGTATTGCATTGTCTCAACAGAGAATAAAAAAAACAAAGTACACACAAAATAGGACATTTTATTCATAGACTTAATATTTTACAACCACAAGATACCCACCACAAGACAACATACAAAAACATTTTATTCATTAACTTCGTATTTTACAACCATAAAAACCATCATAGACCTACATAAACCACTACCCACCACAACACAACATAAGAAACACAAAAAAAAAACCAAACAAACTTCTGCAAACAAATACAGCACTAAACCCCACCACATAACAAAATATTACTCATGGACTCTCATCACCATCATGAGCTTCCATCACCATCACATGACGGCGCTTCTCAACCTTTCTCTCAAGTACAACATCATAAACAGCGTCTAACGCTTGCAAAATCTCGCGATTTTTAGCTTGCGCTTCCACAAGACACTCTAATCCATTCATAGCTACCACATCACCCACAAATTTCCTTCAGCGAATTAAAATTTGGAGTAAACGCCATTTTCTTTAGATACAATAAATGTAGTTGAACAATTCAGCTAGATGTATACTACTTATATGCACAAACCACCTAACTACAAACAGTGTTACATTAAAGTATTGAATCCTCCTAGCCACAACTTTTAAAATATAAAACTGCACACACTACATGTAAGCTGCACATTACTCAGCTTTAGTTTACCCAAAAGATTAAAAAAAGACAAAAAAAACATTTCTATCAACAGGACCAAAGAGAAATGACTACCCTATACTACTTCTACCATTTGGATTACCCAAAATGACAAACACAATCGACAGTCACCAAACAAAAACCACTCTTGCAATCAATTTTAATCCAAATACACAGAAAATCACAAATCTTATTCATAACTTTAATATCTACCCATTTGACACCACAATATCACAACAACTCTTACAAACCAACATTGAATCCTCCTAGCCACAACTTCTAAAATGTAAAATTGCACACACCACATGTAAACTGCACATTACCCAAAAGATTTAAAAAAGACAAAAAAACATTTGTATCAACATGACCAAACACAAATGACTACGCTACACTGTTTCTACCATTTGGATTACCCAAAATGACAAACACAATTGACAATCACCAAACAAAATAATACACATAACCATTCATTTACATTATCTTTATTTTAACACTTAAAAAAAAAACCATCAGTGCAATCAATAGAAGCTAAAATAATTATTCTACAAACCAAAGACAAATCAGCATACAGTCATTGAAAACAATTCACACAAAAAACCACTACTGCAATCAAGTTTAACTTAAATACACAGAAAATCACAAATCTTATTTATAACTTTAATATCTTACAATGATTATCACCACCAAAGACTCACATACACATAACATTAAACTCAACTATTTGACACCACAACATCACAGCAACTTTTACAAACCAACATAACCAGACTCAAAGTTTCAACATGACACCCAGCACATCAATTATTGCCAACAAACATAATACTAAACAACAGACCATCAATATTTGAAATAAACATAACAAAGCTCAAAGATATCTCCTTATTACAAGCATTTAGTTGAAGAACGTGAAACACAAGGTGCAAAGGTACAAGGGGATAAGTATTAGATTTATGTTAGGATGTGTTGTTGCTGAAACGAATGTGTAGTCGGTGTTAGCGGCTTAAGAGTACTTGCTTTAGGCAACTATATTCGAACAAGGTAAAACATAGGATGCGAAGATTTAATTGGATAAAATATGATTTTTTTTCCTTTTTTGAACGACGCCATATAATGAATTCACTGTTCGACTATATCGTAAACTATAAATAAGCACTTATAAGCTGCATAAGAGTAATTATAATTGAACAATGTAAAACAAAGGTTGCATAGTGGATAAAGACCATATTATTTTATATTGACTGACACATTTTGTTTTTATGAAATGCAATTCATTATGCCACATTCAATATATGCAGGTAAAAAATTACAAAGAACAAATCTACGAAATCCACTGCCCTCAAAAACTCAGTAGTTTTTTTCCTTTCAATTTATGTATACTACCCTCCAAAACATATTAAAATTATAGCCTGCAAATTTTAAAGTTACCATCCCCACTTTTTTCCCATTATTGTTCCAAATTTAAACAGTTAACAGACCCACATCACAAATACACACATTATTTACTCCCTTATTCTGCTATCATTAAAAAAATAATAATAATAAAAAATTAAAAAAATAAATAAAAATGTAACAAACAATAAGTATAACCTTAATTAAATTTTCTCAAGCCTTCACACCAACTCTTCACCGACATAGAAAAACGATTGAAGAAACCACTCTATGACTTAACATCAGTACCCATGGATTCAAAAAAATCGAGAATTTATAGTAGTAGCAGGTACGATCGTGACTTTATCAACAGCTTTTAGCATCCTTCACACCTTTAACATATTAAACCTTCTCGATTCGTTTTTTAGAGTAACGCCACTTCCATAAGACAGCAAATAAAAAACCCTGACTGCAAACACATTCTATTCCCAAAAGGGAAAACCCTAAACGTATGGCCCAAAAGTAATATAAAAAGCCCACTATATTAAAAGCCCAATACATTACTCTTCTTTCTTTTTCTTTTTTATACACAAACCTTAAATTTTTTTTACAACTATATACATAAAAAAAAATCATAACAAACATTTTAAAAATATTGACACAAACTCACCCGTAGGAAAATAAAGCAAGTAACCCGAAACCCTTTAAACACGAGATGAGAGTCTTTGGGCTAGAAAACCCTTTTTATTTATTTACAATAATGTATATGCATAACTAATAATTTTTTTACAACTATATACATAAACAAAATCATAACAAACAATTTAAAAGTATTGATACAAACTCGCCCGCAGCAACGCGCGGGTTTTCATACTTATTCATGTCTAAAAGGGTATCTTTTATAACTGATTCCTTGAGTCCACTTTATATTTCTTTGTTTTCTATCACAATTTTCATATTACCCTTCTTCTTCTTATCAAGGTTCTTCTTCATACAACAAAACATAAGCTACTAATTACTATATTACAACTTCTTAAAGTTCCAGATTAAGGTTCTTCATATTACAACCCTTTGAATTCTATTGCAAAAATAACAAGACTCGCATGATCACTTTTGAGTAAAGTACTTTTTTTTAATAAGCGGAACCATATTGCTATCCTTTGTAAAACTTTTTTCATCTTGATGTCATGACTGTGGTTAGGTGAAGAAAATAAAGCCAAGTTGGTTAACAGATATGATACGGATTCCGTTAGCTTTGCTATTTTGTGAAGTAGGCGTCTTACACGTGAATTGGACTAGATATGTAGATAGTTGAACCCGCAGGGACTATTAATGTTCACGGGGCAAACTAGTGATGTAATAGGCCTATAAATACTCCTCATGACTCTCCATGAGGGGTGTGGGAAAATATTGTGTAAACTTCATCTAAGAGCAAAGGGTGTCATAACTTGGGTTAAACTTTCACCTATTGCCACGTCAGCGCCACATCAGCTATAACATTTTCACCTTTAACTGAAAAAAAACACCCCTTATCATAACTCAACCTTAACTCAACTTTAACTCAACTATTTTTAAATTCAACCCCTAAACTAAAACTAATACATTATTTATTAAAAAACATAACATTAATTCTTAAACATATTACAATATGAAAAAAAAAAAAAAAAAAAAGTTACAACGAAAAAAAAAATTATGAAATAAAAAAAAAAAAAAAAACAAAACACAAAGCAAACTACAACATAAAGGAAATTACAAAATACAATTAAATCTATTGACGAGGTTGCAAGTTATATTTTTTGATGATTCGGTCCTTTTCTTCATTGATCCAACCCACAACGTTTCGATCCTCGCCGTCAGTGTCAATCATCAAAAATTTCATCTCTTCTAACCTTGTTATCGTTTCATCTTTTACTTAGGCCGCCCGATATGCCGCTTGGGCGGTTTCCCGTTTTATACGATACTCGGTTGTCATAGTCTCTGTGAATTGGCTTGACGAGCTCGTTCCTCCGGTACTAGCTCCCTCGGTACTTGTCGTGCTCTCGGATTTGGCTTTCTTCGAAGCACGCTTTTTGCTGATCGGACGTGGTTGTTCATCATGACCAAATAACGCCTTGTTTGTTTGGCTTGGGACATCACCGGTTAAATCAAGCGGATCCGGCGCGTCTCATTTTTTATGACCACGCAAAACCACCCAAGCCTCCTCGTTGTTAAACGACGCAGTTTTGTGCTCGTCACGATACATTTGTTTCGCCCGTTTAAGGATATCCATCTCACTTTTCCTACTTTTTTCTTCGCGTTTTGAACGTTTGTAATACGCGTTGAACTTTGTGCAATCACGGTTCAACGTTTTCCACTTGCCTTGTAGCATATCCTTGTTGCGTTTTTGAAAATTGAGTCTATTGAACTTATTTATTACCCGTTGCCAAAACGTATCGCGAGGTTGTGCACACCCGACTTGTGAATCCTCGGTAGCGGCCACATAACACTTTGAAAGTAATTTTTCCCCACTTGATTGCCAACGTGTATTGACGAAGTCGGGATTTTCTTCATTCTCCTCGATTGGTTCGATTGGTTCGGGGTCTTTGGATTTTTTGGCCTTTCGTTTACCACCACATTTGAATGGCTTTGAAGGAGACGTAGGTGTTTCGGGAACTTCATTTGTTAAGGTTTGTGAATGTTGTGAGAATTGTAGATTTTAGAAATTGGTGTTTAATGTGTTTTGTTTCTTTTGTTCCCAATATAGAAATCCGTTGATGTTGTAGGTAAAGTTCTTGACTCGACAAGCCGAGTGGGTTAGTGAAAGGGATGTTTGGTTATGATGAACCCGCGTTCGGGTTTGAAGATGAACCCGCGTTCGGGTTTGAAGATGAACCCGCGTTTGGGTTATTCCACCCACCGAGGAGATTCATGAAACTATCGTCGCTGTTGTTAAATCCCGACATTTTTTTAGAAAATGGAAGTATATGATAGATTAGATTGAGTTGTGGAAGTGTGAAAAAAATGTTGTGTTAATTGGGTATTTATAGTGGTGGGAAATTGGTTTTGATTTTTTTTAGTCAAACTAGCTGTTTTATAACGTTGAGGGGGGTAAAATGAAATTTTTTTAAACACAACGGCTATTATAACCGTTTGAGGGGTGTATAGTAAATTATTATTATTATTAAAACTCGCTTTAACGTTGCGTTAAAACTTTAACGTGGGAAGTTAACGCGGCTTTAACTTTCGAGGCCGATGTGGTTAACGCACACTTAACGCAAAAAAGTGAAACATTCATTTTCTCCACCCTCTCTCTACTTTCTCTCTCTAGAAACCAACATGGGTTTCGACTACTTTTCATCTCCAAGACCACAGGATTTTGAATAATATGGAACCCATCAATTGGTATCGGAGCTACACGTGAACGCGAAGAGTTTGTTTTCGAAAAACTTGATCAAATAAACCTTTTATAAAATTTACGTAGATTTTTGTCACAAAACCGAAAAAAATTTCGTGCTTATATGGAGTTTCAAACTTTATGGTCTTAGTTCTAAAGTTTCAAACAAAAACTAAAAATTTGATCTAGTTTGGTGATAGTTATGGGTTTAGATTTGATAAAGGTGAAAGATTTGATCGTTTGGTGGGAAAAATCGTGCTAGATATGGGTTATTGGATTGAATATGGATGAAAATAGCATGGTTTTTAGTTTGGAGCTTAAGAAAATTTCGAGAATTTTTGAAGATTTCGAGAAATTTTGAAAATTCACGAAACATAGGAATGTCTAGATACATCCCTAGTTTTTAGGAAACACCCATCAGAAAAATTTTGAGAAAAAGTACAATTTCGAGAATTTTTTTCGAGAAATCTGACGTGGCTTTCGAGAACTTTTTGTAGTAGTTGAGATTCCACTAACTGTGCCATGTGGTTTCGAGAAATTTGGAAATTTCGAGAACTTTTGGAAATTTCGAGAAATAAGTAAACTTTCGAGAAAAAGTGCAATTTCGAGAAAAAGTACAATTTTGAGAAAAAGTGAAATTTCGAGAAAATATAGACTTTCGAGAAATTTTATGTGTGCACTGGAAAAATTCTATACCTAAACTCAAACTGAAAACTTTCTCATACCAAGAAATTATTCGCAAACATCACCTAGACCAAGAACTTATGCAATCAAAACCACAAATTATCTAAACCTAAACATATCCAAACAAACATCTTCACACTTCACGGGAACGATCATTGTCAAGATTCGAGTTACATCACACAGCTAAAGTTGGTATTTTTTGTGACTACTTATATTGGGTTTTCTCATTATGTGGTTATTACTTTTAGCCAATGGATTGTTAAAAGGGTATGAATAGAGATTGATTCGAGGGATAAGTATTGATAGAATTTATCGACATATACTCATGGGGTATTGAACTACATTATGGATCAAGATTGATTTTACCACATGTACACTGCATTATGATGGTTCTGATGACTCACAACCATCAGGAGAGAGAAGTAGTGTACATCGGGGCTTATTTACCAACTTGGATGCATTCTATGCGAGTTATGTTGATATGTTGCTCCCCGAACGACAACCATGATACTACAATCTACTTTCTCCGTTGCGTGTTAGAAGGCTAAGAGATTTATTGATAGAAGTGTTGTCGAGTCAGGAGAGAGAAGATAAATGAAACAGGCTGTCTAATTGAGAGGGAGTAAAACTCAATTAGACACATCACATGAAGTTTAGAGCTCCAAAGATTTAAGCCGTCAACGTCAAAGATCAATGTCGAAGTATTCGGAAGAAGGAACTTCAAGGATGATGCATAAGGAGTTGAGAGCTGAAAAAGATCAGAGCCATCAGTGCCAAAGATCAAAGTCAAGATCGTCGGAAGAGGGAACTCCAAGTCATCATCAATATCTTGATTACAGAGACTCTTCACTTCAATAACATTGTTTATTACTGTTATTTACTTTGTTTATGTATTTACAGGTCTGACTGTAAACATGCATGTGTGACGCCATCTTTGAGAGAGATTGTTAGCTTTGGTATTTGGTGAAGCTAGTGTCTTACATGTGAATTGGACTAGATATGTAGATAGTTGCACCCGCAGGGACTATTAATGTTCACGGGGCAAACTAGTGATGTAATAGGCCTATAAAAACCCCTCATGACTATCGATGATAGGTGTGAGAAAACATTGTGTAAACTTCATCTAATAAACATTCATTTTCTTCACCCTCTTTCTACTTACTCTCTCTAGAAACTAACATGGGTTTCGACTACTTTTCATCTCCAAGACCACTGGATCTTGAATAATATGAAACCTATCAGATTCCATATTTATGTAGCCAAACATTGATATTGGTAATTATAAATTCTATCATATTCATTGTCATACTACTCCATACACTGGTACAGATATGGGATTTCATCACACCAAAAATGTGTAACGATATGCATATAGTCACACACGTTTTTTTTTTGTGTCACCAAAGGTCGCGCCACCGTAGGTGGCATTTGGTGACATTGTTTAGTTTGTGGCCATTTTCATTGAAAAAGAGGGACCAAAACCGGAATATGTGTGACAAATTAGGCACAAGTTTTGTTGGATTAATCAGTATCAGTGACCGTAAACACTTTATAGTCACACAAATGTTTTTTGAGAGTAACTATTGTTCGTCCTTTGGCCACATAAATATATAATATATGTGACATTTGAGATGATTTATTCAAGTAAATGTGTATTTTGTGTGACTATTTCCCATCCTTGGCCACATGAATATATAATATATGTGACGTTTGTGATGATTTAGTCACACAACGTGTGTTGTTTTTTTGGTGTTAGTCACATACAATTTAAAAAACAGTGGCCAAAAGTGTTAATAAGTGTGACCATATGCTGTTTAAAGTGAAGAAATGCGTATTTTGTGTGACTATTGTTCATCCAATGGCCACTTGAATTTTATGTTTGTGTAGCCTTTTGTAATATTTAGTCACACAAAGCATGTTTATTTTGGGTATTTAGTCACATACAATTAAGCATAAAGTGTCCAAAAGTGTTAATAAGTGTGACCATATGCTGTTTAAAGTGAAGAAATGTGTATTTTGTGTGACTATTGATCATCCAATGGCCAATTGAATTTTATGTTTGTGTGGCCTTTTGTAATATTTAGTCACACAAAACATGTTTGTTTTGGGTATTTAGTCACATACAATTAAGCATAAAGTGTCCAAAAGTGTTAATAAGTGTGACCATATGCTGTTTAAAGTGAAGAAATGTGTATTTTGTGTGACTATTGATCATCTAATGGCCACTTGAATTTTATGTTAGTGTGGCCTTTTGTAATATTTAGTCACACAAAACATGTTTATTTTGGGTATTTAGTCACATACAATTAAGCAAAAAGTGGCCAAAAGTGTTAATAAGTGTGACCATATGCTGTTTATAGTGAAGAAATGTGTATTTTGTGTGACTATTGTTCATCCAATGGCCACTTGAATTTTATGTTTGTGTGGCCTTTTGTAATATTTAGTCATACAAAGCATGTTTGTTTTGGGTATTTAGTTACAGACAATTAAGCAAAAAGTGGCCAAAAGTGTTAATAAGTGTGACCATATGTTGTTTAAAGTGAAGAAATGTGTATTTTGTGTGACTATTGTTCATCCAATGGCCACTTGAATTTTATGTTTGTGTGGCCTTTTGTAATATTTAGTCACACAAAGCATGTTTGTTTTGGGTATTTAGTCACATATAATTAAGCATAAAGTGGCCAAAAGTGTTATTAAGTGTGACCATATGCTGTTTAAAGTGTGACCATATTATGTGAGTTCATCTTTTAGTCACAGGGTTACTACTGCAATTACTAAGTTAGTATTGTTGGAGCAGAGTTGCTACTGCTAGTACTAAGTTAGTCCTGCTGAAGCAGAGTTACTACTGCTAGTACTATGCTAGTGCTGCTGGAATGAGTATATATATAAAAAACAGAATTAAAAACAAAAGAAATTTCAAATTGAATTAAACTCGAATGTATATAACTGAACAGAATATACAATTGTAATGTCGTACATAATCAAATTCTCAAGTACCATAATTTAAAGACTTTTGTCTCTTGCCATCCTAGCTTGCTTTAGGTCTTCAATAGAGACATAACTTTTGCGCTTCGATGGTGCTGTTGGTCCACATTTGTTGTCACTAATCTTTTGCATCGTAGTTGGTGGTGTAACCTGTAGTAACAAAACACGCTTGTATCAAACATTGAATTATATATGAAGAATTATATATATGTTGGTTGAAAAAACACATGTATGTACCCAAAGCAACGATATTTGATTTCTTTAAGTGCCACAGTTTGCACTTAAATGGCTAAAAAAAAAAGAGAATTTTTGCATGTATATATCAGAAATTATTTAAACAAAAGAATAACAAGAAATATGTTGAAATACATACTGTTGGCAGTGCTTGTGTTGGAGACACATTTTGTTCCGATTGGGAATCTGGAGACCCGTTTTGTCGTGACTTAGGATTTTTCTTAGCTCCGACAGTTTTAGCAGGTTCCTATATGTATATATAAAACACGTTACATTATTTAAACAAAAGAATAACAAGAAATATGTTTTAATACATACTGTTGGTACTCCTTGTGTTGGAGACACATTTTCTTGCGATTGGGAATCTGTAGACCCTTGTTGGCTTACATCTGAGACTACTGGCAATTGAGATGACCAATTTATCTGCACCCCTTGTTGACTCAATTGTGTCATCAGTTGAGTAAGTATTCCCTTTGTTTCTGTTATCTCATTGGACAATTTCTTGATCTAGTCATCAGCTTCTTTCTGCACAAAAAATATAGGAAATGTTGGGATTAAAAGTCTTCTTGATGCTGTTAGAGTAACTGCTGCTCATATTTGTGTCAATACTGCTCAGCTGGAGTTAGTGCTGCTCATGAACTTCAATGAAAAATATGCCTAGTGTTTACTACTGCTATTAGTACGCAGTTAATACTGCTGGTATACAAGTTACTACTGCTAGTACACAGTTAATGCTGCTGGTATATAAGCATAATAATAGAATTTGCAGTCAAACTTACAAGTTTATCTCCCACTGATCTAATCTCATCATCTGGAAATTCGCCGTCTTTGTTTACCCTTCCTTTCAACCACATTATACCACGCGGGGGTTCTTCATCTGCTTCAATCTCTTTATTTTCGATCTAATAAACATCAAATGCATACACATGTAAAGTTAAAACAAGATAAACGAAAATATGAGGATGCATACATATGTAATCTTACCATTTTCTCTTTCACATAAACATATCCACCTCGTCCCATTTTATGCTGTTAAATATTTTTGGAACGCGGCATTTTATCTTTATCAGATATCTCCTAAAAACACAAAATCATAAGGCGTTTACATGCGGTAATGCTGCAAACTGAAAATTATGAAATGACATAGACTTAAATAAAGATGACTAATTAAAACCTTGTATGCATCAGTGGTCATGTGGTTTACAAACTCGACCCAGTCTTCTGATTTCACAAATGCACTATACTTGGCCGGGACTTCATTCAGTTTGGAAGGTGTATTTAGGTTGGGCAAAATGTATTTTTCTCTGAGCTTCGTTCTGAAATTCCTTAGCAGTTGACCAAGATGAGTCATTACCAATTTTCTGAATGTCACGTCAACATCAAAATATCGCTGCAAAGATTAACACAATGTTGTTAATTAGTTGCACATAATGTAACTGCATAGATTAACTTATGTAGTACTGGGTTAAAAAATAGTATATATGTACTGTGATTTCAGCCCATAGTTTATCTCTTGATTCTTTATTCACCTTCCTCCAGGATAGAATCTTCAAACCTATGTGCTCACGAACTAGATCTCCTAAAAAACTCGAAAACAGTGCTCTGTATAACCTTGATACCCTATTCAATGCATCGAAGGTTACCTTGAGCTTTATTCCACCAGGGTTGCCATATTTCATGCGAAACTTAAATAGCCTGGTTATGCCTCTCTTAGCTAGTATCCGATTTGATTGGTTGGTTCCAGGCGCATCTAGATCTTCATCATCAGAATACTTTTCGGATTCATATTATAAGTTGTTATCATCATGTTCATTATCAGCAGGAAGCAAAAGATGATTATCAACAATGGGTTGAATTTCCATGACTCTTGAGCAACAATGGGTAAAAGAAAATGATTCTGGCTTGGAGAGTATTGGTGATAGAAGATTTGATTTTGTGTTTTCTTTGCAGTCTTTTTTTTAGGAGAGAAAAGAGGGTATAGGAAGAATATGAATCGTACGTTATTCTTGGTAACTGCTTGTAATTAGGTGATTTCAAAATTTTGGCTCCAAATTCTAATTTCAAAATAACAATTGAATTATTTAAAAAATTTGCCTTAATTTGAACCTGTTAAGTAAAGCATAAACTTGAATAAATCAAAATTTTGGCTCCAAATGTTATATATCATTATCTTAATCGCAAATCATGAACCAAGATCTAGAACCAAGATCATGAACACAAACTGCATATCAAATCAAGAACTCGAAATTACACAATTACACCAAGATCATGAACACAAACTGATACTATTTAACACAAACTGCTACCATTAAATCATGAGTAAACTACACCGTTGGTCCTTGTGGTGTGCGTTGACTGGCGGATATGGTCCTTTGACCAAAAAAATTGCGCCGGTGGTCCTTAAGTCAGAAACGTTATGCACCGTTAGTCCCTCATTCCAAGTGGCCCCACAAACTGATACTAACGCCCGTTATCTATTGGATTTAAAGGGGCATTTACATCAATTCACAACACACAAACACAAACACAAAACACAAACTCAAACCCAGAACTTCAAACACAAAACTTCAAACACAAAACACAATCACAAAACACAAACCCAGAACTTCAAACCCAAAACACAAACTCAAACCCAGAACTTCAAACCCAGAATCCGGCCAACACCTCCGAATTCTAAAGGACTTCAGTTACAATAACATCATCAGTCCAAAATCAGAATATGAAAAAGAGATTTGAGATGAGATCTACCATAAAATAAAAATTAAATTCATAACTTCAAGTTCTCAACAGTCAACACACTTTAATCTCAAGTTCTCAACAGGCAACACCAGCAGATTCCGGCAAACCAAATCAAACATCCATCCTTATATCTCCAATCAAATAAACGACACCCTCCTTATAACTCCTTGAGAGATGCAGCAACAAGCAAATCATCCCAACCTTAGATCTCTATTAAAACACACAAGCAGTCAACTCATTTAATCTTCCTTATATCTCCCAAAGAAACAATACAAGCGATCTATCTTTTATACACCACAAATGGGTTAAAACAAAAAAAACAGACTAAGTGTAACTGATGATAAATTTTTGGCAAAACTGGATACATACCTTTTATCAGAAAGTTCTCCATAAATTAGAGCAATGTTAGAAAAACATTTTTTCAGCATTTATTTTTTAAGATTCTCTCCACAAATAGAGCAAAAATTCTCCATTGGAGACACTTTTACAAATCAGAAAATTTTATTTTCTTCTAAAGATCATGCACATCCTTGTTAAAAACTTGGATTCGCTACTTCAAAATATCAATCAGAAAATTTTATTTTCTCCTTTGACTCTCCTTCCGAAACAATTTCTCGATTTCGTTCTTTAAAAATATCAACCTTTTTTACAAACCACTCAACCTTTTTTGTTTCACATTTCATCGTTCTCCAAAGTCGCAAACTTATCCTTTGACTCTCCTTTCAGCAGCCCAACCACCTCAAGATCGGTATGATTTTTTATGTGTGAGAGTGATGGGATTTATTTTTGTTTTGATCGAGAGCTAGATCTGGATCTGTGGATTTGTTGTGTTCTTATGTTAAGGAAAATACCCCTTTAAATGAAGATGAATTTGTATACTGTTACGAATGCTAATTTCCAAAAATATGGATGAATTTGTATCTGTGGAGTTGTGGAGTTGAGAGTGATGATTTTTTATGTGTGAGAGTGATTTGTTGTTTGACTTTAGTGGTATTAGTGGTTGTGAGTAAGAGAGATGAAGATGAATTTGTAGGTAAAAGAGAAGATAATAAAGATATGAATTGACGTAAATGCCCCTTTAAATCCAATAGATAACGGGTGTTAGTATCAGTTTGTGGGGCCACTTGAAATGAGAGACTAACGGTGCATAACGTTTCTGAATTAAGGACCACTGGCGCAATTTTTTTGGTCAAAGGACCATATCCGCCAGTCAACGTAAACCACAAGGACCAACGGTGTAGTTTACTCTTAAATCATAAACCGAACATGAAATCAAGAACATAAACTGCTACCATTAAATAAATATGTGCAATCAACAAATCAACAACAGAAACTGCTACCATTAAATCATAAACCAACATGAAATCAAGAACACAAACTGCTACCATTAAATAAATATGTGCAATCATCAAATCAACAACAGAAACTACTACCATTAAATCTAACTGTGCAATCATCACATCAAGTACACAAATTGCTACCATTTAACAAACTGATGAAGCGAAAAGTGTACCGCTTTTAGGGGGTCATTTAAGCCCTAATCCGCGATTATATGATCAAATATTGCCCTAAATCGTTTCTTTTCTCATTTTAGGTACTTGGGACGTGATTTCTGGAATATGAAGCATTTTGGAGCTTTTTGGACGTTTTTATGCTCAAGAATGAAGAAAACAAAAAGACCAAGGAAAGTCAGGATTTTACACCTGAAGGCGTCAGGCTTTGGATGCTGACGCCGTCACTTGAAGATGAAAGTGGTGGAATTATACACGTGACGCGCCAGAAAGTTTTACATATGAAGTCTGACGGCGTCACGTGTTAATGGATGTAGGCCGTCAAGTGTTAAGTTAAAGAGAGACGGGCCAGAGGATTTTTGAAGGTGACGGCGTCAGGATCATAGACCTGACGACGTCAGATGATTTAGAGTGACGGCGTCAAAGTATTCTTACACGAGAAGGAACCTTAGTGAAACCGCCACAAGTTTATCAAGACAATCACAACTCGCGCGCGGAGTAGCTGTTACTGTTTTGGCCATAAAATCCTCATACGAACTCGGATTTAGGTGATTCAAAAGGCCACGGATTCGGGACGAAGAAATCTACAATTTGGTGAAAAAGGGGATCTGACGCCATCAAGTGTATGGGCTGACGCCGTCAGATCGGGCCGACAGAAAGTTACCTATAAATATAACCTTATAACTTCATTATTTGTAAGCCCTAAACCCTAAGTCCGATTCTAGGGTTTAGGTAGGTGTTTTTCCAGCAACTTAGAGGGTTTCAATCACTTCATAAACATCAAATATTGGTTTGTTTATTCTAACTTAATTATGTCTTTCATTATTATGGTTGTTTGCCCTTCATTGATCATGCTTTGCTAATTCACCTTGTGTCTACTTATGATTGTGTGAAACTTGTATATAATTAATTAGATCTTATTGATTCCTTGTTGATGTATGTGTCTATCGTCATCAATATAGGTGTGACACTTCAATAGATCTTATTGGTTTAGCTTATAATTCTTGTTTCCTATTGTCTCTTGTTTGATTGGGTGATATCGATGTTAGGCTTAAGAAAACTGGCTAACCTCCTATACGGTAACTTGCTTGAACGTCTTAAGAAACATGAACCAATGCGTACTAGGTTTATTTGGTTGTATTTAATGCATGAGTGAATTCTAGTGATCCCATGTTAGGAGCTTCTTAGCCGGCTCGACATAGGAGTGAAGTAGGAGCTTATAGAGTTGGGGAAGTACGTACGCCACCCCACGAATGGTATTAAGGAATACAACCCGTCAATTAAAACAAGGTGTGACAATTCAATAGGAAGAATTGGATAGCTAGCAAGGAGTAATACATCATAGGTAGATATGCTTCACTTCCCTTGTAGAACCCTAGTTTACTTTTCTTGCATATTAGTTTAGTTAGTAGCTTTTGGGTTAGTTGATTAGCAACTAATTCCGCCCCTTCTTCCAAAACACGAGATTTTTACTTGCTTTCCATAAAATATAAAAATACAAAAAGAATCATCCGTCACCTCTAGACCTAGTTAGAATAATTTCAATCCTAACGAACACTATTCTTTGAGTTGAACGATCAATCCCCCGGTACTTGCCACTACACTATACTACATCGGTCAGGTACACTGCCTGGTGGGGATTGCAAGCCTCTTGAGATCCCTCGAGAGGTAAAACCTGTTATAAGGTCGCAAAACCACGCATCAAGTTTTTGGCGCCGCAGCCCGGGGAGTAGTTATTGCTTAGGTTGAAATTTTATTTTTATTAGGTCTACTCACAAGATTCCTATCTTGTGAGATTTTTTCTTTTTATTTTGTAGCTTTCTCGTAGTCTATCTTTTCTTTGTGATTTTGTTTGTAATTTTCTTCAAATGAACTTTTCACTTAGACTTCTAAGATTGCAAAATATGGTTGAGTGGCTAGAACACCAAGAAGTTCAAAATACCTCATTTAGAGACACCTATGAATCATATGAGCCTTCACCTAGGATAGATTCTTATGAACAACCTCCATGTTTAAGATCTCGTTTTAGTGAGGCCAATAGGAAATGCGACCTAGTTTGCCAAGGAATTATGGAGAGAGCCGTTGCAACAAACCATAAGTTGGATGAAGCACTAGGTTTTCTGTTATCACTACCTAAGAAAACAATTGAGGAGGATTTAGCCGAGCATGATCAAATTGATCAAAAAGACCTAGGTTTTATGACCAATGACTTTGAATCCCAAGGAACACATGATGAATCCTTTAGGCAAATTGAACATAAGATTATTGAGGAAGATCCTTATGATTCGGACATTGAAGTTGAGATGCCTAGAGAAGCACGTGAGATACTTAGGAGAATGCTTAGGATAGATTCTACCAAAACACATGATGAGGATATAGGTGATCTTGACACGTGGAATGATGAGGTCAATAACATAAGCCCACAAAATACTCAACCATCATTTGAGGCACACACACCGCCCGTGACTTACCCGGAAGATGTAGAAGAAACTTTAGGAATTCCGATGGAGGTAGAACCCTTGGAACAAGCACCACTAGAGGATATAGGTTTGAATACTTGTAATGATAACCTTACCCTTAGTTCTAGGGAATTTCCTAGTGTTGATGAGCCGGAACCTCAATCTTTACACACCTTTCCATCCTTAGATATATTTCTAGGAGACAAAAGAGGAACCGACCCACCCATCAACCAATATTATCCGGGTAGTTTTAGGATGAAGGAAGCCATTCACTCACCCCCTTCACCTCACGTGGCATATTTCCACCCTAAGGGTGTGTATCGCTACTTTCACCCGCACTTAATCCTAAGTGTAGGGAAAACCTCTCCTTTATCCGTTAAATAAGGGCAGAGTCAGGCTCGTGACTCGAACAAAAACAAGCGCTTCTTGGGAGGCAACCCATGTTTTTAATTGTTTGATGTTTTTATTTTATTTGTTTGTTTGTGTCATATATGCTTAATCATAATTGTTAAATTTTCATGTTTCGAATAATTTGTGAAAATGCTTTATTTTGTTTTTAACCTCGTCTTAATTGCATATAAAGGTATTTTACAAAAAAGATAAGTGTAGGAAAGTTTATATTTTGTTAAAAAGAACAAAATTCGAACATGGAAAATTCACAATTCATGATTAGCATGTATTCTATCTTGTTTATGTGTCAATACTTGTGGTCATGTTTTATGAGTCCCTATTTGTAAGTCATCCCGCAAGTATCCTATCCTTTTATTGCTTTGTTTTGTTTTTATTTCTAAGTCTGGAAATACATCTAGTTGTGGTTTTTCTTTGTTCGGTTTGATGCTTTGGTTTTTGTGTTTGTTGGTTACAGGTATTATTGGATAAGAAGATGTACGTGCAACACATCAAGAGGATGATTATATTTCTGGAGTGAAGCTTATCATGTTCATTCTCTTGGAGGGAGATTTAACCATATTATCACATCATCCATACCGAGCGAATAAGGGGAGTATTAGTTTCTTCCATTCTCATTTATTTTTACTTTTACATCTTTTGTCTAGAACATTGGGGACAATGTTCGGATTAAGTGTAGGGAGGGTAAATTAGGATGCCTTAGAAACTACAACTTCGCTTGATTTTTGTTTTGTTTAATAGTGAATGTGTAATAAAGCCAAGAGAAATATTGGTTAGGGCAATTTTAGCACCAAATTTAAATTTTTTTACAACATATAGGAGTGAAACTTTGATTTTAATAAGCGTCTCATGGATAGGGAATTGTATGACTAGCACAAAAACCATACCACTCAAAAATTTCCACCCCAAATATGTGAGGTTCGCCTTTAGATCTTTAGGAAAAAGCATTCATTGTTGGTGCTTATGAGTGTACCGGTAGTTTATAGATTCTAGAACTTGCGTTTGTGATGCATACCGAGACCGCTAGTGAGACTACATTCATGTAGTTAGGATTGACTACATGATAAGAGGCATTAGGATTAATCCATTGTTTTACACCTGTGTTTTTGTTATAATTACTTTGGCTACATTGGTCAAGTAATTCTCTCACACCCTTTGCGTTGTACCCATTTTTGGTACACGATACCCCTAGTACACCCCTCAGAGCCTATCTTTTCGTTTCGACCTTTAAGCATTTTACTTAAAGGAAGAATTTGTTTACACCCCACTTAAATGTACACCCAAATCGCCTTAGCCTACCTTGTGTGCACTCATCTTTAGTGCATTATTGTGACAATATTTGTTTAAACCCTTAGTTAATTATCTAATTGATTACATGGTTGCTAAGTCGAGTCATATCCTTGTACATATTGTTTTGGGATGATTGGGACTTATGGGTAAAGTACTTGTGTAATGGAGTAATGGGGAAGAACATCATTTATTACCCCCATATGTACGTTAATATTTTAAAGTACTCCAAATGTTTCGATTATCTTGATTTGAGTCATTAGAATAATTTTATGTAAAGTATGTAAAAGTTCAAGTGTAGGGATGGTACAAAGAATCCCTAGTGATGTATTGTTTTGGATGGTAGGGCAAGAGTGTAAGCAAAAAAAAAAAAAACCAAAAAAAAAAAAAAAAAAAAAAAAAAAAAAAAAAAAAAAAGAAAAAGAAAAAGTGAAGAAAAAGCATACGGACTACCATCCGCCTCTATCTTTTATTTATGTTTTGTTTTGTTCTATGTTTATTAGTTCGTGATTAGTTTAAGTTGAGTCGAGTCTTGGCTTAGCAACGCCTCATTCTACATGTAATTGACCAAGATGATTGACTTGCCACCAGTAAAAATATCCTTATCCAACAAACCGTGTTTTCCTTATCCCTACACCTAACGTTATAACCCTTTGTAAAGACCTCTTGATAGTTTATCCTAGGTGCTTACGCCAAAAGTGGTAGAGGCGTGATCCTTTCCCAAGCCTATGGTAATCTATTTTCTATGACAGGTAGTGAGCGATATTCTTCCATTTCCATTTATGATATATAAATTTACAACACCCGAGGGATGAGAGTATCCAAACACTTATTGTGAGGTGCTAGTGTATAATTTTCGTGCTTATTTTGACCAAGGTGGAATGATCATTTGTTGTAATTACTTTTATATTAATGTTAAATGACCCCTAACTTGTATTTCAATTGGTGGAAAAGCTCATTTGCTTGAGGACAAGCAAATCCCAAGTGTAGGGATATTTGATGAAGCGAAAAGTGTACCGCTTTTAGGGGGTCATTTAAGCCCTAATCCGCGATTATATGATCAAATATTGCCCTAAATCATTTCTTTTCTCATTTTAGGTACTTGGGACGTGATTTCTGGAATATGAAGCATTTTGGAGCTTTTTGGACGTTTTTATGCTCAAGAATGAAGAAAACAAAAAGACCAAGGAAAGTTAGGATTTTACACCTGACGGCGTCAGGCTTTGGATGCTGACGCCGTCACTTGAAGATGAAAGTGGTGGAATTATACACGTGACGCGCCAGAAAGTTTTACATAGGAAGTCTGACGGCGTCACGTGTTAATGGATGTAGGCCGTCAAGTGTTAAGTTAAAGAGAGACTGGCCAGAGGATTTTTGAAGGTGACGGTGTCAGGATCATAGACCTGACGACGTCAGATGATTTAGAGTGACGGCGTCAAAGTATTCTTACACGAGAAGGAACCTTAGTGAAACCGCCACAAGTTTATCAAGCCAATCACAACTCGCGCGCGGAGTAGCTGTTACTGTTTGGCCATAAAATCCTCATACGAACTCGGATTTAGGTGATTCAAAAGGCCACGGATTCGGGACGAAGAAATCTACAATTTAGTGAAAAAGGGGATCTGACGCCGTCAAGTGTATGGGCTGACGCCGTCAGATCGGGCCGACAGAAAGTTACCTATAAATATAACCTTATAACTTCATTATTTGTAAGCCCTAAACCCTAAGTCCGATTCTAGGGTTTAGGTAGGTGTTTTTCCAGCAACTTAGAGGGTTTCAATCACTTCATAAACATCAAATATTGGTTTGTTGATTCTAACTTAATTATGTCTTTCATTATTATGGTTGTTTGCCCTTCATTGATCATGCTTTGCTAATTCACCTTGTGTCTACTTATGATTGTGTGAAACTTGTATATAATTAATTAGATCTTATTGATTCCTTATTGATGTATGTGTCTATCGTCATCAATATAGGTGTGACACTTCAATAGATCTTATTGGTTTAGCTTATAATTCTTGTTTCCTATTGTCTCTTGTTTGATTGGGTGATATCAATGTTAGGCTTAAGAAAACTGGCTAACCTCCTATACGGTAACTTGCTTGAACGTCTTAAGAAACATGAACCAATGCGTACTAGGTTTATTTGGTTGAATTTAATGCATGAGTGAATTCGAGTGATCCCATGTTAGGAGCTTCTTAGCCGGCTCGACATAGGAGTGAAGTAGGAGCTTATAGAGTTGGGGAAGTACGTACGCCACCCCACGAATGGTATTAAGGAATACAACCCGTCAATTAAAACAAGGTGTGACAATTCAATAGGTAGAATTGGATAGCTAGCAAGGAGTAATACATCATAGGTAGATATGCTTCACTTCCCTTGTAGAACCTTAGTTTACTTTTCTTGCATATTAGTTTAGTTAGTAGCTTTTGGGTTAGTTGATTAGCAACTAATTCCGCCCCTTCTTCCAAAACACGAGATTTTTACTTGCTTTCCATAAAATATAAAAATACAAAAAGAATCATCCGTCACCTCTAGACCTAGTTAGAATAATTTCAATCCTAACGAACACTATTCTTTGAGTTGAACGATCAATCCCCCGGTACTTGCCACTACACTATACTACATCGGTCAGGTACACTGCCTGGTGGGGATTGCAAGCCTCTTGAGATCCCTCGAGAGGTAAAACCTATTGTAAGGTCGCAAAACCACGCATCACAAACCAAAATACTATCATTACAGTTATAAAATAGATACAGTTAAACTACTAATTACCAGTTATTGTACCATTAATAATTACATTTATCCAAATTAAATGTCAGAACTACTACTACCATATTAAAGTACCAAATACCATTTACAAAACACAAAAGCTGTTAATGGATATCCTAAACCCCTAAACCATCTTCTTACACGGCAGTCCCAAGACAATATCCTGAGTAAATTTCTTTTTGTGTGCCTTTTCAACTGGTATTTGAGAGGATTGAGTTTTGGAAGTAGCTTGAGAGGATTCAGCTTTGTCATTTACCTACAAGTTGAACGAGTATAATGGATTAAGTCTGGAGAATGTCATAAAAGTAGCGAAACAACACTTATTAAATGGACCATTATTACCCCTTTTGTGTCAGCATCACCAGATTCTTCATCGCTAGAGAAATAGAAAGGGCTATTTCTCTTCCAATCTGCGTTTTCCCATACCTCCTAATAGTTTAACATACCATGTGTTTCAAAAAATTTAATTAATGGTATAAAGGTATACAACTTTAGCCACAAACACATAACAACTTTAGTATACCTTGTTGGAAATGATTTTGAATTTGGACCTAGGGATTTTTGCCTTTGAACCTGTTAAAGCATAAACTTGAATAAATTAAAAATTCACACAGCTTTACATTCAACAATAAATTCACACAGCTTTACATTAGAATCGGTAACAACCCCAAACATCACCATTTATAGATCAAAAGACTGTTACTAATTATTGTACAATGAATCATCAACTGATATGTGAAAACATTGAAAAACGTACCTTTGTTGTTATTTGGATTCATTGTTTGCATGTTTGTGTTTGCCAGAAGAATGTGTGTTTTGATTAGGGTTTATTGATTATTGTGTGTGTTTACAATTGATCGGGTAAAGGGATTAATTGCCGGTTGACTATTGAAGTGGTGGTTTGGCTTAACTATGACGTGGCAAGAGGTGTGAAAAAAACAAAAAATGCTAATGGTGCTGACGTGGCGGTGAAAACCGGCTATAGCCGGTAACTAGGGATGGCAACGGTTCGGGTTCGGGGCGGGTTTTAGTGTACCCGTACCCGAACCCGTTTATAATATACCCGTACCCGCCCCATATCCCACCGGATACCCGATTAATATTATCCATCGGCTTTTCGGGTTTCCCCGCGGGTATCGGTTATCCGTAATTAAAAGTTAAAGAAAATGAATATCGTATCAAACGATTTAACGCAACGTATTCGGCATGATATTCACCAAAAAAATCAAATGCGCAAGAGGTTTCAAAAGTTAATCATTCTCATTTCCAAAAATAATCTCGTTTTAGCCTTTTAAAAGGGTTTGGTATCATCATTCGTGTAACGGTAGAGAACACGGACTCACGAGTACTCACTCCAAAAAAATGAATAACCGAATAGTCGAGAAGAGTATTGACGATAACTCGAGTCGAGACGAGATGACGAAAACAAGTCAAAGAGATAACTAACAACAAACATATCAAATAAGATGAGTCGATTGGTAATTGTAGGTATTTTCCCATAATCCCATTTATTAGTACAAGGTATACTCGTTTTATGATTTAAAACAAGTTTGGACTTACGACAAAATTAATCTTTGGAAATAACAAAATTTTGCCATGACCCTTTCATTTATCGAACGTTTCCAAGTCAAAAGATTTTATTGAAAATCAATTTCCCGAGTAATTTATAATATAACGAGTATTTATATAAACCCTAAACCCTAAACTCTAAACCCTAAACGCTAAACCAATCCGTAACTCAAACAATAACCAAATGAATAGTCCAATAAATCCAAATATGTTAGTGTACGGGTAGCATGTCTCGAATAATCCAATAGCCCTCGTGTGTTCCGTGTTTATCCCAAATGTCACACGCAAGGTTTTCAAAATCGGGATCCTACTTAAGATTCTATGTTAAAGATCGGGATCCTATAACATCTTAAGCATTTAAAGATCCTTTGTAAGATCCGGATCATTTTTGCTTTGCAGTATCGTAAAATCGTAAGATCCTAAGATCAGGATCGGGATCCTGACAACCATGGTCTCACGTACACTTCTAATTTCCTTACTTCGTTATTAACCAAATTTAATAACAAATATCTCTACAACTTTTAATTTAACAATTGTTTTTATTTCTTTCTTTTATTTTGTCCAAGTCGAGTCAATATCAAGTCGCAACAAATGAGTTACTATTTCCTTTCGAGTCACGGTCAAACATTTATTCCCTCGGGTCAATAATAATGAACCCGATCCCAAATCATCCCAAACATCAAGTTGGAAATATTGAGTTTGGAATTTTATTATTCACAAAGCATGAGATACAACTAGTTGTTGCATCAACTCATTGTACATGGAAAGTCAATACTTGGTAAAAGGAAATTGGAGACTTTTTCGTACAACTTCAATTCACAGTTTACTTTTGGCGCGCGCCTTTGGTCCCTTTTCCCGCCTAAAGTCTTGGGAACCATTCATCTACCTCTCCAGCCTATTTATACCTATCGATTGTATACCAAAGAATACACACAAACACATATATCCCTTTCAATTCAAAGAAAACTTCAACAATGGCAGCAAACAATGGTAACTTTCAAAATGATGCAGAAGAGTACGAGTTCGTGTTAAACAACTATTTGCTGTTTGACGTAGTGTTTGATGCTTTCGGGTATGAACCCATTGCAGAATATGGGTCGTATAGGCAGGTAGATACGTGGATGAGGAGTACAATTTTGAACTGGCTGCATGCGCAAGACTTTTACTGGGATGCGGTTTTGGGAGTGAATGAGGTGAAGGAGAAGGAACAAGATGAAGAGGAGGAGGAACAAGATGAAGAGGAAGAGGAGCAACAAGATGCGGAGGTGGCTCAAAGTGAGGTGGTGCAGCAAAATAAAGAGGATCAGCAGCAAAATGTGGTGGTTATCAAAACCAGGGGGAGCAGCAAGATGGGTTTGAAGACCCTTATGATCTAGAAAAGAGGATTTGCGATCTTGAAATTATGTTTAAACGACTCAAGGAAAGGAAGAAATGGATGGGAAGCAGGGAAGAGAGCTCTGGTTCTAACAAGTTGGTGTGAAATGGAGTGAAGCAGTTTATGATGATGGTGTTTTTATGTTTATAGTATGTTTAGTATTTAGGTTGGATAATTAGATGTATGGTTGTAGCTTTTAAAAAATATCAATGAAATATTTGATGTTTAATTAATTGTTTATGGTTGCTTGTGAATGTTTGATTTAAGGAAGTCAACAAACCAAAATTTGCATAAGGGTAAGTGGTGAAAAGAATGCTGAGGGTTTATGGGCAAAAGAGGAATCGTTATCTGTGTTTCCCATGATGTTAAAGGGGTGTTTGGTTTCTTGGATAATAGCAGTCTTTTTTAAAAATCTACTCTTTAATACTTAGAAGACTATTAACACTGAAACAGTAAACTGTGTTGTAATGCAAGAACAACAATATCACCAAAACTGATTAAGTGTCTTCCTTTACACTTAATCCCCTCCAAATGTATGAGTGCAGTATGGTTTTAAAAGAAAATTGAGTTCATACTACTGAGAAAAAGTTTTTGCACAAAGTTTGTACTGCTAGCATAAAACTTTGTACTGCTGGGTAGCCGTTAGTACTGTCTGGGTTTTAACCGTGGTTTATTTATAGCCGTTGGGGTAATTTTTTTCAATTACTTCGCTTAAGGGTTTCATAAATGGGATAATTCTCATTCTTTATATAATTTATATGATTTCTTCAAACTAAAGAAACAATTTATTAAAGTCGGTCCAATCATAACCCAGCACTCTAATCAAGCATTTAATCAATTTTCATGGAAAATTTAGAGTTTTGTGATACACATAACCAGGTTGCATTCTTGGAGAAACCAGAAGGGAGTCAAGACTTCCACCAGATAGTAGATTTTCTAAACACTACCCACATCAGGTATGCTCTTACAGTCAATCCTACTATCTATGTCTCTCGAATCAAACAATTTTGGCAGACTGTTACTACCAATACATTTGAGAATGGAGACAAAGAGTTAATTGCAACAGTTGATGGCAAAACAATAACTATTACTGAGGCATCTGTTAGGAGGCATCTCCATTTAGCAGATGAAAATGGTATTAGTTCTTTGCCTAATACTGAAATTTTTCATCACCTTTCCAGAATGGGGTATGATACATCTTCTTAAATTCTGACTTTTCAAAAAAGATGTTTTGCCCCACAAAGGAGATTCTTCATACATACTATCCTTCATTGTTTAAGTCCAAAGAAAACCTCATGGGAGCAATTCAGTAGCGATATTGCAACTGCTCTCATTTGTTTAGCAACAAATAGGACTTTTAACTTTTCAAAATTAATTTTTGATGGTATGGTGAAAAATGTGGATAACAAATACAATTTTTTAATGTATCCAAGGTTTATACAAACGGTTTTGAATATAAGAAAAAGTTTGCTTCTATCTCATAAAATTGTTTATCCAACTCCTTGCCTTACTCAAAAACTTTTCAATAACATGAGCATGGCTTCTAAGGGGTTTAATGGGATAGTAGTTCCACTTTTTGAAACAATGTTGGTTCAAAATCAAAACATTCAGGGTGAAGGATCAACAAGCCCAGTTGAGTCCTAATGTGCCCGTTTCGAGTACAAGTTTTAAATTTATAACACGATCTACCAATGATTCAAACGAAACACATACGAGCAAGTATACTCGTCCGTGTGTAGTAAGAGGTGATATGGTAAGCCGAGGTCGTTCACAAGGATTTGTTTAGTTTTATGAAACGTGAGTTGAATATAAAATTGTACTTTATCAATGATTCTAATAGCAAGCAAATAGTGATGATGATGTAATTCAATATATTAAAACTACACTTGCCTAGACTAGTTTGCACAATTCCCTTGATATGATTATGACAATGGTTCAAATCAATTATGATCAAATAAATTAGATGGTGTTCTAATTTAATTAGTTGATGTACTAATTCTCTTGCTTTCAACACTTTCAATCCTCGTCAAGATTTTAAGATGACAAAAACAATATTACCTTTTGATCAAACAAGACTAACACAACTCAATCACTTGATTCGCTATCGTTTCACAAGTAATTGACAACTACACTTTTTAGTTTTCTAAGTTTAACCAAGTTTCTTATGAAATGGTCAATACATAAGGTAACGCCTTCATAGATAAAGGTTTACAATTGATTGAATAACAATGACTCTTTCGACCTATTACACCATTAACAATCAACCAAACTTGATAACTCTTTTGTTTGTGAAAACTTAAAAAATGCAATTCGATCTTAGTATTAGCTTTTTATTGAACTAGAACCATAGAGTCATAATCAATCAATATTCATGTACAAACATCATCTAGGTAAGTGCACAAGGCACTTAGCCACTCATGGCAAACAAAGAAATACCCACAGAAAATTGATCACTTGAAAACATGATTAAGAAGTCTTACAAAAGTTGTAATGATGATTACAAGAGTTAGGAACACTTATGATATGATCAACAATGATTCCTTGAATGATTAAATTGATGAATGATGAATGTAAGCTATCTTCTTCCTGCGTTTCTCTTCCTTGTAGCCTTCTTGAGAGAGTAATTGATTATAAGTAGTAGATGATGGATAATAGCCCCTTTTCTCTCTTGGCCAAGCATACTTATTAATAGAATGACTCCCTTAGCCACCAAGCAAATTTCTTGTGCACAAAGTGTCATAAAAAATTCTGGACTTGGAGTAATTGTGGAGTAATGACAACCCACATGAAGAGGTAGTTCATTAAAGATAGTCATTAAGTGTGCCAGGAGTTGCATCAACCCAAGGTTGAAGTCTCAACCTGAGGTTCAGATTCCAGCCCAAGGTTTGAAGTAAGGTTGACATGGCATTTTTGAACCTTGGGTTGAACTTAAGCCTTAGTTTTATTTCTTGAACCTTTGGTTGAGGAAGCAAGCCATAATTCTTTGTATGCAACTTCTCATTCAATTCATCAACACTTGATCTTTTCTTGAGCTCGGGATTCTTTGGAATCTTAATTCTTTATCTTTGATGATCGTTTCGACGTCTTTATCGTGGGTAGAATCTTTCGTTGTGCATAAGCTCTTGATTTAACGACTTTTCCACATCTTTCTAGCTATTCCCTTGGACTTGATTGTACCTGGACCTGAATACATCTTTCATACGTTTTAAGCGTAAAATGTTCACAAATACAACCAAATACAATGCACAAACATAGAAATAATGCGACTAAAACATGTACAAAATGAGCGTTATCAAGTCCCATCACACACCCACAGGTTCATCTGGTTCTCAATCAGCCTCACAACCAACTTCAACATGCCTGGAAATGCCCCATGATTCACCTTTCCCAGGAGGTAACATACCTGGAAGTGATGAGGGCAGAGTGTCACTAAAGGAATTGATGGATATTTGTACCAAATTGACTCAAAGGGTGACTGGCTTGGAGAAAGAACTCAAGGAGACAAAGCGGTTGTATGGTACTGCTTACAAGAAGCTCATTGAAAAAGTGAAGAAATTGAAGTCTAAAGTCAAGTCACTTAAAGAAAAGAGAAAGGCAAATATTGTGGAGTCTACAAGCTCAGATGATGATGATTCAGATGATAACATGGATGATTCTTCCAAACAGGGGAGGAAGATAGCTGATATTGATCAAGACCAGATTAGTTTTGATGAAGAGGTAGCTATTATAGCACAGGAAGATGAAAGAGCACAATTTGAGATTGCAAAATTCCTTGAAGGAAAAAGACTTGCAAATCAAACAGCTGAAGCACAAAGGTTAGCACAAGAACAATCTAATGCACTTCTGGCTAAGAAGTTACATGATGATGAACAAGCAAGGTTTAATGACGCTGAACAAGTTCAGTCTATGATTGATGCTGATGATGTTTTAAAGGAAAGGCTTGGTGAACTCAGAGCAGATGAAGTGTTGTCCATTGAAAAGAAGTCAAGACAACTTGTTGAACTAATAAATTCAAGAAGAAAGTCTGCTGCAGAACAAAAAGCCAAAGAAAAGAGGAGTAAACCACCTAGTCAAGATGAGCAAAGAGCCACCATGTGACTTTACATGAGGAACATGGTTGGATACAAAAGGAAGGATTTCCAAGGTAAAAGTTTTGAGGAGATCAAGAGTGAGTTTAAAAGGGTTTACAGAAGAGTGAACACATTTATTCCCATGGGAACAGAAAAACCAAGTAGAACTACAAGAAGAGCAGGTATAATATTGGAGTCTGAATCTTCAAAGAAATAGAAGATTGGTGAAGAAGAGGTACCTACAACAGAGGATTCAAAGAAGCAAAAGACTGAAGAAGATAAAGAAGATCAAGCAGTTGAGGAAGAAGAAACAACAGAGGAATTAACTGATGAAAGGCTTCATCAGCATATGATGGTTATAATCCCAGAAGCATTGAATGTTGATCATCCTATTCAAGCTAAACATCCAATTATTGATTTGGAGATACACACAGATACATTTGGGGAAGCTTGGAAGATAATCAGGGTAGGAGGACACTCAAAAGTTTATAAGTATTTTGAAGATATGCTAAAGATTTTTGATAGAGAAGACTTGGACAAGCTATGGAGTCTGGTTCAAGAAAGGTTCAAATCTACAGATCCTATAGAAGACAAAGAAAAGGAGCTATGGGTGGAATTGAAGAGGTTGTATGAACCTGATCCAGAAGATATCTTATGGCAGTTTCGAGTTCATGAGTTGAGTACAACATGGAGACTGTATGATACATGTGGTGTTCACCATGTATCTACAAAGAATGGAGTGGATGTCTACATGCTGATAGAAAAAGATTATCCATTAATGGCAACTAGCTTATTTGTTATGTTAGATGCTAAGCTTAGAGTTGATGAAGACTCAGAAATGGCAAGAGAGTTACTGAGAAAGATCTTCACACAAGCAAAAAGGAAATAATGTTAATACTGCTAGTGTAAATATTAGTACTGCCAGGTTTAACTTTGTACTAACAGGTTTAACTTTGTATATAAGATATTTGGATTTTGTAACAATTTTCTTTAATAAAACAGATAGTCTATAAGACAAATACAAAAGAAGGTATAATCGAAAAAGACCCAAGGGCGGAGATGGTTGAGTTGTTGGTGTTGTGAAGGGGAGGTCATAGGTTCGATACCTGTGGCTTCCTTTTTGGTATTTCCCTCCCCAAAATTTTTAAATAGCCCCCCAGTTTTTTCAGAAAATTTCAAAATTAAAGCCCCCCCCCCAATATTTTTTTCAGCAAATTTCAAATTTCTCACATTTCTCACCAATCACAGCCACCAGTCACCATTCACCAGTCACGTCACAGCCACCAATCACCATCCACCAGTCACCAGTAACCAATCACAACCACCAGTCACCATTCACCAGTCACGTCACAACCACCAGTCACCATCCACCATTCACCAGTAACCAATCACAGCCACCACTCACCATCCACCACTCGCCGGTCCGGTCATCAACAACGGAGGGAGGTTCATTTA
Organism: Artemisia tridentata subsp. tridentata; assembly: GCA_021014915.2. NCBI lineage: Eukaryota > Viridiplantae > Streptophyta > Magnoliopsida > Asterales > Asteraceae > Artemisia > Artemisia tridentata. Next base: position 223,690,097 of record CP139505.1, on the reverse strand, counting down.
GATCCAAATTAGGTACTTTTTTTAATTAGGAAATCATTATTTTTTTTGATGCAATGGTGAAATTATATTATTCTCGAAATTGTTTTTTTTTACAATTATAAAGATAGCAAATTCTGCCCAGACAGATTTCAATTAGTATGTGCTTGATGTTTGTGATCAAAGGGAATTTTGAGTACCACTACACTACCCACTGTCCATTGTAATTATACACAAATGATTTGATGCTTATATTGGTTTAATTTGTGACTTGTAGGATATATACGTTACCATTTGACCTCAACAATACCATATTTCATTGCATAGAAAGAGCATACATATATAGATGCATATTTTCATTAAATAGAAGTTGTTAAAGTACCATCAAAAGATAAAGACATACATATTAAGCTTAAGACATTAGAAATGGTTGAAGCAACATAAAAAGCTAGCCCATGCTCCTTTTCTCTTTCCCTTTGGTGCCTGCATTTGTTCCTGTGCCAGTTGGTGTTTTTTTGATCCCAAACATCTTGTCTTTGATTGTTGCCCAAGTGTGCTCATTTGCAAGCCCTAGCACTTGAATCCTTTTACCAGGGATTGATTGAGTTTGAACTTGCATAGCTTGTACAGTAGCAGTGTTTGAGGTTGTACCCTTTTTTGACAGAGCTTGATAACTTGTACCCTTTTTAGACAGAGATTGATCATCTTCAGAGCTTGAATGATAGCTAGACACATAGCTAGAAATAGAGTTGGAATCAGAGTTGTAATTTGAGCTTGAATCAGATGATATGTCAATGATATCTGGTTTGGAACTCATTGTTGCGAAGTTTGGACATAGTTTAGGGTTTGATATATTTTTTTGGTGTATGTTGTGTGTATGTATGTGAATTTAAAGTACCTAGCAACACATAACTCAAGGTAAAATTAAATGCAATTAAATTCTTGGTTGGTATATGGAGTAATGTATCTGTATTTGGTACATGGAGTTATGAAGAATTTGACTTTAAAATATTGACCAAAAGTGTATAAGAAACAACAAATAAAATAAGTCTTAATCTTTAAGCAGTCTTAACTTTATACTAGCAGTACTAACTTTCACTAGCAGTAGTAACTTTTGTACTAGTAGTGGTAAATACTTCGTTTACTTATACACAAATGATTTGATTCTTATATTGGTTTAATTTGTGACATGTAGGATATATACGTTACCATTTGACCTCAACAATAGCATGGACAAGTCTTGGATGAGAACTAGTAGGACCAAGAAACAATGTATTGATGGAGTAGAAGCGTTTATTAAGTATGTAGAACACAACTTGCAGAAGATGAGGAACATCGACCCACGAGGTAATAAACAACAGCTTAAGATGCCATGTCCGTGTACCTCATGTTTAAACTGCATGGAGCAGAAAGTGGAGGATGTGCAGTTCCATTTATTCTACCATGAGATTAATCAAAGCTACAAAAAATGGGATAAACATGGAGAAAAGGATGAGCAAGCAACAACTGCCCAAATACCTGTTAATGCTACAACAGAAGAGTTTGTTGATGACACGGATTTCGACATGGATTTTGGTTCAGAAATTCCAACAGATGGCCCAGAAACAGTAGAAATGGTTAATGCTACAAAAGAAGGTTTTGATGAGGCTGACCTTGCCAAGTTTCAAGAACTATTATTAGACGCGGAGAAGCCACTTTACGAAGGATGTCCTGACTTCACAAAGTTGTCCGAAATAGTTAAACTACTCAACTTGAAGGGTAAGTATGGAGCTTCTGATAAGTTCTTTACTGAATTACTAGGATTGTTAAAAAAGATGCTACCTGCTGGTAACGAAATGGTTGAAAAAACTTATCAACTAGTGAGAATGATGGGATCAGGATACAAAAAGATACATGTATGAAGCAACAACTGCATTCTTTACTGGAAGGATAACAAGGTGTGACAAATCGTAATTCCAGGTCATTTTCCAAACTTTGAAATTTTACTATTCACAAATCACTATTCATCATTTTTGAAGTCAGTTTGCGACTTTGAAACATTATCAAAAAATTTACTATTCACAAAACACTATTCATTCCCAGAGGGAAATCATTATTCATAGTTATCATTCATCATTTCGTAAACTAGGTTTACGGGTATTCAAAATTCGCGTAACCGTAAGGGTTTAGCTGCGTATTCATGGAGCATCACTAAGGACACATCATATAGACTAGAGTAGTCTACATATCATCAGTAACATCATCTTCATATTAGGTCATTCACGGGTTTGCATAATTTCAATTAACGTATATTTATTTATTAAATAAACGCTACCACTCAATCATTTACTACGAACAATATACCCGACATTCCCGACTATGATCCTAACATATTTTCACACTCATTACAGTGATATAAAAATTATATTGCTAGTTTACCCGGTGTTTTGAAATTATTTGCTATATATACCGTTAAAAGCTTATAACTACGACGGTTTACGAAATTTCAACATAATAACTAATTGGACACCCGATACTTGCGAGAAATGTGATTTTATAATTTTTACAACTTCGTCATACTTTATTTTGTTCTGTCAAAATTTATTTCTAGCTAACTCAATACCCGATAACACATAATATCCTAACTAAATCTAACTAAAACACACAAAGTACAAGTTAATTAATAGCCATCACCTCATTCCCCCCTTTCCCCCATTATACGCCCCATGTCCCCCCCCCCCCTAGCCCACTTTGACTACAAATTAGACCAAGGCTAGTTACCTAGCTAATAATCACTACTTATTTCCCATATCTTCTCATTTAACACATACAAGTAACTAACAAAAATCAACTAGCAAAGAAAATCCTCTCATCCTCTCCATTCTCTTTATGGTTCGGCCAAACTAAGAAGAAGAAGAAAAATTTATCAAGATTTCAAGTTCAAGTATTTTTCAAGTTCTATTAGTACTTCTAGTTAGGGTTTTGAAATAAAAACCACAAAGTAATTAAGTCACTTACCTCAAAAACTCTTCATAATCAAGTAAGTGTTCAGGTAAAATTTTCTACTCTTTCATACTTCTATTTGATCTATTTTTAAGTTCTAGTAACAAAACATGCAAGTATACATATGTTACATACCACTTATCACTTGTTTTTGTCATTAAAATGAATTTAAAGGATCTATTTAGTGTTCTTGTGAACTCTAGCATTTTTGGTGAAGATTAGGAACCCATGACACCCTAAGAAGGTGTATGGTAGGTTTAGAATAGCTTTGGTGTTGATTGGAAGGGATTTGTACAAACTTTGAACTAATAAAAATGGTTTTTGACAATATATAATAAGGATCTGTCCATTTTTGTAAAATCTAGAACTTTCAGTAGATCATGGGTTATTTTGGTTTACATATTTAGAAAATACACTCAAAAACGAAGCCGTGGCCGCTGGAATGAGTAAAAACGAGCTTACGACGAGAAAGATACGTTAATTCTAAGTTTGACGACTAAAAACTATTTTCTGAAAAATAACAAGCTGTCACATGATTTTCAATGGTTAAAACGAGGTGTTGAACGCGAACTAGACAAACCGACATATCAAAAATCTATTAGTTCGCTGTAATACGAAGCCGAGGACATAAAGAACGTAGAAAACAAGCTTATAACGACCGAGATACAAGCATTTGAAACCCGACGTTCACAACACATTTTCCATCAGCTTTTAATTAAATATTTTCTAAGTGTGAAACTGTCATTCCAAGTGACCAAGTTTGGAGCCATTTTTCTCATTGATCGAGTCATTTTGAGACATTAACACCTTGAAGTAAAATCAAGTACTCCCGGCCTATTTTCCAAATTGAGCAGCCGTTCGTCAACCGAACTTGTAACGAGTAAAATACGACCTTTCAAATATACCCGAAAACTACACAAAAACAACAAATTTAGCCGACTATCTAACTTGACTATTATTTTTCTTTATGATCGGGACTCGTATGGAAGAAATTTTGATGTAACGAATTTAAGATATTGTTACAAGCTTTCTAAAACCACGGAGATCGTTTCCTAACACTCAATATTCATCAACTTACTACTAGCTTTGCGAGGCTACTTAGTCATTTTCAGAAATTTATCAAAGTGTTCTAATTGTGATGAAAAACTCTATTTTTCAATAAATCACCAAACAACGATCGTGGGATGTCGTTACAACATATATACACATAAAATGTTTTATGACTTAGCAAGACGTCAAAAATATATTTTTCGACGATAAACGTTATTTTCAAATTTCACGAGTGGTATCGATAACATACGTATTTGCATGTGTAGCATCATTTCATGACTTATATTAGATCATATCATTCATATTAGGTTGCGGTTAGAGATCGCGCCTCATTTCAGTGTATCCACTATTGTTATCATAACCATTGCATCAGGTGAGTTTTCATAGCCCCGTTTTCAATTTATAATTTCATTTCTAAACTTGCGGGGGAGAATACATTGCACCATTTTTCATACGGACCAAAGTATCAAATTCATTTACATTGCTTAAGTTACCTCATTGCCATGTTAAAGTCCCCTTTTATTTATCATGAACCGTTAATTACGGAGTAAGCGAGAGTGAGTGAATAGATCTATTGAGGGTGACTCCTCCGTTCGGGTTGGTAGCGCCAACTAGTCTACGAATGCATTTCATTCAATATCAGATTCAGAGTGTCTGGCAAAACACTCTAGTGGGGCCTTCATAATCAGTCTAGCTTCGAGGTCATGAGCTTAAGAGCCAATGTATGATTTTTATGAAGCATTCTTGTCATTTCACTTTATACTTGTGGTTACCGTAGCGACTTATCATTTACATAAATCTATGATTCTCACCAACTTTATTGTTGACCGTTTTAGCAATGTATTTTCAGGTAATTAAGGCATTCGCATCATGGCCTGCATGTGGACATATCATAGAGTCGCGGTGACGACGCGTCTCACTTGCATTTATATGCACCTTAGACTATCGTTTGGTTAGTAACAAACTTATTTCCGCAAACTTGAATCATCTTTTGGAACCTATCTTTTGTAAACTCTGAATGTTTTATGAAATCAAACGATGTACTTTTAAAACGACACTTTAGGTCGTTCAATATAACTGTAACTGTGATGCTATGGCGGTCGCGCCCCAGGTATTCCATTCCGCTGCAAATCAGGTATTTGGGGGTGTGACACAAGGAGTTGACTGCTTGTCCAACTTGTAGGATATCAAGATGGAAGGTGGATAATAAGACACAAAGTGTACGAAAACATTCCGGCAAAGGTAATGTGTTACTTTCCAATTATACCAAGACTGCAACGACTCTTTAAGTTAGAAAGTATTTCAGAAGATCTAACATGGCACGCAACAAGGAGGATAACAGATGGTGTTTTACGTCACCCCGCAGATTCACAGGCATGGCGTACCATAGATGAAAAATTCCCCAAAATTGCTAAAGATCCGAGAAATCTACGGATAGGAATATCGGCTAATTGGGTTGACGTCAACTCAGCAAATAGGCATCACAGTGTATGGCCAGTTTTATCTGTCATATACAACCTTCCTCCATGGTTGTGTATGAAAAGAAAATTTATCATGCTTTCGGTATTAATATCGGGATACCCGGGAAATGATATCGATGTATTTTTAGAACCGTTGGTTGTTGATCTGCATACCTTATTCGAGAAAGGGGTTGATACATATGATGCTTCCACAAAAGAAAAGTTTAATCTGCGTGCCGTTGTGTTATGGATGATAAATGATTACCCTGCACTTGGTACATTATGTGGCTGCCCATACAGTGGATTCAAAAGTTGTGTAGTATGTCGGAAAGATACACACTGTGTTAGACTTTCCGCCTCATCCAAGCAAAGTTATGTTGGACACAGACGATATCTATCATACAACCATGTGTTCAGAAGGCAAACGAAGGCGTTTAATGGACAAGAATAATTTCAGCATGCTCCAAATCCATTGACCGGGGAACAAATATACAACGAGGTACAACATATTGAAAATAAGTGGGGAAAAGGAAAAACCTCGAAAAACCAAGAAGATACCAAAGGCAGAGGTGGGAAGATTAAAAAGCAGAAAAGGAAAATAACAGAAGAAGAGGGTAGTTCAAGCCAAGTAAATGAAGCATATTGGAATAAATTCAACATTTGGTATCGAAAGCTAAGGTATTGGAGGCATAATTCTGTTCCGCATTGTATTGACTTCATGCATGTAGAAAAGAATGTAGGTGAGAGTCTAGTCGGAACTTTGCCGAATGTTCCTGGAAAGACAAAAGATGGAATGAATGCTCGATTAGATCTGGAAGAATTGGGGATAAAAAATGAGTTGTTTGCTAGGCAAGAAGCAGACAAAACAACACTACCTCCAGCAGGTTACACATTAACGAATGCGGAAAAAGACATCTTATAATAACCTAACATAAGTTTCCTAAAATGCGTTATATACTTTGAACATTTGATACGAAGAAAAACTTAAATCTTAAACTATATGTTATGAAGTTGAACTACAAAATGTAAGTTCCTAAAATCTAAGAAGTAACTATATGTAGGAGTGTAGACTACAATAGATGAGACTCCTAATCTAAGTTATATAAAATTGACCAAAACTATATCTAGGAAATATGCCGCACGTTTTCAAGTTCACTAAGGGCCGATCACATTTTATATTTTGTACACAACTTATGTCCCAAATATAACATCACACGATTTCATGTTCATTTAAAGGGTCCGATTTTAATTTAGTTTGTACACCATAATGCCTCATTGAAAATGACTAGATACATTTGAAAATTTGGAAGGGTATTGGTCTCCTTAAAATATCCTATAACCCGAGCAAAACTTAAATAACTAAAAATTATGATATGAGAAAACTCAAACGCTTAAAACTAAGTAAATAATAATCGAGCTATATATACTACTCGATCACATTGGGTCCAAAAAGAATAAAAAGATTCGTACACCACATGTAAAGATGGAAATGTCAACTATTTCAAAATGTGAAAGGTGAACTGATCTCTCATATCCCCATTTATTTGGCACGTTCTCTCCTATATCTTCTCCTCCACCTTCTCATTATATTCCAACCAAAAATACTTATCAACAAACACCAAGAAACCCTAAAATTACGCAAGATCGGCTGCCTATATGGAGAGCATTTAAATGGTACAAAGGAGGAACAAAAGAGGCTCACGAGGGTAGTATACAAGGGTAGTTTGATCATGGGTTTGAGTGGTTCTTGCACTATTGGTGTACAGTTCATAACTAGGTCAAGGTTCAAGACATCGTTGGGGTGTCGGTTTCGATCATATCTCGTTGAATCTTCGTGTTCGAGTTCGTCACCACATTCTAGTGCATCTCGTTTTGATCAACCTTTGTTTCATTTGGAGGTAACCTTATGATCATGTTACATTTTCTTAGATTAGTTCACACGCATGTATACTTAAAAGACATGAATACTTAACCTAGTATAAACGCTAATATGGTTATACGAATAAGATATGGTCGCGTGATATCATGTAAACTAAATACTGCACATGTCGATCTTTAGTTCTGTTGCCTTTTCGAATCAGAAGTCAACCATGTGTATGCTGGTCATTAGAACACTCTTTTTGATGTCTAAGAACACAACTAAAACCTAGATATAAACATGAATAATTAACATGAGGCGTGTATCCCTTGGTTGTTTAACTTGTGAGTTCTATGATTTTATGAGAATGCCTTGTTGTGTTTTGGTTCGTGAATATCATGCGTGTGTATACTGTTCGAGTAAAGATTGTGTGAGTCTAATATTGAACTAGTTTGTGGCCTAAATCATGTGTGATTAGAGTGTTGGTTCGTGGTGATGTCGCATGCAGTGTTAGAGATTGACTGTGGTCGAGTCTTGTGTCCCTTACTCTTCGGTCAAATCCGTCCAGCCCTAACCTGTTAGTCGTTAACCTCTCTCCAGCAACCATTATATATAACTGAATATGAAAAGGGGAATAAGGTGTGTGTTGGGTTGGAAAATGTTGGGTTCAGTTTGGCTTAAATGTGGTTCATTCAATAATTAGACGGTGTATTTTCTTAACTGTGTGATAATAGAGTTGATTGAATTGTTATTGTTGTCTTAGGTTTGTTTTAGTCTATTTCATAGATCATACACATCACCACAAAACATTTACAAGCATAGGCAAATAATAACATAAATGGAAAAGAGCGTAAGAATGTGTGAGTTGGTCTCTGCATCTTAATTCACGAAGTAAGTTATATTAGAGAGTGTTGTTTCATAAGGGTTACTATGTGTAGGTTCGATGTCGTTTTGGGGTCGAGAAAGGGGTTGAAGGTTTTGTGTGTCTCGGTGTTGTTTGAAAATCAAAAGGGTACAAGTGCGAGTGTATCAAGCGAATATGAGTGTGCATGTATGACGAAAATGTGGGTATGTGTCATGACGGGTTCGAGGGTGATGAAAGCTTCGAGTGTATTATAGTCCGAGGTGAGTAAATCACATCCTAAAATTTAATAAATTCTAAGTTGGTCATTATGAAACAAAATTACACTTTAAACCCTCATTTTTGGAATATTCACATTATAAACCCTAAACTTCGATAAGATACACTTTAGCCCCTGAACTTTGATAAAATGGCAATTTAAACCCTAAATTATTAAGAGTTGGCATTTTTAACTCTAAAAGTCATAAAATCAGAAAACTTGCTAATTATAGAAACTTACTAAATATAGAAAGTTACTAAATATGGAAACTTACTAAATATGGCAAATTACTAAAAATATAAAGAAACCTTAAATGGGAAATCTTAATAACTATAATTGGTAAACTTATAAAGTGAGCTTATAAGTAATGCACGATCATTAATTCGTGTAGATTCGCTGAAGAAGGAGTAACTTTCGATCCATTTGTTTCTGATATGGTTTCACTTGCGGTTTGAGGTACAGATATTCTACCCTTTCTCAGTAAGGGTTCTGATCTCATGATTTCTCGATCCTTGATTTGATTCATTTGCTTGATATGACTCCGTTTGATATGATTCATTGATATGATCCGTTTGATATTATCATTTGGTATGATTCAGTTGCTATCCATTCTGTTATGATGATCTATTTATTATCTCCTTAATTGAGATTCTGTTCAGTTGATATACCTTTGTTGATTATGATTGCTTGTTATGGATAGTTTTATTCTGTTATGTTCTGTTTTGTCGCCCGAGCTAACTAGCCATGGAGGTACCATGGCCATGTCATTGAGGCACCAATGGCATGACACTTCCTGGGGAGGTGTGATTGATCCCCGGCGTTCCCTTCTGTTAGGATTATATTGCTATATATAGCGCACCTGGCCTGTGTATTTTATATGTACGTATAGTCTCGTACTTGCATATGTATTCTGTTATGCAGGGAGCGTATAGATGCATCCTAGGCTTATTTGATATGTGATTTGATGTGATTGGTGACTGGCTGTATGTGCTCTATACCCCACTCACTGTTCTGGTACTTAGAGGTCTCCCCTCTCTGTACACTTAGATTTAATAGGTATATGTGATTATTTGGTCTATTCGAGTGGCTCGTTTAGACACACTCGTGGCTATCTGTTAGGTATCTTTGGTCCATTCGAGTGGCTTAATTATACGTGTTCGTTGACGTTTACTTCTTTGACTCTAGAGCTATTCTTACTTTGATGTGTATGCATGTGTTCCATTTGATTCATTTAATCTTATCTCTCATTCTTTTGACAGATGATATTTGTTTCCGCAAGAGCTTATGTTTCCGATTCCTATACCTTTATACGATTTGTTTATTCGTTTGTTATATATATATATCTGTTCACTGGGCTTTTTAAGCTAAGCCGCTTTCCCGCGGCAGGTTTTAGGTTGGAAGCTGGGTTCGAGTGAAGAGTGCATAGGAGCTTTTAGTGGACTACCCTGATGATAGATCCCTGTTGCATTGGATTAGACTTTGAAGTTAACATCCATCTGGATTTGTTCAGACTTGTATTCTAGTTTGATAGTCATTATTGTTTAGTTTTATTATGTCTCTAGTTTCATTTTGAACCTTTGTAACCTTAATACTTATAAAAGTCTTCCGCTTGCGTTTGTTCTGTTGACACCATATTTGTTTCCGCAAGAGCTTATGTTTCCGTATCTCACTCAACAGATACGACGCAATGTCATACTTAGATGAATTCGAAGACCATTGTCTGACTTTGAAGAATGCGCCGCATGCAATTCTGTCATGCGCCGCATATGAAAGTTTGGTCAAAGAAGAAGATCAAGCTCGATACGGCGTATCTTCTTCCATAAGATACGGCGTATCGACTGACCTGATGATTTACAATTTTAATTTTTAGGTTTTATTTTTACTAACTACTAATGTGTTATGTAAGTTTGAACCTTCTTAACTCAGGTGTGTTAAAGTCTAAATGGTATTATAGATTCCTGCATTTTTTGTGGATACATCATCTATGAAGCTTAAACGTTCTAATCCACAAGAAAGTTGATTTTTGCTCTTATACGAATAATGGAGGATCATACCGAGCAAATCTCAGGGGAGTTTTTCTGTTCTAATTCTTTTATTTTCCAGTTTTTAACCTTTGACACAAACAACGAGGACGTTGTTTAACTTAAGTGGGGGGATGGAGAATTAGAACACTTACTTGTCCTAAACTTTTTAAAAATATGCTTAAAATGCGCTTAATATATCAAAATTAAATTTTTTTTAGCATGTTTTTGTTTAAAGTCTAAATTACATAACCGCATACATAACTCTATTCTTTCAAAAATATTAAAACTTTAGTGTGCTGGTGACTTGTAAACTTTAGAACTTGGCTTGTATACTATTCGAGACCACCATAATGAGTATTATCTATGTAATTGGAGTGACTTGTCTAAATTGGTAAATTTCTAGGATTGCACCAAAATAGCCTTTATCTGTTATGTGATATTAACTAACTACACTGGTTAGTTAACCCCCGTATAAACCCTTTGTTTACTCTCACTTTTAGAGTAAGATACCCCTAGAAAAACCCTCAGAGCCATTCCTTTCGTTTCTTACACCTTTGTTATAATGTTTCGATACACCCTTACACCTTAGCCTACCCTGTAGATTAAAATCCGTGGTTAATTGCTTTAGGCAAAGTGTGTTTCCTTACATTACCTGTGTTCGCGTGCGTAATTCATTATCTTTGGTTAGGTCGGGAAATTGCACAATGCAATTGGTATGAAAGTAAATATTGTATAAACTTTTAGTTTATTTTTCGTGTGTTTGCTACTTTCACTATTACAGTTATTTCTGAAAGTATGAAGAGTATGGAAAAATTATCCGGAAAAATAGTGATAGAAAAGTTGTGAAATTTTACACATATATGTTGATTAAAAAAAATAAAAAAAAGGAAAAGTTGGAAGTTTGTTTTAACCAACTTATGTAAAGTTTTGTATTAAGTGGGAGATATCACCACTATTTGTTGTTGTATATTATATTTATGGATTGAATGGGAGTTGGCCGTTATGGGAACGCCAACTAAGGTTATTCTTTAATTGAGATTTTGTTGAGTATAATTCGTGTCTACCTAAAGCGTGTGTTTCAAGTGTTAAAGCGTGAGTTATTCAATGATATGAGTCTTATTCATGGGTTGGTTGGGAAAGTGATTAATCACACTTAGGATTTTAATTTATCTGTTTTGTTTTATTTTTTTTATTCTACACCAATTTGTATCCCAAATATTATCCATACCCTATATCATTCTTCATCCAAACCTTTGATTTATTGAGATTAGGGATTTGAGCAATCTTAAGTATCGTAGTCGTGGATTCGGCTATGTATTTCTGATTTTGTCGCCCTTTTTGATATAATATTATTGGTGAAGATTACTTGGTCCTATCTTTAGCCTATTCGAGTAAAGGATTTGAGCAATTGCAAGTATCGTGGTCGTGGATTCGATCATGTATTTGTAATTTTGTCGCCTTTTCTGGAATATGAGATCGATAGAGATTAAAAAGGATGATCAACCCTTAACCAACAAACCCTTTTTACCGCTTTAGACTTGTTACTCCTTGGCTTTAGTGGGGGAGATGCGTATACTTGCCAAGCCTATGATAGAATATTCGTCACAACTAAGCAACTAAACGATTTAGAATTGTTTTATATTAAAAATTATTTTGGTTTCTACTTCGTTAAGTGTTTGGTTGTGTGATTATGACAAAATGAATATGTGCTTAAATATAAAAATAAATCGTAATATCTTTTAGGATACATTTTCATATGATTAATTCTAAGGTTTACTTGGGGACAAGTAAACTTCAAGTGGGGGATATTTGATGAACTCAAATAAGTACATTTTATTATCATCATTTATCCTATTTATTTGACTTGTTTTATTATATTATACATGAGAATCGATACATTAATGTTTACTTTAGTAATTCTCAGGTAAAAACAAGCATTATGTGAAACTTGACGATTTTGGACTAATTATGGAGCAAAACAAGCGAGATGTTAAAAGTCTACTGAAATCCAGAAGATGCGCCGTATCTCACTCAACAGATACGAGGCAATGTCATACTTAGATGAATTCGAAGACCATTGCCTGACTTCGAAGAATGCACCGCATGCAATTCTGTCATGCGCCGCATATGAAACTTTGGTCAAAGAAGAAGATCAAGCTCATTCTACTCTAGATACGCCGCAATATACTTCTAACATACGACGTATCACTATCAAGATTTCACCAGTTACAATCCAAGACAGCTAAAGTACATGCGCCGCATACAAAGATCAAGTTACGCCGCATCTGAAGACGGTGTACGAATATTCCAGAATATATTAATCTTGGACCCCATGCGAAGTTAAGTCAATGCGCCGCATCTATCAACTCAATGCGCCGCATCGACCCCTCAGGCAGAAACTATAAATACCCCAAGGACAGACGAATTTCGGGAGAGACCTTTAGACCTAGACATAACCCTAGAGCCGAATTCAGACGACCAAGCAGCACAAGACACACCTCAAACAAAGATACAAGAGCTGTAAGAAGGTCCTGCATGTATTCAATTCATTAAGTAGTTTTGTTTTATTGTTTTAGTACACTTTAATTCATCAGGATTGATGGGCTTGTGTCATGTGACTACGGAAGATCATGCACTCCCATTAATATTGCTTTCCCATTAATTAAAGTTTATATGTTGATGTCTTTGGTGACTTTTATTAGTGCATTGATAACCTCTGTGTCTAGCTGAGTCTTGCTTGGGTTGCCATGCCCCTTCCTCGCCTATTTGTTTTAGCGTCTCTTAAATAAATAGGATAGACATAAGTAATCATTAAGGGTGTACTCGCCGATAAGATTAGAGCCAACGAGAAAGGTTTAATTATATAAACTTCATATAAAACTAGCAATAAAACAAGTGACAAGCTACTTAATTATCAGGACAGGTCTTCTTATTGTCTCAAGTATCTATCTGTGTACGTGTGTGCTAATCGCTGATTCGTGCTCATTAGTTTAGTTTTCTACTTAATTATAACCAAATCGTGTCAGTCTCTCAGGCTGAACCCCCTTGCGTTAGATTAGGTTGTATAGCTAACTCAGGATATTAAAATATTGATTAGAATAACTAGATAATACGTTCCACTCTTAGTGACTGACACTCTACTTACCATTATATTCATACTGACCAGGTACACTACTCGTTAAGTGTGTGTGTTATTGATAAGTCGGCTAAATATAAATTTAAAACTTGAGTAGGCATTAATACTGCTAAACCGCAACGACACATAACGCAACCATCAGAAATCAAAAGGGTACAAGTGCGAGTGTGTCAAGCGAATATGAGTGTGCATGTATGACGAAAGTGTGGGTATGTGTCATGACGGGTTCGAGGGTGATGAAAGCTTCGAGTGTATTGTAGTCCGAGATGAGTAAATCACATCCTAAAATTTAATAAATTCTAAGTTGGTCATTATGAAACAAAATTACACTTTAAACCCTCATTTTTGGAATATTCACATTATAAACCCTAAACTTCGATAAGATACACTTTAGCCCCTGAACTTTGATAAAATGGCAATTTAAACCCTAAATTATTAAGAGTTGGCATTTTTAACCCTAAAAGTCATTAAATCGGAAAACTTGCTAATTATAGAAACTTACAAAATATAGAAAGTTACTAAATATGGAAACTTACTAAATATGGCAAATTACTAAAAATAGAAAGAAACCATAAATGGGAAATCTTAATAACTATAATTGGTAAACTTATAAAGTGAGCTTATAAGTAATGCGCGATCATTAATTCGTGTAGATTCGCTGAAGAAGGAGTAACTTTCGATCCATGTGTTTCTGATATGGTTTCACTTGCGGTTTGAGGTACAGATTTTCTACCCTTTCTCAGTAAGGGTTCTGATCTCATGATTTCTCGATCCTTGATTTGATTCATTTGCTTGATATGACTCCGTTTGATATGATTCGTTGATATGATCCGTTTGATATTATCATTTGGTATGATTCAGTTGCTATCCATTCTGTTATGATGATCTGTTTATTATCTCCTTAATTGAGATTCTGTTCAGTTGATATACCTTTGTTGATTATGATTGCTTGTTATGGATAGTTTTATTCTGTTATGTTATGTTTTGTCGCCCGAGCTAACTAGCCATGGAGGTACCATGGCCATGTCATTGAGGCACCAATGGCATGACACTTCCTGGGTAGGTATGATTGATCCCCGACGTTCCCTTCTGTTAGGATTATATTGCTATATATAGCGCACCTGGCCCGTGTATTTTATATGTATGTATAGTCTCGTACTTGCATATGTATTATGTTTTGCAGGGAGCGTATAGATGCATCCTAGGCTTAGTTGATTTGTGATTTGATGTGATTGGTGACTGGCTGTATGTGCTCTATACCCCACTCACTGTTCTGGTACTTAGAGGTCTCCCTTCTCTGTACACTTAGATTTAATAGGTATATGTGATTATTTGGTCTATTCGAGTGGCTCGTTTAGACACACTCGTGGCAATCTGATATATTCAAATTATAGTCCAAGGAATTGCACAAGAAATATGCAAAACCCGAGTCGTTTGTCCCGACGAAGATTGAATGGAATATGTGATTCGGGATCGTGATTCATGAAGTGAATGTGAAAAAGTGAGTGATTGATTTGGATTACACTACGAAAATTAAAATAACAAATAACAATAACTAACTAAGCTAATGGAACAATTAAGCTAAGCATTCGACCCTAAAATGGAAATTAAACGTACGCGACGTAATTTTAAAAACGTGAATAAAAAGTGATTTTCTAAATTCTAAGTCCTAAAATTTTGAAAATAATTTTCCTATATTAAAACTGATAAAAGAAAATTTTAGGAAAAAGAAAAATATTTTTTTTGACTTTTTATGAATTTTTTTATGAATTAAAAACTGATTTAAACTATTTAAATGATTTAAAAATATTAAATCAACTAGGAAAAATCTGAAAAAATATGAGTAAATCTAAAATTCAATAAGAAATCTAGGAAAAATAAATTCAGAAGCTAATTAAGCCTAAATAAGCTGTAACAGAGAATAAGCTAATGGGAAATAAGCTAAAAATGAGCAAAAGCTGACCAAAAATTTTCCAAAGCTCAGGACTGGTTTATCTAACTACTGGAAACTTAAAGAAACTGAAAATGATGAAATAAGCAAAAACAATAAGCAGAAATTAAGCTGATGAGTTTTAAGAGCAGGGCAGATTCAAGTGAGTGATTCAGCTACTTTGCAGCTACTCTAGAAGGCCAGAATAAGCTAATTTTACAAATCCAAAAGTAGAATCTTGATGAAGCGAAAAGTGTACCGCTTTTAAGGGGTCATTTAAGCCCTAAATCGTATTTATTTGATCAAATATTGCCCTAAATCGTTCCTTTTGTCATTTTAGGTACTTTTGAGGAGAAATCTGGAAAAGGAGGCATTTTGGACGTTTTTGGAGCATAAAAGTGAAGAAAACGACAAAGTCTCAAAAATCGGCTAAAAGTTACCTTTGACGGCGTCAGATTTTACTCTGGACGGCGTCATGGCTTGGCAAGAAAAGGTGGATGTGAAATTTACTCATGATAAGCCAGTGAAAATTGCATGTAAATTCTGACGGCGTCACGCTTTAACCTGATCAAGGGCGTCACGGCTTAATTCAAAGAGGGACGGCGTCACGTTCAAGGTCTGACGGCGTCAATCCTTGATAAGCCAGAACGGATTTTGGAGAGCTAAAGAGGGACGGCGTCAAGAAGGTCATCCGGGAACCCTAAAAGCGGCGAGGTGACGGCGTCACACTCCATAACGTGACGCCGTCAGATCCAAAAGTCTATATATAGTTTTCTAATTTTTTGTCATTAAAAGGGAGAGCTTAGTGTGGAATTTTTGGGAGAAAACCCTAAGACGATTTTAGCATCTTTTTCAAGGCTTTTTGCCTTGAGATCTTCCATGTTACATTGAAAGATAAGTTATCAATTAATCATTCAATATGTCTATGTGTTGTTTGATTTTATCTTGTTCTTGTCTTTTGTTTAACATGTTAGGCTAGATTTATCTTGTGTTTGCTTAGATCTAATGAAACCTAGCTATTGATTATTGGTTATTAGTGTGTTATTAGTTGTATTGGATGATTGTTTATCTATGTTAGGCTTAAGAAAACTGGCTAACTTCCTATTCGGTAACTTGCTTGAACGTCTTAAGAAACATGAACCAAATGCGTACTAAAGGTTTTTATGGTTGTATTTAATGCACAAGCGAATTCTAGTGATCCCATGTTAGGAGCTTCCTAGCCGGCTCGACATAGGAGTGAAGTAGGAGCTTGTAGAGTTGGGGAAGTACGTACGCCACCCCACGATTGGTATTAAGGAATACACCCGTCATCCACGCAACTAATACACACTAATCAACCGGTAAAAGATAGTTAGGGAGTAAGGAAATCTAAGTGAACACATTTCTCTACACATAAGTTCTCACCAACTTTTTATTTTCAGTTATTTTATTTTATTTGCATTCGTAGTAACTTGGGTTAGTTGACTAGCAACTAATTCCGCCCACTCCTTCAAAACCGAGATTTTACTTGCTTTAAAAAAATATAAAAACATAAAAAAGAATCTTCCTCAACCCTTAGACCTATTAGAGTAGTCTTTCATACCTAACGAACACTATTCCCTGTGGAGAACGATCAATCCCCCGTACTTACCATTACACTATACTACATCGGTCAGGTACACTGCCTGGTGGGGTTGTAAGCCTCTTGAGATCCCTCGAGAGGTAAATCCTGTTGTAAGGTTGCAAAACCACGCATCAAGTTTTTGGCGCCGTTGCCGGGGAATAGTTATTGTTTAGGTTGAATTTTTATTTTATAGGTCTACTCACTAGATTCCTTTCTAGTGAGATTTTTGTTTTATTTTTCTAGGTTTTCTTTAGTCTATCTATTTTCTTCGTGTCTTTGTTCGTAACCATACCATCCGACATCATGGAAGATGGTAATATCCTTAATCCCAACAACCCACCACCACAACAACCACCACCTCCTAGAGCCCGTACCTTAGGAGAGTATTCCCGTCCTAGCCACCATGGCTATCGAAACACCATTGAGCTCACTCAAGGAGCCAATATCACACCCTTGCGATCCGACACCATCCGGTTGGTGCAAAGCGGATGCGCATTCCATGGACTTCGTTCTGAAGATCCTAATCAACATCTCAAGGACTTTCTTAAAATCGTTGATTCTATAGACCTTGATGTTGCCACTCGAGAGACGACCCGACTGCGTCTCTTCCAATTCTCTCTGCGGGACCAAGCTAGTCAATGGCTAGAACGTCAACCCGCAGGATCCATCACCTCTTGGGATGATCTCACTTCTCGTTTCCTTGCTCAGTTTTTCCCACCGGGAAGAACTACCAAGCTAAGGAATGATATCTTGATGTTCCAACAACGTCAAGGCGAAACTCTCTACGAGGCATGGACTCGATTCAAGGACTTACTCCAAAAAGTCCCTCACCATGGCATAGAACTTTGGCTCCAAGTCCAAATCTTCTATGACCATATCAATCTCTACACAAGGCAAACCATTGACCAATCGGCCGGTGGCAAGCTACGTGATCTAAGTGCGGAACAATCATGGGCTCTCCTAGAGGATCTTGCTCTTTATGACAACGAAAGTTGGAGTGATCCCCGTGATTTGAATAAAACGGTCAAGGCAATATCTTTGCCTTCGAACAATTCAAGCACTTCCGACCGTAGGATCATAGAACTTGAAGACCAAGTCAAGTTTCTCATGAAATCCTACGAGGCTCCTAAACTTTCAAGCCAAGTGAACAAAATCACTTCTTCATGTGAATTATGTAGTGGTCCCCACGACACTCGTGATTGCATGGAACTCCCCGAACAAGCTTTTGTGGACTACGCATCCTCGCGTACCGACGGAGCGGGAGACAAGTGGTACACTTTCAAACCCGAGCCAAACCATTACGGTGATACATACAACCCCTCATGGAAAAATCACCCGAACCTTAGGTGGAAACAAAACCAAAACGCACAACAACCCAATTCTTCCAACCCACCTAATCGTTTCCAATCAAGCGGTTCCAACTCGAACCGTACTTTCAACAACAATCCTTCCGGCAATGGTAGTACCAATAACTTTGAAGGATTGATGTCTCAATTTATGGCATCTCAAGAAGCTCGGATAGCTAGATTCGAATCCGAATTCAATCTGCAACAAACAGAGATGACTAACAAAATTGACAACTTGTTGAAAGCCCTCAATAACCAAGTGCTATCACCTCCACATAAGGACGCTAGGAACACAAATAGCGGACCCCAAGTAAAGGACCCCTCTTCATCCAAACACGTCCACTTCGTCAACATTGTCACTATCAAACCAATTGATAGAAATGAGGATAATAGTGAACCTAAGGATGAGGATAAGAAAGTCGAGGTTGATAAGGAAGTTAGGACAAATGAGATTGAAGAAGTAGATGATGATGAGGACTACTTCAATAGGCTACCCACTAGGGAAGAGCGCGTATATCATACAAACTTATTCGATGACCCCAAGACACCATACTTCCTAGGTAGACCAATCATTGAAATAGGCGACCCTTCTAATCTCAACATACCATGCAACATCGGACATTTGCATGTGTGGAAAGCCTACATCGACCTTAGATCACCCATAAACATCATGACTAGAGCCCACTACAACTTGATAATGAAAAATCAACTTGGGTATAGGATGCTCCCTGACAAGGGTTGGATGAGTAACTTCACGGGAAGAGTTAAGGGATTACCGGTTTATGTAGGAAACTTCACCTATGTCACCGACTTTGTAATTGTAGAAGATATCCGCCCAATAGTCGATGCATCCTTAACTCAAGTGGTTTTTGGAAAACCATTTGTTGAGGTCTCTAGAATGACTTATGAACCTTCCTTAGGGATAGTTAGATTTAAGGATGAGACCGATGAAGTAAACTACCAAATGCCATATAAGATAGAACAATTCCAACACTTGTCAAATGTTGAGAAGGAGCTCAAGCAAGCGGTCTACTATAGGAATGATGAGGATAGAAATAAAGGAGTAGACTATGTTATGGAAAGGATATTCGGTTTCTACAAGGATTGTTTGAAATTAGGACCGGAATATAAAACCGGGAATGAAAATGGCCTAGGAACCGTGACCGATGATGGAGTCACGTAATGTACGTGACTTTGAGTCTAGCTACAAGACTCGTTAATAAAGAAAAGCACTTCTTGGGAGGCAACCCTAGCTTTATTTGCTTTGTGTGTTTATTTATTTGTTTGTTTGATTTTATTTGCTTCCGTATGTGTGTTTAATTTTTATTAGTATTGATTCATGTTCAAAAGTAAATTGTGAAAATGCTTTATTTTGTTTTTAACTTCGTCTTAACTACATATAAAGGTATTTTGCAAAAGATAAGTGTAAGGGAAATCTAAATTGGTTTATTAGAACACATATGAACATGAATCGTAATAGTAATAAATGAACATACATATTCGTATTTGTTTGAGTCAAATGCTTGTATCGAGTCATAATGATGTTTTGCAGGATTTCCAGGAAGTAAGGTAAAGGTTTTTCCAGAAATTTTCCGGAAACTTAAAATGAAAATTTTTGTCAGGTCATTTCTGACGGCGTCATGGTTTATAACCTGACGGCGTCAGATTTAATTTTCAGAAATTTTTGAAAGTTTTGTTTTTAAAAAGTTTTTATTAAAATCTCCAACTTATAATCTCCAGGAATCTGCAAAGTTATCATTCCACAAGCATTATATCCTTATATATAGATTTTATCCCGCCGATGTTATGCAGGTTTTCGTGTTTGTTTTCTCAGGTTTAACAGGTTATTTCGGACAAGGAAATGTTTTGAATCAAGCTTATGGCGATGCATTAGTCATGGAGCTTCAACATTACTTTGGAAGAAGATTTAACCGTGTTACTTCATTATCCACCGAGCGAATCAGGGGAGTATTTGATTTCATTCTTTTACTTTATGCTTTTACATCTTGTTATTTGAACATTGGGGACAATGTTCATCTTAAGTGTAAGGGGAGGGTAAAAGTACGATTTTAGAGAATGCTATTACGCTTGATTTTTGTTTGTTTGATGGTAGATGTGTAATAAAACTGAGATAAATACTTGTTAGGGCAATTTTAGTGCCAAATTTAAAATTTTTTACAACATATAGGAGTGAAACTTTGATCTTAATGAGCGTCTCATGGATAGGAGTTATATGACTAGCACAAAAACCGTACCACTAAAAAATTTTCCACCCCCAAATATGTGAGGTTCACCCCTAGAATTGGTAGGAAAAGCATTTATGCTATGATGTGTGTACCGGTAGCACTTAGATTCTAGAACTTGCGTTAGGACCATTCCGAGGCCACAAGTGAGACTACATTCGTGTAGTTAGATTTACTACATGATAAGAGGCATTAGGATTAACCCATTGTTTTACACCTGTGCTTTTGTTATAATTACTTTGGCTACATTGGTCAAGTAATTCTCCCACACCCTTTGCGTTGTACTCAATTTTAGTACACGATACCCCTAGTACACCCCTCAGAGCCTATCTTTTCGTTTCGACCTTTAAGCATTTTACTTAAAGGAAGAATTTGCTACACCCCACTAAAATGTACACCCAAATCGCCTTAGCCTACCTTGTATGCACTCATTTTTAGTGCATTATTGTTACAACATTTGTTTAAACCCAAGTTAATTATCTAGTTGATTACATGGTTGCTAAGTCGAGTCATATCCTTGTACATATTGTTTTGGGACGATTGGGACTCATGGGTAAAGTACTAGTGTAATGGAGTAATGGGGAAGAACATCATTTATTACCCCCATATGTGCTAAATATTTTAAAAAGTACTCCAAGTTTTTCAATTATCTTAATTCGAGTCATTAGATTAGTTAATTGTAAAGTTATGTAAAAGTTCAAGTGTAAGGGATGCAATGCTCCTATGATGTATTATTTTGGATGGTAGGGCAAAAGTGTATGAAAAAAAAAAAAAAAAAAAAAAAAAAAATGAGAAAAAGAAAAATAGAAAAAACATACGGACTACCATCCCGTTTCATTTTATGTTTATTTTATGTTTTTGTTATTTTCATTCATTAGCTTAAATCGAGTCGAGTCTTGGCTTAGCAACATTGTATAGTACATGTAATTGATCAAGATCTTTAACTCGCCACCAGTAAAATATCCTTTATCCAACAAAACCGTGTTTTCCTTTTCCCTACACCTAACGTTATAACCCATTTAAAAGCCCTCTTTGATAGTTGGTCCACAAATTGTATATGGATCACTAAGTAGTTTTGAATACCTAGTAGATGGTTAGGATAAATCCGAACCAATCTAAGTGAGAAACCCTAAGTGATTGTTAATGTTAATGCGGAATCTTAACAAGAACAATTTAGAACACAAGCAGGGATATCACTAACTTCGTATATTGATATTCACTATTATCAATTCGTACAACTCACACACATAAACTAACAACCTTTAGGGATCCTTTTATAACACAAGGAAACCCTAGACGACATAGAAGATATACACAAATCTTCTATAAAGATACATACACGCATTGTATCTTTTCCTAATATAACTCTAACAAACTTTCCTATCTTCACGACCAGACCAGACTTTATAAGTCAACCAGACTTAACATTTACTACCAGACTTAACTTTACATAACCAGACCTAAAACACAAACAGACCTAACTCAGTAAACGACCAGACCTAAGTAGTAAACTACCAGACCTAAGTAGTCTGTTCTTGATACGCATCATAATTCCCAACAATCCTCCCCTAACTTGATCTTCATGCTTCATGAACTTCAAGTTCTTCTGATTTAGCCTTCTGAGGATTGAATCTTGAACACTTTGAAATGTATTTAGGTCTTGTTCCTTTCTAGCAGCTTGAATCTTGATAAGCTCTTCTGATATGGACTTGGCAGCAACAATGACTATATGTACATCAATTCATATTAAGTTTCATAGCTATTCTCATCACTTCCAGATGTGTTAACATCTGTGAGAGGTGAATCATTGAAATTTAATGGATTTGATGTCTCTTTACCAATAGCCATTACTACTGGAGTAGCCAAATGTTTTGGTGTGTAAGACCATGGTACACTGATAACCATATGATTTTAAGCAAATCATCAGCTTATCAACGGATTTGTTAAGTCTTTACCAAAAGCCGTTTGCTTCTGGACTAGTCAATTCTTTGATGGAAAAGCACCTCATCATGGTGAATTGATTACCATTTATGGTTTTCCACAGCCTTTACCACAAGCCATAACCTTGTGGGCTAGCCAACTCTTCACTTATCTTAGATATGGTGAGTTGAATACCATACAATTTTTGGCAAATTGTCAGCCATAAACGGATTTGAGCAATCTTTACCTGTTAGCCGTTTGCTCAGGATTAGCCAGTCCTTGTGTTGATGAGACAAGGTGGACTGATAACCTTTTGATGTGTTAGTGCAAAGCACCTCCACCAAGTGAGAAGTTCCAATAGTCTCACTCAACAACTTGTGAAAATTCTTTCAAACACTCTTAGGCTACATCCTTCAAAGACTGCTTCTTAATCAAATCCAATAACATCTCATATCCTTCATCCTTTTTACTAGCATACAACTTTTTGTTCATCATTTCCTTGCAGACACTCGATGATAAAGGATATTCCACCTCTGCAAGCATATAAATATCAGCATTCTTTAATGACACACAATGTACCTTGCAGGTATGAAAATATCTCCAGCTGACAATGTTCTGTTCCTCAGGAAGTTTCCATACTATATCAGACTCAGTAGGTGGCTCAAATATCACCTTCAAATTTCCCCAAAATACTCTTTCAAACTCATCTTCAGGAGGATGATCTCCATGTTTAATATTTACCAACTGATACAGTTCTTGACGATCCTTCCTATTTACATCAATCAAAATGCCAGCAAAATTCATATAAACAATGTTAGAATTATCTTCCCTTATTATTTGATATGCAGCCCTTCCACCAGTCATGATAAGTTGATACTTGACAACCTTAGTAGGTTCCTTAGTGCTTTCAATAGTCCCCATTGTGGCTCCTTCAGATGAAGGTTCTTCATCTAAATCCTCCTCAACAACTACTTTCTTGGATTTACTCTTCCTTTCCAAACCTTTTCTTCTTTGAAACACAATAGGCCTAATCACTTCACCTTGCACTTCTTCTGTTGACATACCAGCTTCAGGTTGTGTATCAATCACTTTATCAGATTCAATGACTAGTTCAGTCTTTTTAGCCTTTCTACCTTGAAAGCAAAATTTCTGCACATCATCATAATCAGTAGCTTTGTAACCTTGATCTCTCTCAAATGCCTTGAGATATGCTACTTGAATTTCTTCATATGACTTCTTTTTCATCTGATCCAAAGAAAGATGCATTTGATTCTTAAGATACATCTTCATATCATACTTCTTTTCTGCCATAGACATCTTCTTAGGAATCTTAGATTTCTTTTGAAGTTTGAACTTTTCCAAAAATCCACCCAATGTATCATCATTACTTCTTGCATTAATGAAGTCAGCTAACTGTTTGGCTCTTTCATCAGCAGTTAAACCTTCAATAGTTAGCAGCTCTTCATACTTTGCTCTTACTTCATCATCAACATTGAGTAGTTTTGTGAAATCATCAGATTCTTCAGCCAACTGTCTTGCATAGACTGCATCTAACATCTTTTGTCTCTCTTCATCAGCAATATCTTGAGCCTTAATCCTCTCAATTTCAGCCTCAGATGCAAGTTCTTCTCTTGTTTTTCTCTTAGACTTCTTTGGCAATGAAGTTTCTTCATTACCAGAACTAAGTTCATTAACAGACTTTTCTTTACCAGACTTGTCACCAGACTTTTCACCAGACTTTTCATCAGATATAGTCCCAAACTTTTCAACCTCTTCCTCAACAGACAAAATTAACCTTCTTCTTTTCTTGTCCTGTTTGATTTTGCCCATTGATTGAGCCAAAGTCTCTGCAACTTCCAATGTCTCTGGACTAATTGTGGTGGTGACATTATCTTGAACAAGTGGTTCTTGAACTGGTGTTTGAAGAATGTTTTCTTGTTCTTGCTCCATATATTCTTGTTCTTGCTCCAAATTCCTCCCCTGTTTGGAAGAATTTTCAGCTTCATCATCCTCATCATCAAAAGAGACACCCTTTTTCTTCATTGCTACTCCCATTTTCTTTACTTTCTTCACCAAAGTCACATATGCTTTCCTGAGTGCCTCATTAGCCTTTTCCAAAATGTCAATCTTCTTTTGTAGTTGAGGAACAATGACAAGGAGATCTTCCACAGTTATGGGATTATGTGCCTCCTCCCTTTCAGGACTTGGAACATGTGGTTGTGGAGGTGAAGATTGTTGAATAGGTGTAGATGATCTTTCAACTGATGGTTGTGTTGGTGAGGGATCTGGTTGAGGTGATGGAATTGGAGAGGATGTAGGTGTAGCAGATTTGGATGATGCTTGGTCTTGTGCTTCATCAGAGTCCACTTGTGCAGCTCCAGAAGTGCCTGCATTGTTAGTACCAAGCATAACAGCAAGCAAAGGTTTGTCTGTCCCTTGAAAACTCCTTTTTAGATTTGCAAAAAGTTTTGAAGTAAAGGCCACACTGATGTAAGGCACTTTATCCCTAGTTTCAAAATTTAAGATCATTTGCAAAAATCTTGGATACATTAAAAATTTTGGGTTCTTAGCATTTTTCACCATGCCTTCAAAAATTAATTTTGAAAAGTTAAATTTCCTTCCAGATGATAAACAGACCAATGCAGAAGCAATTTTGCTTCCAAATTGATCCCATCCACCACTTTTGGGACTTAAACTCTGAAGTAAATGATGTACTAAAAACCTCCACTGAGGTGAAAAATGACTTTTCCAAAAGGTAAAGCTTCCATCTGTGGGATACCCAATGCTATTCAAACCCTCAAAAATATCCTCATTAGACAAATCAAATTCTCCCAAAGCATCATCCAATTTGAGACTGTCCCTAATGGATGCTTCAGAAATGGTAAAATCATTTTTGTCTATGACAACTCTTAAGCATGGTGTCCCATCATCGAGAGTCTCAGAGGTAACCGACCTCCAGAACTGCTTGACAAGGGACTGATAAATAGTAGGATTATGAGTTAATGAATAACAGATATAAGAACCTTTTAGAAAATCCACAATCTGCTCAAAACCTGCACTTTGATCGGGCTTCTTCAAGAACCCGACTTGATTATGTTTGTCCACAAACTTGAGATTAGCCATGGATGAGTGAATGAGTTAGGTCTGGTTGACAAGAGAGGTAGGGTTTTGAAAAATATTTGCGTAGAAACAGAGTCGTGAGTAATAAAGATTATTTAAATTTGGAAGCAAATAAAGAATAAAAGAAGATAAATAATATCAAATTTTAAGCTTATATACTTCATAAATATCTTGTTTTACCGAAAATAGTGCAACGGTAATATATTAGTAAAATCTTTAGTTACTCTGACCAGATCTAACGGTCATAAAAATTAACACTACCCGACCTAAAAAGTCAACCAGGCCGAATCATACACTTACCAGACCTAACCAAGAGAGTGGACTTACATACTTACTATAGCGAATGCAAAGCTTTGTAACACCTCATTCCACTTTTCTCTGCAAGAATTAGTTGAAAGAACAAGAAACAGGAGACAAAAACCAATTTTTGCAAGACACATGAGCTACCAGATTTAACACTTAAGGGTACCTGATTTAAAACATTCAAAAACTTGTACATTTGCCTCCCCTTAAATGTACATTGCCTCCCCTTAAATGTAATTTTTTTTTTTTTTTTTTTTTTTTTTTTTTTTTTTTTTTTTTTTTTTTTATCACAAACAAATACTTAACCAAAATAAAACCGAAGGTCAACTTTCCATAAACACAATTAATAACTCTTTCCCTGCAAATATTTACTCATACACCAACCAAGCATTAAAAGACACTAAACCTTGATTTTCCCTATAAAACCACCCATAGTTTTATCACAAAAACCATCACAAAGCAGAAGAAAACCTTAGAAGCATAATGGATCCATCCAACGTAAACACCATAGAGATTTCATCCGATTCCTGGGATCCAAATGATTCATCCTCTGATACATCCTCAGGAGGATGGGGTGGATACTTCCCACCAGGGTATTCATCAATCACAAGAAACAAGACATTGAGAGAAGCAACTCTGAAACAATGGCTGGCTGCTTATGATCTGTCTGGAAAGGAACCAGACAATGAAAAACCAAAAACTTCAAGACCAACTCCTGCTTCTGATGTAGATGATAAAAGTGCCAAAGAAGAAGACCCCTCCAAGAATGATGAAGAGACCTTTCCTTCGAAGACTGTGCCTTCCCTGAGTAGTGGTTCTGTGCTACGTCCTCCACCAAGCAGTGTGGTTCTTGCACTTCCAAGCCCAAAAGCATGGAATCAATTTGGTGGAAGAGGAGCCAAGAAGACCATTCCTGATTTCATGGGTAAAGGGAAGCAGAAGGTGTAGGTGGTGATGATTAGCTGGTTTGGGAAAAATCTTTTGTCTTAAGAAGCTTTGTAATTTGCATTCTAGAATGCAATTCTTGTTATTAAATAAAAAGCTCTTTGGTTCTGATGTTTTAATTTTCCACATATGAATAACTTGCAAATAGAAAAGAGCTAACAACTGCAAAACAAAGTTAAGTACAAAATACCAAACACACATACTATAGAGAGCAAAATAAGTACTGAAAATAAGAATAACCAAGAAGAATAGCAAGGTAAGAAACAAACAAGTATACAAACTGTACAAAGTTAAGAGAGAAGATCAGTTTTTCTTAACAACCCAAGCCTGAGTGGGCTTGTGTCCATCCTGTGGAGCAACATACTTATAGGTCTTGTATGAACTTGCTCCAGTGAAACCATGTTTGGACTTATAGGTAAATTCATTTTTAAATGGATTCCAAGTCCAGCAATCAGAGAAATTGTCAGTAGAGCCCCCATTTGTTTGTCTCCTTACAGGTGAATGAGCTTTGTAAAGATTATTTCTTTGAAAATTTTCATTCACCTGAGGTTTTTGAAAAGGTTGCTTGGGTCTTACAAAACCAGAGTTCACATTAGGTCTCACAGAGTTGACATAACCAGTATTTACTTTAGGCCTCATAAAATTAGCATTTTGCCTATACACATTAAAGTTTCTGTATCCAGACCCAAAATTTGGTCTACCAGAACTAACAAAGGAGTTAGGTCTGGTAGTGTTATTAAGTTGAACTGGTCTGGGAACAAACTGGTTGGCATGATTAACTCTATTAGCATTATTCCAAACTGGTTTATTTGAACCATTAACCTTATTAACATTCATTCTCTTTTGCTCAGCCTCTCTTTTCATTCTCTTTTCATGGAAGTCACAATCTCTTATTAAATGACTCAAACTTCCACACACAAAACATCTTTTAGGAGCATAATTGTAACTACTCCTACTTTCTCTGTGAACACTATTGCTTCTAGGTGACTCATTCAATTTAACAGATTCCCTAGGAGTTTTTATGTGATTGACACAACTAGGTTTAACTGTTTCAGCCTTTTGTTCAGTCACTAAAGGTTTAGTAACAACAGGTTCACACTTCATAACAACCTTAGGTTCAGGATTCTCTTTTTCCTCATTGTTTGTATCAGACTTAGAGTGATCAGAGGAATTATCAATAGATCCTTCAGAGTCATTGGATTGACAAGAAGAATATCTACTAGATTTGTCCTCTGAGGTAGTTGATTCAGACACTTGAGGACCTTTCTTACCATACACAAAGAGTGAATCATCTAACTCCTCTTTTTCAAGAGGAGTATAGTCATCACTCAAGGGTGGTGGTACTCCCTTAAAGTCACCAGTCTTAACAAACCTATTGTACAAAGGTTTATCAGCATAGTCCTCTTCTCTATTCTTAAATATATCCCTATTCTCATTTTCCTCATATCCTAAGCCACATTTTTTATTTGACTTAATTTGAGAATCCCAACACTTAAACAGGTTTTTATTTGAATTGTTCCATTGATCTACTCTTTTTCTCAGCTCATCCCTCTCCTTCTGAATTCTAAGCCCTAATTGTCTATACCTTTTAAGCTTCTCATCTTGTTCATATATTTTATTAGCTTGAAAGTATAGTTTTTCATTTAAAGCAGCATGTTGATTTTGAAGGGTGACCTTTTGTGCCTCTAAAGTTTTTACAGCATTTTTATGTGCTAATAAATTTACTTCTAGATCACCTATTTGTTCTTGCTGCTCATCACATAAAGCCTTAACATGATTATATGAGTCAGTACATAATTTAGAGCATAATGATACCTCATTACCAATGGCCATGAGAGCATGATCAGACTCCTCATTTACTCTTGGATGCTCACCCCAATTGACTCCTCCAGCTTCCATTGTCAGCAGACTCATCTGATTCTTCTCCATCTTCCCATCTTCAACTCTTTTCTCATCAGCAGACTTCTTCTCTGGACAATCTCTTGAAAAATGCCCATGCTTGTGACAGTTGTAGCATTCAACAGTCCTCTTTGTGTATCCCACTGGTGATTTGTTGTTGAAGTTGATAGTCCTACCATATTGCTTCTGAAATCGTTTGACCCTTAAAGCAACCATGGCAATGTGCCATTTTATATCCATCTCCTCAACTTCAGCATCATTAATTTGTTCAAGGTCTTCACTAATGAAGCTTTCATCTTCCGTTTGATTGGCAAAGAAAGAATGTATCACTTCATCAGTGAAACTTGAAGCAGACCTTTCACTTGAAGGAGTTTCATAGTTACCAGACCTAACACCAGATCTAACCTTGTAAGTACTGCTTTTGTTTTGAGATACAAAAGCAACATTTGAGGAACTAGTTGAACCCTGAGTGTTGTTACTGATGTCCCTTTCAAACATCCTGAGATTATTGTAAAGGTCATCAGGTGTCATAGAGTCTACTTCCTCCTTAATCCTCATTGCCACAGATACATTGCCCCATTCTGATGGTAAAGATCTAAGGAATTTGTGATTTGCATCCTCATTCGAGACTGCTGCACCATGAACTTCCAGTTGTGTTAACAGATGTTGAAATCTGTCATAGCCCTTCTCCAAACCTTCAGTCTTTGAAACACTAAATGTTTCAAATTGCTGTTTAAGAACAGCCTTTTGCATCTTTTTGGAGTTTGCATTACCTCCAAATCGTTTCTTAATTGCTTCCCACATCTCCTTAGCATCAAGAATGCCATGAAACCTTTGCAGATGCTCCTTAGGAATAGCCATAAGAAGCAGGGTTCTGGCCTTCTTTTCCTTCTCCACAGCCCTAATCTCCTCAGCAGATACTGGTGGCATTATTCTGAGCTGCCCATCATTCCCCTGTGAAATTCTCTTCTTAGAATTTCCCTTTTGGATCACCTTCCATACATCACTATCAATGTATTCCAGATAATGTTCCATCTCCATGGCCCATATATCATACTCTTCTCTCTTCAGTAGTGGAAGTTTTATGTTTGAGATTGTGGTTGTGGAAGGAATGGGTTGTTGTTGTGTTTGGGAGTTACTGGTTTCAGTTTTTCCTTCATCTTCATGGTTTGATTGCTCATCCTCACTGTTATGGATTGAGAAAGTTTCAGGCTTATCGAGATCAGACATTGTGAAGGGTGATTTGAGTGAGAATTAGGTTTTAGTGTTCTACGAATTCAGAGTCTCTCTCCTTGCTCTGATACCACTTGTTGGTCCACAAATTGTATATGGATCACTAAGTAGTTTTGAATACCTAGTAGATGGTTAGGATAAATCCGAACCAATCTAAGTGAGAAACCCTAAGTGATTGTTAATGTTAATGCGGAATCTTAACAAGAACAATTTAGAACACAAGCAGGGATATCACTAACTTCGTATATTGATATTCACTATTATCAATTCGTACAACTCACACACATAAACTAACAACCTTTAGGGATCCTTTTATAACACAAGGAAACCCTAGACGACATAGAAGATATACACAAATCTTCTATAAAGATACATACACGCATTGTATCTTTTCCTAATATAACTCTAACAAACTTTCCTATCTTCACGACCAGACCAGACTTTATAAGTCAACCAGACTTAACATTTACTACCAGACTTAACTTTACATAACCAGACCTAAATTACAAACAGACCTAACTCAGTAAACGACCAGACCTAAGTAGTAAACTACCAGACCTAAGTAGTCTGTTCTTGATATGCATCATAATTCCCAACACCCTCTTTGATAGTTTATCTTTGGTGCTTACGCCTAGTGGAGGAGGTTTTCGATCCTTTCCCAAGCCTATGGTAATCTATTTACTATGACAGGTAGTGAGAGATATTATCCGTTTTCATTTATGAGATTTATTTTGATGATACTTGAGAGATGTGAGTATCTAAACACTACTTGTGAGGTGCTAGTTTATAATCTCCGTGCTTATTATGATTGAAGTGGAACGATTATTTGTTGTAATTACTTTTATGTTTGCATTAAATGACCCCTAACCTGTATTTTGATTAGAATAAAAGCGCATTTGCTTGAGGACAAGCAAATCTCAAGTGTAAGGGTATTTGATGAAGCGAAAAGTGTACTGCTTTTAAGGGGTCATTTAAGCCCTAAATCGTATTTATTTGATCAAATATTGCCCTAAATCGTTCCTTTTGTCATTTTAGGTACTTTTGAGGAAAAATCTGGAAAAGGAGGCATTTTGGACGTTTTTGGAGCATAAAAGTGAAGAAAACGACAAAGTCTCAAAAATCGGCTAAAAGTTACCTTTGACGGCGTCAGATTTTACTCTGGACGGCGTCATGGCTTGGCAAGAAAAGGTGGATGTGAAATTTACTCATGATAAGCCAGTGAAAATTGCATGTAAATTCTGACGGCGTCACGCTTTAACCTGATCAAGGGCGTCACGGCTTAATTCAAAGAGGGACGGCGTCACGTTCAAGGTCTGACGGCGTCAAGCCTTGATAAGCTAGAACGGATTTTGGAGAGCTAAAGAGGGACGGCGTCAAGAAGGTCATCCGGGAACCCTAAAAGCGGCGAGGTGACGGCGTCACACTCCATAACGTGACGCCGTCAGATCCAAAAGTCTATATATAGTTTTCTAATTTTTTGTCATTAAAAGGGGAGAGCTTAGTGTGGAATTTTTGGGAGAAAACCCTAAGACGATTTTAGCATCTTTTTCAAGGCTTTTTGCCTTGAGATCTTCCATGTTACATTGAAAGATAAGTTATCAATTAATCATTCAATATGTCTATGTGTTGTTTGATTTTATCTTGTTCTTGTCTTTTGTTTAACATGTTAGGCTAGATTTATCTTGTGTTTGCTTAGATCTAATGAAACCTAGCTATTGATTATTGGTTATTAGTGTGTTATTAGTTGTATTGGATGATTGTTTATCTATGTTAGGCTTAAGAAAACTGGCTAACTTCCTATTCGGTAACTTGCTTGAACGTCTTAAGAAACATGAACCAAATGCGTACTAAAGGTTTTTATGGTTGTATTTAATGCACAAGCGAATTCTAGTGATCCCATGTTAGGAGCTTCCTAGCCGGCTCGACATAGGAGTGAAGTAGGAGCTTGTAGAGTTGGGGAAGTACGTACGCCACCCCACGATTGGTATTAAGGAATACACCCGTCATCCACGCAACTAATACACACTAATCAACCGGTAAAAGATAGTTAGGGAGTAAGGAAATCTAAGTGAACACATTTCTCTACACATAAGTTCTCACCAACTTTTTATTTTCAGTTATTTTATTTTATTTGCATTCGTAGTAACTTGGGTTAGTTGACTAGCAACTAATTCCGCCCACTCCTTCAAAACCGAGATTTTACTTGCTTTAAAAAAATATAAAAACATAAAAAAGAATCTTCCTCAACCCTTAGACCTATTAGAGTAGTCTTTCATACCTAACGAACACTATTCCCTGTGGAGAACGATCAATCCCCCGTACTTACCATTACACTATACTACATCGGTCAGGTACACTGCCTGGTGGGGTTGTAATCCTCTTGAGATCCCTCGAGAGGTAAAACCTGTTGTAAGGTTGCAAAACCACGCATCAAATCTTAAAGTTCACATAACAGACTATTTAAGATCCAAAAATGCCCAAATTCAGAACACTATTGCTAGCTTAATTGCCCCCTAGATCAGATGCAATTTAAGGAATCAAAACTGTTGAAGCAGATTAGCAGAGTGGAGAGCTTGTTTGCAGACAAGTTTTAAGCCACTTAATAAGCTACCAATAGAAATCTAAGTTTAGATCTTAACAACTACTACTACAAACTATTTAGAAAACCAATATCATGCAGAGAAGCCAAGGGAATAAGCAGATAATCAGCTGAGAAAAAGGTGAGTTGAAACTAAATGCAGGCTGCTATTAAGGAATATGTGCAGACTGTTGTAAAACTTTTGAGCAATATCTGAGCCTAACCAAAGAAGTACCAATTGAAACTTATCCATCTATTCAACGTCACTTATTTACACTAAATTATATCTAAAAATTCCACAGAAAGTAGCTGAAAAAGTTTAAGCTTATAAAAAGGTTAACTCTTATTATTCCAACTTAAATGAACACTAACTGATGCACAATCTTAAAACACTTGAAAGTAGCTAAAATATACTATCTAACACCTGATTTAGACCAAGTTAATAAAGACCAGAAATCATGAAAGTGCATATAAACAGAAGTGACCCATTTTGACCTTAAACCAAACAGCCCTATTACTAATCTGATTTGAAGATTAAAACTACAACTAACTGGTATGAGCTGAGATATGCAACCTAGATAATAGAACTAGCAATATTAAGCACTTAATGGAGACAGAATAAGCTGGAAAAAAAATAACAATAAGCTATTTTGACTTTTTGCTTTGACTTTAAGCTATATTAAAGGACTTTAAAAGCAACTGAACACTAATCAATTCCTAGATATCAAACATCAAAAACAATGACTAAATAAGCATATGATTCCGAAATAAGCACTTACATTAACAATGAAGCAATTGCACAGGAACTTTGACCAAACGTTGACTTTAATTAAAACTGAGTATTGAGTACAATAATTTGAAACTTGAAAAGGAAATACAATAAGCTGAAGTAAATAAGCTACTCTACATCTATCCTACTCCTAAACCCTAAAAAGCTTAACTAAAACCTAGCTACTAACTAGCTCCAAATCCGTGAGTGAGAGAGGCTATATATAGCCCTCAGCAGAACCTTCTGGGATCTCTCAAGAAGCAATCCAGACCATTGATCAAAGCCTTTCTCTCCACGCCTCATTTTAGCCGTTAGATCAAAGATATGAGGTGTTCCCTCCAATCAAAAGCTCCCACGTGTCCCTGGCAATTGTCAGACCCTTCTAGATATGCGTGCAAGGACTAGATTGCCCTTACTCGCTGTAATTGCTTGGATGGGTAATTAGGGTTCGTCGGGTGAACAGTAATTTCAGGGTAATTTGAAAGAAAGGGTGCGGGGTGTGTGTTTTGTGTTTGACTGAGTTTATAATAGGGGTTGACCGGTTTAATTAATTTGGGGTTGGATCGGGTAAATGGGTTTTAGGTTTTGTGGACTTGGCTAGGTAAGATAAATTGGGCTGGTGGATTAAGGTGTGGGTTGGGTGGTATTAGGGAAGGTTGGGTTTAATTTTGGTAAAATGGGTAAGTGAAATATTAGGGACCAAATATGTAAACACTGAAATTCAATGGACCAAAACGACCATTCTTCAAAACTTGATCTAAGGGTGATTTTTGTTTTTCTGTGAAACTCCAAGGGCAGATTTTGACTTTTTGACCCAGCATGTCTCTCCCGGCTTCGGCTTTGAGTCTTTTCCGAATCTCGTGCTCGTCTTCCCGGTTTTTGCTTGACTTTTGTCCATTTTTTTTGCAATATCCATCCCTGCACAATCATAAACACAAAAACACAAAATATTTGGCATAATTGGTTAGTTTTTGGTCTATTTGGGTCCGGTTTTGGTCTAATAAAAGGTATGTGAATATGCACATACCAAAATCCCCCAGACTAAGCTATTGCAATGTCCTCATGCAATGTTATAAAAACACGTTTTTAAATCCAAAAATTTCTAATCTCTTTTTACTAACTTTGAGAAGTAGCAAAATTTTCAAAAGAGATTGAGAAATCTTAAGTTCTAAAAACTCCCCGATTTTCCTTTTTATTCTATTTTTGTATTTTTCTTATTATTCATGTGACGGCTTTGTTGACAATCATTATCTAACGATAACTTTTAGGGTCATTGAGCAGGAAACACGACTCATAAAGAAGTGACCATACGGATAAAATTCGTCGTTCCTGATTTTTCACGAGTCCCCATACTAAGCTTAAAAACGAGATCATTGTCATTTACAAGTTAGATTGCTATCACTACCCATGAAAGTTAATTGTGTATTACTTCTCGTTCCCAAATTCCTATTTTCCTCTATTTATTTTATTTTTGGTGAGAAATGAATTTCTTCAAATTCTCATTTCGATAATTTTTAGTCCGATAAAGATACCTAGTTTAGATGCTAGGTAGTTTCCAAGCCTTCCCTCGAAAACCGTTGCATACAAAAATGAGGTCCACATCAAGGTCTCTGATTTAACACGATTTTGAGGATATCCCTTTTATATACAACCGAAACAACTCATCTACGTGTCCAGAGACAGAAGCTTTTATTAGGATACCCCCGGAGTCGAAGTTTGGCATTATAACATTTTATAAGCACATTAACGTATTTAATCCTTGGCCCTTTATAACAATCACAACATCGGTTGTGGAGCCGGCAAGATGTGATAGTCTATTATGACCTTGGAATTTTTCCTCTGCCTTTATTAGAAGTCTACAACATCGGCTGCGAACCGGCAAGATGTAGAAAACTTTTTATGGCTTTGGATTATTATTATACATTATCATATTCATTAATTATTTGTGTTGCCAAACCCCAAGTCCTACGGCTTTTATAACAATCCCAACATCGGTTGCGAGCCGGCAAGATGGAATAGTCTATTACACCGTAACACTGACAGTACCTTGATGTGTACCCAACTTTCATAAGCAAGAATTCTCTAAGGAAGAAATAAAAACTAATTATCGCCAAAACCAAAATACCTTTAATTATTCCTAGATTACTATTTTTTGGGTGAAACAAGCTTATGGGAACAAGAAGCCACAAGTAACTTCGATGAGCTCTAAAGAGATCCAACTACTCCACGTTTAGCAATCTAACTTATAAACAACTCTATCATTTCTCGTTCTTCGCAAATTTAAAATCTTAAATAATAAGATCCGCGAATGCTTAGCCAAATAACCAAGCCATGCATATATAAAGTCAATTATGGGAACTTGCAAATTCTTAAAAAGAATTCGCGTTTTCTAGCTCCTTGTATAAAAGACTAGCACGAGCTTATAGATTATAAATGGTTAAGGGAACAAGCTAGGGCTCAACACGCCCGATCAAGTCAGAATTTTATTCCTACTCTCTCCAGCGGAAAGTCAACAAAAATGTCAAAACTTATTATATTTTTGACAAAAAAAAAATAAAAATAAATTTTCTCTTTTTTTTTTTGGATTTTTTCAATTTTGGAGGAAAAACGGGGTTGCATGAGTAAACGGCAATAAATGCAAGGCAAAATCAAATCGAGAGATTACCCCCCCCCCCCAGACTAAAACGAGACATTGTCCTCAATGTCTTAAAGGTAAGGGTTCTCCTACAAAAATCTAAGGCCGTTTATTAATTATGCCAAAGATAGATGTTAAACGATAAGATTTAGGATATCGGATGAGCAACGAATGATGAAACTCGAGTGGAGGGAAGCAAACCACGAGCACGAGAGTCTTCATCAATCGGGGAATTCCTGGACATAGCACAGAAAAACACGAAACACAAGATATGGAAGAGGTAGCCCTCCTCACGTCACTTTATTAGAAAATAGATAAGAAGATAGATGGATAAACATGGGGTGCCTCCCACGAAGCGCTTGTTTTTGGTAACCGAGTCACATGAGCTTGACTCGACCCCGAATTTAATTGTCCTTGGGGAGCATGTGGAAGAAATAATCTCAATCGGACTTTCGTTCAAGATGTTTGGATAAACATTGAAGCACACGAAAGTTCCACTCCGATGAGATACACACGGTCTAAAAGAATGAGAAATGCCGGGGTTAAAGATTGTGTCTTCACTCCCGAAGGAGTGAATTAGAGGAGAAGTCACCGTATAGGTGAAGAAAGGAAGAAAGATCATAATTAGAATGGGGATCCATTCTTCATCATCAAAGCTCTTGAAAACCTTGGGAGGGAGGGTCGGGGTGATATCATCATCAAGCAAACTCTTAGGATAGAGTTTACCTCCCCCCGGGTCAGGATCTTCTTCAATAACAAAATAATCATACTCCGGAGGAGGTATGATATGAGTCTTATGAAGTACGTCTTTGAGCTTGGGCTCTGGAAGGATATACGGAGGTGGGACATGTGCTGTACTTTGTGTGCTAGAAGTTTCCACCTCGTCCATTATTGTCTCCGTATCTGACTCAATATCCGAAAGAATTCCATCATCAGGCGGTTTAGCAGGAGGGCGAGGGGATGAAGGATTAACGTGAAATGACTCAGTTTCTGGAAGGGGATCACTGTTAAGCAATTTTCAAGAAAAAGAACTTCCCTTTCTGAGTCATGGGAATCATCGAGGCGAGGTATTGATAAAATCGGCTCATCAAATGTAGAGTCCTCGTCCTCAACGTTCTCTAACCCTCCATCGTAAAGAGGATTAACTTTGCAAGAAGTATACTCATCATTAAATTCAAAAAGAGGGTTAGAGAAAATTCCGGAAGTAACCTTAGAAACGTCAAGAGATTCACCATAAAATTGAAAATCACTTTCACTGTCAGATATTTCCTCGGACTCACTTAGGATTGGAACGAGGTTCTCAACTTTTTCTGATTCCGTTGCCGGAATAGTGTCGAGATGCTCGTCCCCCATTTTTAGAGAGTCCGCGGTTTCAACGGTAGAAAAGACGGGTGCAACTACAGGGAAAACTGATGAGGCGAAAAGTGTACCGCTTTTAAGGGGTCATTTAAGCCCGAAATCGTATTTATTTGATCAAATATTGCCCTAAATCGTTCCTTTTGTCATTTTAGGTACTTTTGAGGAGAAATCTGGAAAAGGAGGCATTTTGGACGTTTTTGGAGCATTAAAGTGAAGAAAACGGCAAAGTCTCAAGAATCGGCTAAAAGTTACTCTTGACGGCGTCACAATTAACATGGGACGGCGTCATGCCTTGGCAAGAAAAGTTGGATGTGAAATTTACTCATGACGGGCCAGTGAGTTTGCATGAGAATTCTGACGGCGTCACGCTTTAACTAAATCAAGGGCGTCACGGCTTAAATCATAAGGGGACGGCGTCACGTTCAGGATCCGACGGCGTCAAGCCTTGATAAGCCAGAATGGATTTTGGTAGAGCTAAAGAGGGACGGCGTCAAGATGGTCATCCGGGAACCCTAAAAGCGGCGAGGTGACGGCGTCACAATGCATAAGGTGACGCCGTCAGATGTCAAAGTCTATATATAGTTTTCTAATTTTTTGTCATTAAGAGAGAGCTTAGTGTGTGGAATTTTGGGATAAAACCCTAAGACGATTTTAGCTACTTTTTCAGGGCTTTTTGCCTTGAGATCTTCCATGTTTCATTGAAAGATAAGTTATCAATTAATCATTCAATATGTCTATGTGTTGTTTGATTCTATCTTATGCTTGTCTTTTGTTTAACATGTTAGGCTAATTTTATCTTGTGTTTGCTTAGATCTAATGAAACCTAGCTATTGATTATTGGTTGTTAGTGTGTTGTTAGTTGTATTGGATGATTGTTTATCTATGTTAGGCTTAAGAAAACTGGCTAACTTCCTATTCGGTAACTTGCTTGAACGTCTTAAGAAACATGAACCAAACGCGTACTAAAGGTTTTTATGGTTGTATTTAATGCACAAGCGAATTCTAGTGATCCCATGTTAGGAGCTTCCTAGCCGGCTCGACATAGGAGTGAAGTAGGAGCTTGTAGAGTTTGGGGAAGTAAGTACGCCACCCCGCGAATGGTATTAAGGAATACACCCGTCATCCACGCGACTAATACACACTAATTAACCGGTAAAAGATAGTTAGGGAGTAAGGAAATCTAAGTAAACACATTTCTCTACACATAAGTTTCTCACCACTTTTCAGTTTTGTTATTTTATTTTATTTGCATTTGTAGTAATTTGGGTTAGTTGACTAGCAACTAATTCCGCCCACTCCTTCAAAACCCGAGATTTTACTTGCTTTTATAAAATATAAAAACATAAAAAGAATCTTCCTCAACCCTTAGACCTAATTAGAGTAGCCTTTCACACCTAACGAACACTATTCCCTGTGGAGAACGATCAATCCCCCGTACTTACCACTACACTATACTACATCGGTCAGGTACACTGCCTGGTGGGGTTGTAAGCCTCTTGAGATCCCTCGAGAGGTAAAACCTGTTGTAAGGTTGCAAAACCCACGCATCAAGTTTTTGGCGCCGCTGCCGGGGAATAGTTATTGTTTAGGTTGAATTTTTATTTCTATTAGGTCTACTCACTAGATTCCTTTCTAGTGAGATTTTTTATTTTATTTTTCTAGGTTTTCTTTAGTCTATCTATTTTCTTCGTGTCTTTGTTCGTAACCATTACCGTCCGACATCATGGAAGATGGTAATATCCTTAACCCACACAACCCACCACCACAACAACCACCACCACCTCCTAGAGCCCGTACTTTAGGAGAGTATTCCCGTCCAAAAGGCCAGCCCATGGCCACACAAGAGCCAATACACACCATATGCGCAATCCGACCCTTGCGATCGACACCATCCGGTTGGTGCAAAGCGGATGCGCATTCCATGGACTTCGTTCTGAAGATCCTAATCAACATCTCAAGGACTTTCTTAAAATCGTTGATTCTATAGACCTTGATGTTGCCACTCGAGAGACGACCCGATTGCGTCTCTTCCAATTCTCTCTGCGGGACCAAGCTAGTCAGTGGCTAGAACGTCAACCCGCAGGATCCATCACCTCTTGGGATGATCTCACCACTCGTTTCCTTGCTCAGTTTTTCCCACCGGGAAGAACTACCAAGCTAAGGAATGATATCTTGATGTTCCAACAACGTCAAGGCGAAACTCTCTACGAGGCATGGACTCGATTCAAGGACTTACTCCAAAAAGTCCCTCACCATGGCATAGAACTTTGGCTCCAAGTCCAAATCTTCTATGACCATATCAATCTCTCCACAAGGCAAACCATTGACCAATCGGCCGGTGGCAAGCTACGTGATCTAAGTGCGGAACAATCATGGGCTCTCCTAGAGGATCTTGCTCTTTATGACAACGAAAGTTGGAGTGATCCCCGTGATTTGAATAAAACGGTCAAGGCAATATCTTTGCCTTTGAACAATTCAAGCACTTCCGACCGTAGGATCGTAGAACTTGAAGACCAAGTCAAGTTTCTCATGAAATCCTACGAGGCTCCTAAACCTTCAAGCCAAGTGAACAAAATCACTTCTTCATGTGAATTATGTAGTGGTCCCCACGACACTCGTGATTGCATGGAACTCCCCGAACAAGCTTTTGTGGACTACGCATCCTCGCGTACCGACGGAGCGGGAGACAAGTGGTACACTTTCAAGCCCGAGCCAAACCATTATGGTGATTCATACAACCCCTCATGGAAAAATCACCCGAACCTTAGGTGGAAACAAAACCAAAACTCACAACAAATCAATTCTTCCAACCCACCTAATCGTTTCCAATCAAGCGGTTCCAACTCGAACCGTACTTTCAACAACAATCCTTCCGGCAATGGTAGTACCAATAACTTTGAAGGATTGATGTCTCAATTTATGGCATCTCAAGAAGCTCGTTTAGCCAAGTTTGAAGCCGATTTCAAACAAAAACAAAGCGAGATGACCGACAAGATTGACACCTTGTTGAAAGCCCTCAATGACCGAGAAATGGGAGCACTCCCTAGCAACACGGTCAAGAACCCGAAACTAAACGTCAACGCTATTTCATCGGTTTCGTCCCCTAGTTCTTGTCCACAATATTATTCGGTCAATTCCATGAGCACGTGTTTCAAACAAACCCAAATCATTCCAAGTGACCAAGAAGTTATGACATCCAAATTGGTCAACAACATAGTTGAAACACCTCCCACTCAAAACCTTGACGATGAATTCAAGGAGCTCCACCTTGAAAGTCCGGTTGTTGATGAGAAGAAGCTCAAGTTAGGCGAAAAAGGGACCGCCTTTGTTCAAAACAAGCTACCTAAGAAGTTAGATGATCCGGGCTTATTTGTTCTACCTTGCAAGATCGGTAATTCGAAGGCTTATGATACATTAGCCGATCTTGGATCAAGCCTTAACCTACTTCCGTTACCTCTCTACACCTCTCTAAAACTTGGAAAACTTGAAGAAACCGAGGTGATAATAGGCTTAGCGGATGGAAGTGTTGCTTACCCGGTTGGAGTAGTTAAGGACGTGTTAGTGCACATTGGAAAATTAACCATTTTAGCCGATTTCCACGTCCTTGATATGGTTAGCGACCCTACATGCCCCTTGTTGATAGGTAGAGGATTTTTGGCGACCGCTAGTGCTATGATTGATTGTAAGGAATCCAAGATAGCGGTAGGAGAAGGGGATACTTGGTCAGTCTATGATGTTAAGAAACATGCCTATGATACTAGTGAGGAACCGACACCCCATTGGTTAGAATTAAATAGGAGACCATCTAGATATGGACCTTGGATCGATAGAGACTTCATAGGACCCCAACGCCCATTTTACCTAGAAGAGGACTTTGTTAACCGAACGCATTCGGTAGAGCAACTCTTGGCTAGGGACACCGAATTGGATCCATTTGAACACCCTCTAGTTTTTAGAAGGATGATTGATTTCCTAGGAGTTTTGCCAATTAACCTAGGAATGAATAAGTGGATTTGTGAGGAAGATGATCATAAGTGGAATTGGGATAAACCACCCAATGATGGAGATGGGTCATGGCATATCAAGATGACATTGTATGACCCGGATGGAGAGAAGTTTGAAAAGACATATCGTACTAAGCGGACCAATAGGAAACTTCAATCCAAGCTTAACCCTAAAGACGTCCTTGATGACGAGCTTACTTACATAGGGTAGCGTGACTTTGAGTCTAGCTACAAGACTCGTTAATAAAGAAAGGCGCTTCTTGGGAGGCAACCCAAGCTTTATTTATTTTATTTGCTTTGTGTGTTCATTTGTTTGTGTGTTTGTTTTATTTGTTTCGTATGTGTGTGTAATTTTTATTCTTATTGATTCATGTTAAAAACTAAATTGTGAAAATGCTTTATTTTGTTTTTAACTTCGTCTTAACTACATATAAAGGTATTTTGCAAAAGATAAGTGTAAGGGAAATCTAAATCGGTTTATTAGAACACAAATTAACATGAATCATAATGATAATAAATTAGCATACATATTAGTGTGTGTTTGAGTCAAATGCTTGTATCGAGTCATAATGATGTTTTGCAGGATTTCCAGGAAGTAAGGTAAAGGTTTTTCCAGAAATTTTCCGGAAACTTAAAACG
The DNA here is from genome assembly GCA_021014915.2 of Artemisia tridentata subsp. tridentata. Taxonomy (NCBI): domain Eukaryota; kingdom Viridiplantae; phylum Streptophyta; class Magnoliopsida; order Asterales; family Asteraceae; genus Artemisia; species Artemisia tridentata. The sequence goes on along the minus strand of CP139505.1, from coordinate 223,647,964 downwards.
AAAATTTTTGTCAGGTCATTTCTGACGGCGTCAGGGGTTATAACCTGACGGCGTCAGATTTAATTTCCAGAAATCTTTGAAAGTTTTGTTTTCATAAAAAGTTTTTATTAAAATCTCCAACTTATAATCTCCAGGAATCTGCAAAATTTTCATTCCACAAGCATTATATCCTTATATATAGATTTTATCCCGCCGATGTTATGCAGGTTTTCGTGTTTGTTTTCCCAGGTTTAACAGGTTATTTTGGACAAGGAGATGTTTATGGAATCAAGCTTATGGCGATGCATTAGTCATGGAGCTTCAACATTCTCTTTGGAGGAAGATTTAACCGTGTAATTTCACTATCCAACGAGCGAATCAGGGGAGTATTTGATTTCATTCTTTTACTTTTTTCTTTTACATCTTGTTATTTGAACATTGGGGACAATGTTCATCTTAAGTGTAAGGGGAGGGTAAAAGTACGATTTTAGAGAATGCCATTGCGCTTGATTTTTGTTTGTTTAATAGTAGATGTGTAATAAAACTGAGATAAATACTTGATTAGGGTAATTTTAGTGCCAAATTTAAAATTTTTTACAACATATAGGAGTGAAACTTTGATCTTAATGAGCGTCTCATGGATAGGAATTATATGACTAGCACAAAAAACCGTACCACTAAAAAAATTTTCCACCCCAAATATGTGAGGTTCGCCCCTAGAATTGGTAGGAAAAGCATTTATGCTATGATGTGTGTGCCGGTAGCACTTAGATTCTAGAACTTGCGTTAGGACCATTCCGAGGCCACAAGTGAGACTACATTCGTGTAGTTAGATTTACTACATGATAAGAGGCATTAGGATTAACCCATGTTTTACACCTGTGTTTTTGTTATAATTACATTGGCTACATTGGTCAAGTAATTCTCCCACACCCTTTGCGTTGTACTCATTTTTAGTACACGATACCCCTAGTACACCCCTCAGAGCCTATCTTTTCGTTTCGACCTTTAAGCATTTTACTTAAAGGAAGAATTTGTTACACCCCACTTAAATGTACACCCAAATCGCCTTAGCCTACCTTGTATGCACTCATCTTTAGTGCATTATTGTGACAACATTTGTTTAAACCCAAGTTAATTATCTAGTTGATTACATGGTTGCTAAGTCGAGTCATATCCTTGTACATATTGTTTTGGGACGATTGGGACTCATGGGTAAAGTACTAGTGTAATGGAGTAATGGGAAGAACATCATTTATTACCCCCATATGTGCTAAATGTTTTAAAAGTACTCCAAGTTTTTCAATTATCTTAATTCGAGTCATTAGAATAGTTATTTGTAAAGTTATGTAAAAGTTCAAGTGTAAGGGGATGCAACGCCCCTATGATGTATTATTTTGGATGGTAGGGTAAAAGTGTATGCAAAAAAAAAAAAAAAAAAAAAAAAAAAAAAAAAATCAAGAAAAATAAAAAAAAATGAGAAAAAGAAAAATAAAAAAACATACGGACTACCATCCCGTTTCATTTTATGTTTATTTTATGTTTATGTTTTGTTATTTTCTTTCATTAGCTTAAGATCGAGTCTAGTCTTGGCTTAGCAACGTTGTATAGTACATGTGATTGATCAAGATCTTTAACTCGCCACCAGTAAAATATCCTTTATCCAACAAAACCGTGTTCTCCTTTTCCCTACACCTAACGTTATAACCCATTTAAAAGCCCTCTTTGATAGTTTATCTTAGGTGCTTACGCCTAGTGGAGGAGGTTTTCGATCCTTTCCCAAGCCTATGGTAATCTATTTGCTATGACAGGTAGTGAGAGATATTTTCCGTTTTCATTTATGAGATTTATTTTGATGACACTTGAGAGATGTGAGTATCTAAACACTACTTGTGAGGTGCTAGTATGTAATCTCCGTGCTTATTATGATTGAAGTGGAACGAATATTTGTTGTAATTACTTTTATGTTTGCATTAAATGACCCCTAACTTGTATTTTGATTGGAATAAAAGCGCATTTGCTTGAGGACAAGCAAATCTCAAGTGTAAGGGTATTTGATGAGGCGAAAAGTGTACCGCTTTTAAGGGGTCATTTAAGCCCGAAATCGTATTTATTTGATCAAATATTGCCCTAAATCGTTCCTTTTGTCATTTTAGGTACTTTTGAGGAGAAATCTGGAAAAGGAGGCATTTTGGACGTTTTTGGAGCATTAAAGTGAAGAAAACGGCAAAGTCTCAAGAATCGGCTAAAAGTTACTCTTGACGGCGTCACAATTAACATGGGACGGCGTCATGCCTTGGCAAGAAAAGTTGGATGTGAAATTTACTCATGACGGGCCAGTGAGTTTGCATGAGAATTCTGACGGCGTCACGCTTTAACTAAATCAAGGGCGTCACGGCTTAAATCATAAGGGGACGGCGTCACGTTCAGGATCCGACGGCGTCAAGCCTTGATAAGCCAGAATGGATTTTGGTAGAGCTAAAGAGGGACGGCGTCAAGATGGTCATCCGGGAACCCTAAAAGCGGCGAGGTGACGGCGTCACAATGCATAAGGTGACGCCGTCAGATGTCAAAGTCTATATATAGTTTTCTAATTTTTTGTCATTAAGAGAGAGCTTAGTGTGTGGAATTTTGGGATAAAACCCTAAGACGATTTTAGCTACTTTTTCAGGGCTTTTTGCCTTGAGATCTTCCATGTTTCATTGAAAGATAAGTTATCAATTAATCATTCAATATGTCTATGTGTTGTTTGATTCTATCTTATGCTTGTCTTTTGTTTAACATGTTAGGCTAATTTTATCTTGTGTTTGCTTAGATCTAATGAAACCTAGCTATTGATTATTGGTTGTTAGTGTGTTGTTAGTTGTATTGGATGATTGTTTATCTATGTTAGGCTTAAGAAAACTGGCTAACTTCCTATTCGGTAACTTGCTTGAACGTCTTAAGAAACATGAACCAAACGCGTACTAAAGGTTTTTATGGTTGTATTTAATGCACAAGCGAATTCTAGTGATCCCATGTTAGGAGCTTCCTAGCCGGCTCGACATAGGAGTGAAGTAGGAGCTTGTAGAGTTTGGGGAAGTAAGTACGCCACCCCACGAATGGTATTAAGGAATACACCCGTCATCCACGCGACTAATACACACTAATTAACCGGTAAAAGATAGTTAGGGAGTAAGGAAATCTAAGTAAACACATTTCTCTACACATAAGTTTCTCACCACTTTTCATTTTTGTTATTTTATTTTATTTGCATTTGTAGTAATTTGGGTTAGTTGACTAGCAACTAATTCCGCCCACTCCTTCAAAACCCGAGATTTTACTTGCTTTTATAAAATATAAAAACATAAAAAGAATCTTCCTCAACCCTTAGACCTAATTAGAGTAGCCTTTCACACCTAACGAACACTATTCCCTGTGGAGAACGATCAATCCCCCGTACTTACCACTACACTATACTACATCGGTCAGGTACACTGCCTGGTGGGGTTGTAAGCCTCTTGAGATCCCTCGAGAGGTAAAACCTGTTGTAAGGTTGCAAAACCCACGCATCAAAAACGTTTAACGGAACAAGTCTCTCCTCGTCAGCACAGTACTGTAAGGCCTTCCGAAAATTAGCCTCTTTTTCCTCGGCAAGTAATTCTTCCATATACTTCTCATGACGATAAGCCAAAAGTTGATTAACCGCTTGCTCTTGATTTCGAACCGCTTCGACAACGTCTCCCAAAGATTTTACAATTTCGCGCACTTTATCTTGATAATTGACGGGAGTTTGTGGGGGTTGGTCAAAACCATGAGAATTGTAACACAAATTTGGCTCATAATGAAAATTTTCAAACGATCCCCCACAATTTTCAAAATTTGGTGTATTTTGGAATGATGTATTATTGAAATACGGTTCTTGCTCATAAAAGTTTTGAGGAGGGTGATTGAAATTGTTTTGAGGATAATCGGAAATGTTCGGATTAAAATCATAAGTGTATGAATTTTCAGCTTCCGAAGCACAAAACGAACAAAATCCATTGATCAAATTACTACCACACCTCTCGCAAGTACACCGTTGACAACAAAAATCACCTAACGGATCTCCACACCCATCGCAATAACGTTGATTAAACGAAGATAAATCGGGCTGTGGTGGGCAGTCGGAAAAATTTGAGGAGTTGGTGAACGAATTCGGATTTGGATCATAACATGAATTACTTGAACCACAAAATAAACAACGTCCGTCTCGAATATCATTACCACACCATTCGCACGTACACCACCGACACGGTGAACCGAAGAGCGGCTCTCCACAACCGACGCACAGGATAAACGATTCCATCAGAATTAAAAATATAGAGGATTAAGAAGATAAGAATTAAACATTTAAGAGGATTTAAGAAGAATATTTTTGGGTTTTTAAGTTTAAAAACATAGAAAATAACAAAAGAAAAATGGAAAATAATTTTGAAGAGAAAATCTTTTTGGATTTTTAATAAAAATATTTACAAATAAAAAATGATAACTTCACGGGGAAGGGTCTTCAAAACACGAATCGAAAAACGGAATCACGAACTCACTTCAACCTTCCCCGGCAGCGGCGCCAAAAATTGATATGTTCAAATTATAGTCCAAGGAATTGCACAAGAAATATGCAAAACCCGAGTCGTTTGTCCCGACGAAGATTGAATGGAATATGTGATTCGGGATCGTGATTCGTGAAGTGAATGTGAAAAAGTGAGTGATTGATTTGGATTACACTACGAATATTAAAATAACAAATAACAATAACTAACTAAGCTAAAGGAACAATTAAGCTAAGCATTCGACCCTAAAATGGAAATTAAACGTACGCGACGTAATTTTAAAAACGTGAATAAAAAGTGATTTTCTAAATTCTAAGTCCTAAAATTTTGAAAATAATTTTCCTATATTAAAACTGATAAAAGAAAATTTTAGGAAAAAGAAAAATATTTTTTTTGACTTTTTATGAATTTTTTTATGAAATAAAAACTGATTTAAACTATTTAAATGATTTAAAAATATTAAATCAACTAGGAAAAATCTGGAAAAATCTGAGTAAATCTAAAATTCAATAAGCAATCTAGGAAAAATAAATTCAGAAGCTAATTAAGCCTAAATAAGCTGTAACAGAGAATAAGCTAATGGGAAATAAGCTAAAAATAAGCAAAAGCTGACCAAAATTTTTCCAAAGCTCAGGACTGGTTTATCTAACTACTGGAAACTTAAAGAAACTGAAAATGATGAAATAAGCAAAAGCAATAAGCAGAAATTAAGGTGATCAGTTTTAAGAGCAGGGCAGATTCAAGTGAGTGATTCAGCTACTTTGCAGCTACTCTAGAAGGCCAGAATAAGCTAATTTTACAAATCCAAAAGTAGAATCTTAAAGTTCACATAACAGACTATTTAAGATCCAAAAATGCCCAAATTCAGAACACTATTGCTAGCTTAATTGCCCCCTAGATCAGATGCAATTTAAGGAATCAAAACTGTTGAAGCAGATCAGCAGAGTGGAGAGCTTGTTTGCAGACAAGTTTTAAGCCACTTAATAAGCTACCAATAGAAATCTAAGTTTAGATCTTAACAACTACTACTACAAACTATTTAGAAAACCAATATCATGCAGAGAAGCCAAGGGAATAAGCAGATAATCAGCTGAGAAAAAGGTGTGTTGAAACTAAATGCAGGCTGCTATTAAGGAATATGTGCAGACTGTTGTAAAACTTTTGAGCAATATCTGAGCCTAACCAAAGAAGTACCAATTGAAACTTATCCAACTATTCAACGTCACTTATTTGCACTAAATTATATCTAAAAATTCCACAGAAAGTAGCTGAAAAAGTTTAAGCTTTTAAAAAGGTTAACTCTTATTATTCCAACTTAAATGAACACTAACTGATGCACAATCTTAAAACACTTGAAAGTAGCTAAAATATACTATCTAACACCTGATTTAGACCAAGTTAATAAAGACCAGAAATCATGAAAGTGCATATAAACAGAAGTGACCCATTTTGACCTTAAACCAAACAGCCCTATTACTAATCTGATTTGAAGATTAAAACTACAACTGACTGGTATGAGCTGAGATATGCAACCTAGATAATAGAGCTAGCAATATTAAGCACTTAATGGAGACAGAATAAGCTGGAAAAAAATAACAATAAGCTGTTTTGACTTTTTGCTTTGAATTTAAGCTATATTAAAGGACTATAAAAGCAACTGAACACTAATCAATTCCTAGATATCAAACATCAAAAACAATGACTAAATAAGCATATGATTCCGAAATAAGCACTTAAATTAACAATGAAGCAATTGCACATGAACTTTGACCAAACGTTGACTTTAATTAAAACTGAGTATTGAGTACAATAATTTGAAACTTGAAAAGGAAATACAATAAGCTGAAGTAAATAAGCTACTCTACATCTATCCTACTCCTAAACCCTGAAAAGCTTAACTAAAACCTATCTACTAACTAGCTCCAAATCCGTGAGTGAGAGAGGCTATATATAGCCCTCAGCAGAACCTTCTGGGATCTCTCAAGAAGCAATCCAGACCATTGATCAAAGCCTTTCTCTCCACGCCTCATTTTAGCCGTTAGATCAAAGATATGAGGTGTTCCCTCCAATCAAAAGCTCCCACGTGTCCCTGGCAGTTGTCAGACCCTTCTAGATATGCGTGCAAGAACTAGATTGCCCTTACTCGCTGTAATTGCTTGGATGGGTAATTAGGGTTCGTCGGGTGAATAGTAATTTCTGGGTAATTTGATAGAAAGGGTGCGGGGTGTGTGTTTTGTGTTTGACTGAGTTTATAATAGGGGTTGACCGGTTTAATTAATTTGGGGTTGGATCGGGTAAATGGGTTTTAGGTTTTGTGGACTGGGCTGGGTAAGATAAATTGGGCTGGTGGATTAAGGTGTGGGTTGGGTGGTATTAGGGAAGGTTGGGTTTAATTTTGGTAAAATGGGTAAGTGAAATATTAGGGACCAAATATGTAAACACTGAAATTCAAGGGACCAAAACGGCCATTCTTCAAAACTTGATCTAAGGGTGATTTTTGTCTTTTTGTGAAACTCCAAGGGCAGATTTTGACTTTTTGACCCAGCATGTCTCTCCCGGCTTCGGCTTTGAGTCTTTTCCGAATCTCGTGCTCGTCTTCCCGGTTTTTGCTTGACTTTTGTCCATTTTTTTTGCAATATCCATCCCTGCACAATCATAAACACAAAAACACGAAATATTTGGCATAATTGGTTAGTTTTTGGTCTATTTGGGTCCGGTTTTGGTCTAATAAAAGGTATGTGAATAAGCACATACCACTATCTGTTAGGTATCTTTGGTCCATTCGAGTGGCTTAATTATACGTGTTCGTTGACGTTTACTTCTTTGACTCTAGAGTTATTCTTATTTTGATGTGTATGCATGTGTTCCATTTGATTCATTTAACCTTATCTCTCATTCTTTTGACAGATGATATTTGTTTTCGCAAGAGCTTATGTTTCCGATTCCTATACCTTTATACGATTTGTTTATTCGTTTGTTATATATATATATTTGTTCACTGGGCTTTTTAAGCTCAACCGCATTTCTTTTCCTACGGCAGGTTTTAGGTTGGAAGCTGGGTTTGAGTGAAGAGTGCATAGGAGCTTTTAGTGGACTACCCTGGTGATAGATCCCCGTTGCATTGGATTAGACTTTGAAGTTAACATCCATCTGGATTTGTTCAGACTTGTATTCTAGTTTAATAGTCATTATTGTTTAGTTTTATTATGTCTCTAGTTTCATTTTGAACCTTTGTAACCTTAATACTTATAAAAGTCTTCCGCTTGCGTTTTTTCTTTTGACACCATAATGTGGCATTTTGACCCTTTTCGGGTTGGGGTGTTACACATCTTTTGTGAAACGTTATGCAACATCAGGGTACCACACGGCTATTGTTCAAATTTCTCTAGTTTGGTCAGCCTAAATGATAGGAAGCTCATTGGCCTTAAATCGCATGACTATCACATGCTAATGCAAGAGTTTTTGCCCATTGCTATACGTTCAATCATGCACCCACCCACACGATATGCTATTATCAGGTGTTGCTTTTTCTTTAAATCTATACGTAGGAAAGAAATCAGCTTGTAAGAACTAGATAAGATGCAAGAAGAACTTGTTGTGACACTGTGCCTACTCGAGAAGTTCTTTCATCCGTCATTTTTTGATATTATGATACACTTGACTGTGCACCTAACTAGGGAGGTAAAATTATGTGGTCCCATATGCTTTCGGTGGATGTATCCCTTCGAAAGATGTATGAAGGTTATTAAAGGACATGTGCGAAACAGAAATAGACCAGAGGGATACATTGCTGAGGAGACTATCGCGGAAGAAACAATAGAGTTTTTTTTTCTTTTTTTTTTTTTTTTTTTTTTTTTTTTTTTTTTTTTGTATCATAAAACCATGAAAACTATTGGTATCCCACCTGATAAACATGTAACCAATGAAAATGAGGACGAAAAGCCATTGTCGGCCGGTAAATCAAGTGAAGTTTCCGGAGAATTCTTTCAGAAAGCACATTTGTATGTAATACAAAATACAGATGAAATTCAACCGTATATCGAGTAAGTATTACTAACACATGTCGATTTCGTTGCTTAAAATGTTCTATCAAATATAATAATCAAAGACATTTATTTGTTTCAGGCGACACAAGGAAGTTTTGAAAACAAAAAACCCGGGTAAAAAAATGGCATTGCTGGAGAATGAGCACAATAAATCTTTTGCTAAGTGGTTACGCGAATAGGTAATTACTCGTATGTTGTTTATAATTGTTTGTTTGTTACTAAAAAGAAGTGAGTTGAGATAAAATGTGAAGTGTGTTTTATTGATAAGTCCTTAACTGGGATTTGTGATAAGCTGTATAAACCATTAATTAGGTGTACCATTCACCCAGAAAAACTCATAGCTACAAGCTCCAAAACCAATAGTAGTAGTCTATAATAAATAAGCACTTACCAATGATCTACCCAGCAACTTTGTCAGTCATAGAACCTATCATCATAATTGTCCCTCCTGTATATGACATTAGATAGAGGTCCACCAGCACACCATTTCATTACCCAAACACTCCTATTCTTTAATTGTTTGTTTGTTGTTCCTGCAATTTAAAGGTAATATATACTTGTAATGAAATTCAGGTTGAGAGAGTTAGTGATATCCGATGGTAGTGTATCTGATGTGCGTGTGTATGTTGTGCTCTAATTTATACCCACGGTATGTCGTTGTGGTTTTAGTAGTATTCAAGTTTTAAATTTATATTTAGCCGACTTATCAATATAACACACACTTTAACGAGCAGTGTACCCGGTCAGTATGAATATAATGGTAAGTAGAGTGTCGATCACTAAGAGTGGAACGTATTATCTAGTTATTCTAATCAGTATTTTAATATCTTAAGTTAGCTATACAACCTAATCTAACGCAAGGGGGTTTCAGCCTGAGAGACTGGCACGGTTTGGTTATGATTAAATAATAAACTAAACTAATAAGCACGAATCAGCGATTAGCACACACGTACACAGATAAATACTTGAGACAATAAGAAGACCTGTCCTGATAGTTAAGTAGCTTGTCACTTGTTTTATTGCTAGTTTTATATGAAGTGTATAGTTCGATGCAACGCACCGAGATTAAACCTTTCTCGTTGGCTCTAATCTTATCGGCGAGTAAACCCTTAATGATCACTTATGACTATCCTATTTATTAAAGACACGCTAAAACAAATAGGTGAGGAAGGGGCATGGCGACCCAAGCAATGCTCAGCTAGACACAGAGGTTATCAATGCACTAATAAAAGTCACCAAAGACATCAACATATAAACTTTAATTAATAGGAAAGCAATTTTAAGGGGAGTTGAAGTGCATGATTAAATCAATGACACAAGCCCATCAATCCTGATAAATTAAAGTGTACTAATACAATAAAACAAAACTACTTAATGAATTGAATACATGCAGGACCTTCTTACAGCTCTTGTATCTTCGTTTAGGGTGTGTCTTGTGCTGCTACTTCGTCTGAATTCGGCTTAGGGTTTCTGTCTTCTCGTACTTCGTATATTGCACCCAATTCGTCTGACTTTGGGGTATTTATAGTTTCTGTCTGAGGGTTAGATGCGGCGCATTGAATAAGTAGATGCGGCGCATTGACTTAACTTCGCGTGGGGTCCAAGATTAATATATTCAGGAATATTCGTATACCGCCAGAAGATGCGGCGTAACTCCGTTCTTGTATGCGGCGCATGTCCTTTGCCGTCTTGGATTATAACTTGTGAAATCTTGATAGTGATGCGCCGTATATAATAAGTAGGATGCGGCGTATCTGGAGCAGAATGATCTTGATCTTGTACATTTCAGTAGACTCTTAACTTCTTGCTTGTTTTGCTCAATAATTAGTCCAAAATCGCCAAGTTTCACATAATACTTGTTTTTACCTGAGAATTACAAAAGTAAACATTAACGTATCAATTCTCACATATAATATAATAAAACAAGTCAAATAAATAGGATAAATGATGATAATAAAATGTACTTATTTGAGTTCATCAAATATCCCCCCACTTGAACTTTACTTGTCCCCAAGTAAACCTTAGAATAATTCTTATGAAAATGTATCCTAAAAGATGTTAGGATTTATTTTTATATTTAAGCATGTATTCATTTTTTCATAATCACACAACCAAATACTTAACGAATTAGAAGTAAAATAAAATATATTGATAAAAGCAAATCTAATCGTTTAACTGTCCAGTCGTGACGAATATTCTATCATAAGCTTGGCAAGTATACGCATCTCCTCCACTAAAGCTAAGGAATAACAAGTCTAAAGCGGTAAAAAGGGTTTGTAGGTTAAGGGTTAATAATTCTTCTTAATCTCTATCGATCTCAAATTCCAGAAAAGGCGGCAAAATCACAAATACATGATCGAATCCACGAACACGATACTTGCAATTGCTCAAATCCTTAACTCGAATAGGCTAAAGATAGGACCAAGTAATCTTTACCAATAATATTATATCAAAAAGGGCGACAAAATCATAAATACATAGCCGAATCCACGACTACGATACTTAAGATTGCTCAAATCCCTAATCTCAATAAATCAAAGGTTTGGATAAAGAATAATATAGGGTATGGATAATATTTGGGATACAAATTGGTGTAAAATGAAAAAATAAACAAAACAGATAAATTAAAATCCTAAGTGTGGTAAATTGCTATCCCAACCATCCCATGAATAAGACTCATATCACTGAATAACTCACGCTTTAACACTTGAAACACACGCTTTAGGTAGACACGAATTATACTCAACAAGATCTCAATCAAAGAATAACCTTAGTTGGCGTTCCTATAACGTCCAACTCCCATTCAATCCATAAATATAATATATAACAAATAGTGGTGATATCGACCACTTAATACAAAACTTTACATAAGTTGGTTAAAACAAACATCCAACTTTTCCTTTTTCTTTTTCTTTTCTATTTTTTCGATTTTTTTTTTTTTTTTTTTTTTTTTTTTTTTTTTTTTTTTTCCAAACATAAATATAGATGTGTAAAATTTCACAACTTTTCTATCACTTTCTTTCCGGATAATTTTTCCATACTTTTCATACTTCCAGAAATAACTGTAATAGCGAAAGTAGTAAACACACGAAAAATAAACTCAAAGATATACAATATTTACTTTCACTCCAATTGCATTGTGCAATTTCCCGACTCAACCAAAGATAATGAATTACGCACGCGAACACAGGTAATGTAAGGAAACACACTTTGCCTAAAGCAATTAACCAACCACGGATTTTAATCTACAGGATAGGCTAAGGTGTAAGGGTGTAACGAAACATTATAACAAAGGTGTAAGAAACGAAAGGAATGGCTCTGAGTGTTTTTCTAGGGGTATCTTACTCTAAAAGTGAGAGCAACAAAAGGTTTATACGGGGGTTAACTAACCAGTGTAGTTAGCTAATAACACATAACATATAAAGGCTATTTGGGTGTAATCCTATAAATTTACCAATTTAGATAAGTCATTCCAATTATGTAGATAATACTTATTATGGTGGTCTCGAATAGTATACAAGCCAAGTTCTAAAGTTTACAAGTCACCGGCACACTCATAGATTTGTGAATTTTGAAAAGTTCACAATTTTTGAAAATAATGTTATGTGTGCAGCTATGTAATTTAGACTTAAACAAAAACATGCTAAAAATTTTAAATTTTGATATATTAAGCACATTTTAAGCATATTTTGAAAAGTTTAGGACAAGTAAGTGTTCTAATTCTCTAATCCCCCCACTTAAGTTAAACAACGTCCTCGTTGTTTGTATCAAAGGTTAAAAACTGGAAAATAAAAGAATTAGAACAGAAAAACTCCCCTGAGATTTGCTTGGTATGATCCTCCATTATTTGTATAAGAGCAAAAATCATTTTTCTTGTGGATGAGAACGTTTAAGCTTCATATTTGATGTATCCACAGGAAATGCAGGAATCTATAATACCATCAAGACTTTAACACACCTAAGTTAAGAAGGTTCAAACTTGCATAATACATTAGTAGTTAGCAAAAATAAAACTGAAAAATTAAAATGAAAATCATCAGGTCAGTCGATACGCCGTATCTTATGGAAGAAGATACGCCGTATCGAGCCTGGAATAAATACGAATCAGAATAGAAGATGCGTCGCATCCTTAACCAGGGATGCGCCGCATTAAAATACTGACAGAAAGTTTTAAAGTCAAAAATAAAAATGCAGAAAATAAAGTAAGATATTACCAGTGCAGGAGATGCGTCGCATCTTAAGATTGAGATGCGCCGTATCTTCTGTGGGCCTGACTGACTCGACACAGAACAGAATAGTAAAAAAATTTCGGGTTGTCTCCCGGTAAGCACTTGTCTTTATTCCAGAGTCTTCAAGTTAGACTCACATTCAGCTCCTTAATACCGATCATTGAAGGAGTCGGAAGCATCGCGCTCCCTCATCGCCAATTCAGTAATATTGAACACTCCTTGTTCGTCCTTAATTTCCACGCCATTCTTCTTTAATAACTGTATAAACAAAGTTCTGGCCCTTTCGGGCAGAGATGACAAAATGATAGACGGGAAATTCTTATTATCATATAGGCATAAATAAGCAAGGTGGGGTGGTAGTTCAATAAACACATCATTATTCAAATTCGTATGCTCAACTATTCTCCTACGTTTGTTAATCACTACGCAATCATACCACTCATCATCAGAATCATTAACAATATCGCGCCTAAGTTCGGTAGGTACATTAAGGTCAATAAATTCCTTGAAGTTCTCATGATTAGGATTAGTTGAGTTGTTTTGAATCAATGTTTCTCCCATAATCCTAGCTTCAAGATCGAGGTCCATACGTTCTCTTAATCCTAGCACATAGATGCCTCTAATTATGCTTTTAACAGGATTTTGGCACTTATAGACTAGTTTATTATTCCCTACCCTTAATGAGATTTTTCTTTTAAATACATCAATCTTAGCATGGGCGGTAGACAAGAAAGGTCTTCCAAGGATTAAAGGAATCTTAATATCCTCGGGCATATCTAATATAACAAAGTCTACAGGGAAAACAAACTTCTCAATCTTAACTAGCACATTATTAGCAATCCCTTCAGGTCGTTTTAACCGTTTTATCAGCCAATTCAATAAGCAACTTAGTTGGTGCTAATTTTCCTAGTCCTAGGGTAGGGAATGTCTTAAGGTGAATTACACTAACGCTAGCTCCTAAGTCAGCTAACACATTATTGAAAGATATATCATTAATTGAACAAGGTAAAGTAAAACTTCCTGGGTCCTTTTCTTTATGAGGCTCGCATGTAAGTCGGTTGCAGAGCTCTCTTCTTTCATTGTAGCCTTGATCTCCTCTTCAATCTTCGTCTTCTCTTTGAGTAACCTCCTTAAACTGATTGAAGAATTAAAGAAAAATTCGGGTTTTGCAGCATCATTACCATTCATCAATCTTCTAGGAAAAGGAATGCTAGGAATGTTAGGCGCGACTTCCTCTTCAATCCCCGGCAACGGCGCCAAAAACTTGATGTGCGTGTGTATGTTGTGCTCTAATTTATACCCACGGTATGTCGTTGTGGTTTTAGCAGTATTCCAGTTTTAAATTTATATTTAGCTGACTTATCAATATAATACACACTTTAACGAGCAGTGTACCCGGTTAGTATGAATATAATGGTAAGTAGAGTGTCGATCACTAAGAGTGGAACGTATTATCTAGTTATTCTAATCAGTATTTTAATATCTTAAGTTAGCTATACAACCTAATCTAACGCAAGGGGGTTTCAGCCTGAGAGACTGGCACGGTTTGGTTATGATTAAATAATAAACTAAACTAATAAGCACGAATCAGCGATTAGCACACACGTACACAGATAAATACTTGAGACAATAAGAAGACCTGTCCTGATAGTTAAGTAGCTTGTCACTTGTTTTATTGCTAGTTTTATATGAAGTGTATAGTTCGATGCAACGCACCGAGATTAATCCTTTCTCGTTGGCTCTAATCTTATCGGCGAGTAAACCCTTAATGATCACTTATGACTATCCTATTTATTAAAGACACGCTAAAACAAATAGGTGAGGAAGGGGCATGGCGACCCAAGCAATGCTCAGCTAGACACAGAGGTTATCAATGCACTAATAAAAGTCACCAAAGACATCAACATATAAACTTTAATTAATGGGAAAGCAATTTTAAGGGGAGTTGAAGTGCATGATTAAATCAATGACACAAGCCCATCAATCCTGATCAATTAAAGTGTACTAATACAATAAAACAAAACTACTTAATGAATTGAATACATGCAGGACCTTCTTACAGCTCTTGTATCTTCGTTTAGGGTGTGTCTTGTGCTGCTACTTCGTCTGAATTCGGCTTAGGGTTTCTGTCTTCTCGTACTTCGTATATTGCACCCAATTCGTCTGACTTTGGGGTATTTATAGTTTCTGTCTGAGGGTTAGATGCGGCGCATTGAATAAGTAGATGCGGCGCATTGACTTAACTTCGCGTGGGGTCCAAGATTAATATATTCAGGAATATTCGTATACCGCCAGAAGATGTGGCGTAACTCCGTTCTTGTATGCGGCGCATGTCCTTTGCCGTCTTGGATTATAACTTGTGAAATCTTGATAGTGACGCGCCGTATATAATAAGTAGGATGCGGTGTATCTGGAGCAGAATGATCTTGATCTTGTACATTTCAGTAGACTCTTAACTTCTTGCTTGTTTTGCTCCATAATTAGTCCAAAATCGCCAAGTTTCACATAATACTTGTTTTTACCTGAGAATTACAAAAGTAAACATTAACGTATCAATTCTCACAGATAATATAATAAAACAAGTCAAATAAATAGGATAAATGATGATAATAAAATGTACTTATTTGAGTTCATCAGTATCAGAAATTGTGAGATGGATATCATTTGTACCATGCGCCAGCATATTGAAATACGAGGAGTATAACATCAATGGGTATACACTTCGTACGAAAAGTAATGATGGCACAGTTTACCAGAACAGTGAGGTTAGTGTTGAGGCAGTAGATCTTCACATATCCAAAGAAGTTGCAACCACAAGAAAAGCATTTTATTATGGGGTTTTACAAGAGATATGGGTACTAGATTACCGTTTCAGGCAAATTCCTCTTTTCAAATGTGATTGGGTTAATCACAAAACTGGTGGGGTCAAACGCGATACTCTTGGTTATACGTTGGTAGACCTGAATATTTTAGGCCACAAGGGTGATCCGTTCATATTAGCCTCACAAGAAACACAAGTGTTTTATTTGAAAGACCAGGTAGATAAAAAAATTTCTATTTTCTTTAAAACACCTACCAAGAATTACAAAGATACATATGACGAAGTCGATGAGGAGTTTAGTACAGTCATTCACGAGTACAATGAAAACATATTGCCACGTGTAAGTAAGAAAGACTTGGGTAAGGAATCACGAAGTGACTACTATCGAACCGACTATGAAGGTATTGTTATACGAAAATCCATGTGAAGCATGTCATGCTGCAAGTTAAGACTGCTAGTGTAACAGTTAAGACTGCTGGTTGAAGTTAAGACTGGTGCTCAAGGCTAAGTGCAAGGTTGCTGCTGGTATTGTTAAGTTAGTACTGTTAGATGATTAGCAGTTTTAGTATTAAATAGTTGTTTGTGTAATTTAGCATGTTGTAATGGATTTTGACTCAAAAAAGTCAAGCTTTTCTATGGCAGTGAAAATTTTTGTAGTTTTCACTATTATATATCCACTTGCAGTCAAGCTTTATTGTATATGCAGTTTCCATTTATCGTGTATATGCACTTGCAGGCACTTTAGTAACATTTTACTTCATTAAAGTTGAAAATTGACTTTAGAAAGTCAAGTAACCTAGTTCCTAGGGGCAAGTAACATACTACTGCATTAAACTAGTTAGACTATAAAATCCCAGCATTGTAATGGGGCAAATGAAGAGTCATGACTAATAGTCTAAACTCAATTCAGTGAATATCAAATTAGACTCAAACTAGATAGACTATAAAATCCCATATCTAACCCCTCAAAATTACATAAGTTATCGGAAATGTGTGACCATATGTATCGAATTGTGACTACATTTAAATAATGCGTGACAAAATATGACTCTATGATTTAGACACCTAAATAAATACTTCATGTGACCATGTGTAACATCTTGAATTTAGTCACACAAACACTCAATGTGACTAATATCAAGGTTAATGGTAACTGAGTTCACATTTTGCTATAAATAATAGTCACATGAATATTTCACTATGTGACTATTTTAAATGTATTGGTCACATATAATACCCTTATAATGTGGCCATAAACATAATTTAGATACACATTTGTGATATGGTGTGACTATTGTATAGCCTATAGTCACACGATTGTGCTATAATTAAATGTGACCATACACATTAGGATTTGTCAGACAAACACACACTAAACTTTAGACACACATATTAACTTACGTGACCATATGTATCAAATTTTGGTTACACTTAATCATGTATGCTTATGGTTTAGTGTGATCGTATATGACATTTGGTCACATTGTTCAAGTGTGTGACATATATTTGTCACTTTTAAATGCATATCGTGACTAATGCTTCAAACTTACTTTTCATTTGTCACACATTTCAAATTCATATGTCGCTAAATTTTCAACAAAAACTAGCAGTCACATTTAAATAATGTGTGACAAACTTGAGTATATGATTTAGCCACATACACAATTACTTCATGTTACCATATATGGATTTTGGTCACACTGTTCAATTGTGTGACATATATTTGTCACATATGTATATATATAGTGTGACTAATGTTTCAAACTTATTTGTATCCGTCACACGTCCCAAATAATAAGTGACTAAATAATCAAAACAAGTTTTACCAGATACCTCTAGTCACAAAAATATTCAAATGTGTGGCTGTAGCCAGAGATTTAATTCCAAAATGGTCACACAAGTCGGATCAAGTGTGGCTGTTTATTTTATTCTGGCACATTTAGTCACATAAAAAAGTTACTGTGTGGCCGTTCGAAAAATAGCATGTGTGACGAAATCCCAGTTTTGTACTAGTGATACCAAATCACATACCTTTAGTCACATAAATTGTGATTCATGGCAACAAACCAAATGCCCCCTAAATTTCCAAGTAATCTGTCAAAATTTTATTTTGAGACAAAAAAACAAAACAAAAAGTAATCCTAAAAAAAGGTAATCCGTTAAATTATTTTCATCAATTTTAACCCTGCAAGATGTGAACAAAAGTTACGTTTTTTTTCCCGAAAAGGTGAATTATATATTAACTTCCCAAACAAATATATATATAAACACAATTTAATCATCTTGTGCCATGACAAGCCAAGGCTACCAGGAAGACTAAATGTCGGATACAAGCAATATCATTATGCCAATACATCATTAAGCATACAACCTGCACAATCTTAACAAACATACATTCACAAATTCGCCAAGGACTACATTTTCTTCCCACTGTGACCAATCAAAATTATTGTTATAGCGACATCCTCATAACAGTTGTGAACAAAAGTTTCTTTATTAAGAAGCGACACCTACATATATCCTCAACAACGGCTATTAACTCTTCAATGGATTTTTTTAAGAATTCTAAATTCTCTAACTACTTTAATGTTGATATTATGCTTTGTAGTACCAGTGGATACCTTACGCAATCCAAGTGGTGATTCTCCCACAAGAAACCGTTATTTATTCGTGTGAAGCATCAACTAAAGAAGAAAACGATTATGTCCAAGCTATGAAATTCTAGGAGCTTACGTTAATTGCAAAAAACAAGTAAGTGTATTTTATAAACACCCTTTATATGTGTTAGTTGGTTATATCACTGATTAAAAGATCTGTTAGAAACGAAAGTTGCGGTCATTATTTGTATTTAGTTTACGTTTATTATATGTACCAAACATGTAAAAAGCTAAATATTTGGCCTGACCCATTAAGAGCCCAAGCCGGCCCCTTTCTTTTGTTTAGAGCATAAATACCCCTCTCCTCATGTGGAAAAGGGTGTGGTTTTAGGGTTTCTCATTTTTTTAGTAAAGTTTAACATTTCTCTTTCTCTAGAATCCACCATTTCTCTCTACTTTCTCTCTCTATAAATATTGTATAACAATAATAGATTAGGTCCAACAAGTGGTATAAAGAGCCTAAAGATGGTTTAAGTTGTGTTTTTTTTTTGTTTTTTATCCGGTTTTTGTGCTATCGAATCACTCCGAGATTCATTTTTTCTTTTCTTGGTTTTTGCACTTTTATCACAAAAGACTTGTCCTTTGTGATAGTTGTAGTGTTTAGAAACCTAGATCTACAAGAAATAGTGTTACTTTAGTTTAAAAATCTTATCTTTTTGGTTATTTTTGGTCGCGTATAAGCTTAACAAAACCTCACAATTTTTAAGATAAAAACCATAAAGTTTGCATTTTTATAGTAGATCTAGTGAATATAAGTTAGATTTGACAAGAAAAATGAATTAAAAAAACGTTTAGAAAGGTGTTTGGAATCGATTTTAAAAGGTTTGAAAAATCTGTGATCCTTCGAGTTTGAAAACCCTTTTTCTCCGGGTTTGTTTTCCGATTTTATAAAACCCTTAATTTCCAAGTTTGGTCTCCAAGTTAGCTTCTCCGAATTTGGTTTTGTAATAACGGAATACCTGAACTTCCGAGTTTGGAACACATCAGAACTCTCCGATTTTCAATTCCTCCGATTTTCAATCCGAGTTTGATTCTCCGAGTTTGCTCACTCTGAATCTGAAGGAAACTTCGAATTTGACTTTGAGTCCGAATCTAGCAAAACCACGCATCAGATACTCCGAGCTTGTGACTTCCTAAATCCGGGACACTCCGAGTTTGTGACTTTCCGCATCAGTGACTCTCCGAGTTTATGACTTCCAAATTATAGACACTCCAAATTTGTAACACTCCGAATCAGGATTTCTCCGAGTTTGCAGATTAAAAATCCAAATTTCATATTGTAGGCTCCCATTCTAAGCAACAAACTACACATAAACATGGTGACTTGATGGTGTTCATGGTGATCGTGGTGGTGATAAGAGTGGCAGTGATGGAGATGGAGAGAGTATTTGTATTATCACACACTAGAAACACACACAAGCAAACAAACAAGTGAGACTTGTTTGCTTACATATAGCCTTCCAATGCCTTATGGGCTTGGGTTGGGCTTTGTTTCACTTGGGCTTGACTATATAAGACTTAACTTATTTGGATTAAACTAGTAGCCTATTAGATTACTTTCTATAACCCGTCACTAGACTCTTACATATTACATATAAACATTACACAGTTCCTAAATATAGAATGACCATCACTTCTATTACTTTCAACTAAAAGTAATGCTGACAATCTCCCTCTATGGGATGTCATTCCTTAGTTGTCATGGATGAGTTGTTGTAAATTGGTGTTGATCCCAAACACACGAGCTTGTATTAGAAACTTTGTGAATACTAAAGAGTATGCGGAATCTACTCTTTAATACTTAGAAGAATGTAAACAATATTAATGAAACAGTAAACTTTGTATGAACAGTGATATCACCAAAACGCTTCAATATTATTATATCAATAATACGAGTACTCTGTGTAGTACTAGGATTTACAACCTTGAAGCTTATATCAAAAACATGCATCAAACATCATAACCTAGGACATCCTTTTATACACTAAAGAGTCCTTTACAAGATAACTACAAATCTTCTAAACTATTAAACTTATACGTATCTTTCTAACTAAATAGAATATACAAAGAATATCTTGATACATATCACTTCAAACGTCCTTATCTTCTTAGTAGTACTATCTTCCTTCAGCAGTCTTCAGTTAATACACTGGTAGTACTAACTTTTACTCTAGCAGTACTAATTGATTAGTACTGGTAGTTATATCTTGAGCAGTACAAACACTTTTGGCTTGACAGTACTAAGTATGCAGACTTGTAATTCCCAACAATCCTCCCCTAAACTTGTGATTTACCTCCAAATCATCAAGTTTCTTGAATTACATCTTTGACTTTGAGAGGATTGATCCAAACACTTCATCTTTCAGCCTGCATGAATATCTTCCTTAGAAGTTCTCTAGCCATATCAGTATACTCATCCACAACAAGTTTTGCAGCCAACATCAGTGTGAATGTTCCCCTGGAAAAAGGATAGTCTTTCTCCACAAGCATGTATATATTTGTTCCAGCCTTTGTAGATACATGGTGAATTGCACATGAGTTGTACAGAGTCCATTTCAAACCTTGATTACCTGCCTGAAACTTCCACATCTCATCATCTTCATCTGGCTCAAAAATCCTCTTCAATTCTACCCATAACACTCTATCTTTGTCATCTGTAGGATCTGTGGAGTTGAATCTTTCTTTCACCAATTCCCATAGTTTTACCAGATCATTTCTGTCAAATGCTTTTAGCATATCACCAAAGTGTTGATGTACCTCAATATGATTACCAACCCTGATGATCTTCCAACTTTTCTTCAATCCATCATCTTGAATTTCCCAATCAATGATAGGATATTTGGTTTTTAAAGCTTCAACATTCATCCCATCTTCTGGAAAACTGATCATCATCTGCTTTAGCTTTTCTTCAGTCAAATCTTCTTCTTCCTGATCTTCTACTGAGGGTAGATCTTCACTGACTTTTTGTTTCTTAGAAGATTCTGATTCTAAGGTTATTCCAGCCCTTTTAATCCTTCTGCTTTCTTCTTCAGTTTCCATAGGAATAAAATGCCGAACCTTCTTGTAGGCCTTATTGTACAAATCTTCAATTTCTTCATATGGTCTGCCTGCAAGTTGACTAACAGTCCAATTGTCTTGGTTCTTCAAATAGGCAATCATATACTTTACTTTTCAGCTGTTGTAGGAGGTTTATTCTTCCTTGCTTCAACACTTTTTGCATTCTGACTCTTTCTAATCTCAGCCAGTAGCTCTTGAAGTGAATTCTCCCTTTCTTCTTCATTGAGACTTGCCCTTTCTTCTTCATACATCCTCTGAGCTAGTAATTCATCAGCATTTTCTTGTGCTAATCTCCTTTCTTCTTCACTTGCAAGCTTTTGTTCCACCAGAAATCTTGCAATCTTTTGTTCTTCTTCAAATTTTTGCCTGCTCTTTATTATGTGCCCTTTGAGCCATTTCCTCCTCAAGACTCATCTGAACTTGGACACTCTTCTTGACATTCTTTGGTGGCTCAGACTCTTGCATAATTTTTTTTCCTTTATCAGCAGCACTGGCAGTACTAACTGATGCACCAGCAGTACTAACTGGCTCAGCAGTACTAACCTCTTCTTGAGAAGTAGAAACATCCTTGGTAGTATCAACACCTGTTTCAAACCCCATATCAGGCCTCCTCTGACTCTCTGCATCATCCTCAACCAATGTTTTGTTAGGGTCTTGATCAATATCAGCTATTCTCCTCCCCTGTTTGGAAGGATCCTCCAAATCAACATCATCATCAGATTCAACAATCCTTGTCCTCCTTTTAGCTTTGCCTGACTTTGCTGCTTTTTCCAACTTCTTCACCTTCTTGATGAGTTTGGTCAAGGCAACCCCATACACTTGCTTGGTCTGCTTCAGTTCACCCTCCAAGCTAGTAACTCTATCTGTCAGTTTGTCACATATATCCATCAATTCATTGAGTTTCAAACTGCCCTCATCACTTCCAAGTGTGTTAACTCTTGGGAGAGGTGAATCACTGGGCCCTGATGTTTCCATGGATTGGGACTTATGAATGTTACCACTGTCCTATCCAGCTTCTAAGCCAAATACAGTAGTGATAGCCCTCCCCATTCTATCATCCTCATCAAAGGAGACAGCCTCATCTGCTACAGGGGTAAAAGTAGGAGATCTGGGCTGAGGAACCACAGATTCCTTTCTGATTCTTCTCCTATATGTTTATGAAATTGGCGATGGTAAGGTTGATAGAGAAATTGTGGGTGTGTGATGGGACTCAACTGGGATTGTTGATCCTTTACCCTGAACAGTTTGATCTTGCACAAGCATTAAGGAAAAATAGTGGTACTTCTACCCCATTATAACCCTTTGAAAGCATTCTTATATTACTAAAAAGTTTTTTAGTAAGGGTTGGAGTTTTATAAAAACTTTTGTGAGGTAGAAGCAGGTTCTTGTGTTTGTTCAAAAACAGTTGAATAAATCTTGGATACATTAAAAATTTGTATTTGCTATCCAAGTTTTTCACGATACCATCAAAAATCAATTTTGAAAAGTTAAACTTCCTGTTTGTTGCCAAGCAAATGATAGCAGTTGCTATATTGCTAAGTAATTGCTCCCAAGAAGTTTTCTTTGAACTTAAACAATGTAAGATGGTATGAATGAGAAATCTCCATTGAGAGGAAAAGTGTCTTTTTTTGAAAAGTTAATTTGTCAGAAGTTGACACATACCCCATCAGTGAAAGATTTTGAAAAATTTCAGTATTTGGAAAAGAACTAATACCATCATCATCTGCGAGTTTGAGATGTCTCCTAACAGATGACTCAGTAATAGTCATGTCTTTGCCATCTACTATTGCATTTATTTCTTGTTCCCCATTATCAATTGTTTTGACAGTAGCAGTCTGCCAAAACTGTTTGATTAGAGAAACATAGATAGTAGGATTCTCTGTAAGTGCATACCTTATGTGACTAGCATTGATAAAATCCACTATCTAATGAAAGCCTTGACTTCCCTCTGGTTTTTGCAAGTAGTCGACCCTGTTGTGTTTATCACAAAATTCCAAATTTGCCATTGAGATCAAGAAAAGTTTGATTAGAGTGCTGGGTTATGTGCATTTATGAGAGTATGTGTGTTTGGCAAAAGCAATTGAGATTATATAGATAGCACTTAGGGTTTTGACCTGATATGTGTCGTTTTACACATATCTTTTCGTCCAATTTTCGAGTCAAAACAACCAAAAACACTTTAAAACGATCAAATAATGTTAAAAATATCTTTGAAATGTGTTTTTGTATGCCAAATGATTGAAAACGATTGAAAAACAAACAAATTTTCATAAATGGCAAGTCTAGTCCCTCAAGCTTGAAAAAGAAAATAAAAAAAAATAATAATAAAAAAATAAATTTTTGGTCCTTGGAATAATAAGCTTGGCAAAAATGGTCCCTGAATTTACATGAGTTACACTTTTGGTCCTTTTTGTTTAAAACCTATCCTACCAAAATAACACAACCGATCCACCCATTAAACCCTTTCACACTACAACCGGACCTTAAACTAAACCCTAACCTACCTTAAACCCACTTAAGCCCACGACAACTACACCCCACCAAGCCCAATCCAACCCATAGCCCAATCCCATCAAACTTAAACCCGACCCACACTCGCTTAACTAATACCGGATGAAATAAAAAAGGGTCAAACCCCCTTTTCCTTGGTCAATATCCCAATCAAAAATAAAATCCGAACCCTAATTCCCCAACCCACCATTTGTCTTCTTCACCCTATTACCCGCCAAACACTCCACCTCCCCTCCTCAAAAGCTCCCCTCTTCACCATCTCCTAGATACCATTCACGGGATGCATTGCCACCTCACCAATCCGAGGGAACTATATGAGCGGCAAAAGTTATCTAAGGGCCGAGATCAACCAATCTTTTATCCAAGGGTCGAGATCACTTCAAAGAAGCACAAGTGACTTTTTGTGAAGATTTATCTCACAAAAGAAACACATCGTGAAGACCTAGGTTTTTAATAAGTAGTATAAATAGATTAAGATTTTATTTTTGTAAGGAGGTTTTAGCTATTTATTTTAAGGTACTTTGTAATTTTCTAATTTTATTTCAGTTGTAATTTACTTTAATTTTAATTTTAATATCAGTTTTTCTTTTAGTCGAAATTAGTCTAGCTTATTTATTCTGCTTATGATGTTCTAAATATCAGTTTATTTGCTTATGATGTTTATTAGTAGCTTATTTTAATTTTAATTTTAATTGTAAATCTTACTAGGCTGTTTGTTTGAGTTATGAAGGTGTGTTTGACTTTTTGAGTCAAACGGGTAAATTTCGCTTATTGCTGCTCTTGGTATTTTTGTTGTTGTTCTGCTTAGCATTAAAAGTTTGTTCGTAGTATTAAAAGTTTGTTGAGTATTAAGATTGTTCTTGTTTGCCTGCTTCATATTGTTAGCTGCTTAGCATTAAAAGTTTGTTGAGAAAAAAAAATTTTTTTTTTGACAGTTAAACTCTTAGATTTGGTTGTTAAAGTTTTAGTGGCATCTAGTTTAAAGTTTGAGCGAAAGGGTTTAAGGAAGTCAAAGAAAAGAAAAAAAAGTTAGTTTGATAAAGTTATTGCATCAGTGGGATTATTGCTTGTGCTTATTGCATCAGTAGGAAGTTTATAAGTTTGCCTGTTGTTTGTGCTTGTGTATTTTGCATATTGTTTGTGCTTGAGTTTATCAAAGTTGGATTTGGATCTGTTTTTGTTTATTGTTTGCGTTTGTGTTTGTGTTTGTGTTTGTGTTTGTGTTTGTTTTAGTTGTGTTGATCAAAGTTTGAGCAAAAAGGTTTAAGAAAGTCAAAGAAAAAAAAAATAATAATATCAAAACTGCTACACCTGGGATTCGAACCTAGGGCAGCAGCAACACAACACACAACCAAGCACCCAACCGCTGCACTCTTAACTCTTTTTTAGTTAAAACTTACAAAATCTAATTTTTAACACTTTATTTCTTATTAAGCTTATTTAAATGATCAGCTTAATTTTAGCTTATTTCCAAAAGCTTTTTCACTTTTTAAATTTTTCTTAGCTTTCTGGTAGTATAAAGTATTTTAAGGAAAATTTTCAGATTTTTTTTATTTTTAGTAATTTAAATTAGTTTAAATAGTTTTTAATTCATATAAAATTATTTAAAAATCAAAAAAATATTTTTCTTTTTTTCAAAATTTTCTTTTTATATTTAAGTCGTAGGAAAATTAATTCGGTACTCGTAGGGCTAATATTTTTTAGATTTCACTTTTATTTTTGCGCGTTGACATTAATTTTAATTAAAACGTGCGTTTTTAGTTTTAAATATCTTTTGCGTTTCATTGCTTTGTGTAATATTACCACAACACCAAATAATCTCCAAATCAAATCATCAAGCATTTTAATTCCGAACCTAAAACGAAATCCTCGATTCACACCTCGCTGGGACACGACCCGGGTGATCACTTGCCCGGTATCACACACATCACATTCACGGGTTTTGCAAGTTTGACTTTTCCCAAGGTTTGACTTGTCATTTCCCATAGTATCACGTGTGCACGATACTATATTTATTTATATATATACTACACACGGATCAAATTTTGGCGCCGCTGCCGGGGAGGTTGTGTTGCGACAATATTGTTTAAGGTTTAAACGATTAGTGACTTGAGATCCTTCTTCACGAAGTTATCACTTCCAAAAAAATTATAAAACACAAAAATATTTTTCTTTTCTTTTGTATATATATTATCATATAAAAACAAAAATACAAAAAGATTTTCCGTTTTTCTTGTTAAATTAATAAAACAAAAAAAAAATTACCGTCGAAAACCAAGACAGAATACTACCTAACTGGGGGTATGACCATTAATAAGTTCCCAAACAAAAGATTAAAACTTGCCTTTATGTCGCTTGCGAATTCGGCTCACCTTTGATTGATAAACAACCTAATCAAGTGGTTTAAGGTAGGTCTTGACGTTAAATTGCAGACCGAAGAGAGATCCATTCTTCTCTCCCGCCACTCTGCGCGTTTATCTTTTGAAGAGCTACCGTACGCTTGTTTGATTTAAGGTTTAAGTTCACTTGTGTTTTGCCTCGGTCTTGTTTTAATTGAAATTGTTTTTGTTAGTGCATGCGCACTCGTTCTTCTCCGTCAACAAGTCCTTTACGTGAACTCGTGCATACCTCGAGAAGACGTAATCGAAGACGTAATCGTAGGCATTCCGCCTCAATAGCCGAACCCGAGATTCGTGCTATTCCCGTTCCTCCCATTGTCACAATGGCGGAGGAACGTACCATGTGTGAGCTTCTCCAAGCACCCACCGAGGGTTACGGAGATGCTATTGTTGTTCCGGCAATCGTTGCCGATAGCTTTGAGCTTAAGACCGGGTTGCTATCCTTAGTGACTTCGAGTCAATATTTCGGATTTGAGAGGGACGATCCTCATTCCCACATTCGATGGTTTAACAAGATCACCTCTACCATCAAATACCGAAATGTACCACAAGATGCAATCAAATTGCTTCTTTTTCCTTTCTCTCTCGAGGGGTCGGCCCGAACTTGGCTAGAAAAACAACCCCCTCGTTCTATTTTAACATGGGAAGATTTGGTGTCGAAATTTGTGAATGAATTTTTTCCTCCATCAAAAACCACAGCCCTTAAAAATGAAATCACCAAATTCACTCAAAAATTTGATGAATCCTTTAGTGAAGCGTGGGATCGGTTTAAAGAATTACTTCGCAAATGTCCTCACCATGGTTTCTCCGAGTTACATCAACTCGATACCTTCTATAATGGTTTGAACCATTCCGATCAAGACTCTCTTAATGCCGCCGCCGGTGGTAATCTCTTGTATCGGACTACGAAAGATGCTTTAGCCATCATTGAGAACAAGTCTAAGGTTCGCACTACACGAAGCAAGCCGGTTGTTTCCCAAGTGAGTGCTACCCATTCTACCTCATCTCCCGTGAGTACTTCTAGCACCGATGCTAAGATTGACAAACTCACGGAGGCTATTCAAGCTTTGGTTCTTTCCGAACAAAAGAAACTTTCTTCCCCACAAACTTCTTCACCCAATCAAGTCAAAGCGGTGGAAGAAACTTGTGTCACTTGTGGTGGTCCTCATGCATACTACAATTGTACTGCCACCGATGGTAGTCGATGTGAAGTTAATCCGGTAGTCGGATTTCTCAATCAAGGAGGTAATCAATACCGTCCTCAAGTTGACCCAAACTATCGTGCTAACAATCAAAATGGACCACCCGGATTTTCTCAACCCAACAATCCAAATAGATTCAATCAAAACCAACCGAGAGGGCAAAATGTTCAAAATCAATTTCAAGCCCCGATCAATCAATACCCAACCCAAGGGGGTAATTTCAATCAAGGCTTTCAAGCTTCTCATTACCAAGCCCCCGTTGGTTCCTCAAATGAACTTGCTAACTACATCAAGTTAAATGAGGCCAACATGAGGTCTATGCAAAATCAAATCACCACTTTGAAAAATGATTTTCAAACCTCAATGTCAAAACAGGGTCAAGAGCTTAAAAGTGAGCTCAGAAATACAAACTACAAAATTGATCAATCTCAAAGTAAAATTGAGAACATGTTTGCCAGTCTCATGAGTTCGATGAATCAAGGTTCAACTTCGGGAGCTCTTCCGGGAAATACCATTCCTAACCCGAAGGGTGAATTAAAAGCTGTCGCCACTCGAAGTGGTAAAACACATAATGGACCCTCGACTCCTATGCCCCCTCCACCGGGGGAGGTGAATCGGGATACCAAGGTGACAACGGACAAGGTGCATTTTTCAAGCCCACAAAGTACCGCACACGTCCAACCTTCGGTGGTCCAAACTCCAATTCCGGAACCCGATGTTCCGAAGACAAATTCTAAGCCTTCAATTCCATATCCTTCAAGGCTTAATGATCAAAAGCTTAAAGAGAAAAACAATCAACAAATGGAAAAATTCTTCCAAATCTTCAATGAGTTGCATTTTGACATAAGCTTCACAGATGCTCTCGTTCTTATGCCCAAATTTCCATCTACACTCAAAAGTTTGCTAAGCAACAAAGATAAGATGACTGAGATGGCAAAAACCCCACTTAATGAGCAATGCTCGGCGGTTCTCAAAAAGCTTCCCGAAAAGCTCGGAGACCCCGGCAAGTTTTTAATCCCATGTGATTTCTCGGGGATGGTTCAATGCCCTGCCTTGGCCGATCTTGGCGCGAGCATTAACCTTATGCCACTCTCGATATGGAAGAAATTATCTCTTCCGGAGCTTGCATCTACTCGCATGACACTCGAGCTCGCGGATCGTACTATAACTCATCCGCTTGGAATAGCCGAGGATGTTGTGGTGAAAGTAGGAAAGTTTTACTTTCCTACTGATTTTGTTGTAGTAGATTTTGATGCCGATCCTCGAGTTCCACTCATTTTGGGTAGAGCTTTTCTAAGAACGAGTCGTGCTCTCATTGACGTGTTCTCCGAAGAATTGACCATTCGTGTTGAGAATGAAGAGATCACGTTTAACATTAATCAGGGGTCTAAATGCAACGTTGCTACTATTGATCAAAAATCTGAAAAAATTGATTCGAAACTTTCAAGATTTACGGTCAAAAGTGTTGCACAACATCGTGCTAAGCTCAAAGCAACGAACATAGCCCCTGGTTCAAGTGAATGGTTCAAAACTTGTAATGCGGAAGTTAAGAGTGTTTTTGATTACGATGAACACGAATTGGAGGATACAACGGAAGTGGTAAAAACTGCTAGCTCTAAGAGCACACCACTTGCCCCACCTTCAGAATCGGTTTGTCGAATTGATATTGCCAAAAATCCTACTCTTACTTCCGCATCACTCATTTCCGACTCTTCCTATACTTCTCCTCCGTTTGAGGAAAGTGATATTTCTAAAGAAGAGTTCGAGGTCTTCTTGTTTGATGCTCAAATTGTTGAGCCCGATGATGATCCGGGGGGAGATGGCCCGATTTTAGAAAAAATGATTTTTGATGAACCATTGTTTGCTCTTCCCCCAAAGGATGATGTTGTTGTGGAAAAGCCGTCTTATCCTTCCGAGCTCGAGCTCGAGGATGCTTTTCCCGAATTTGAGAGTTTTGTGTTTAATGATCAAGAGGAGAGAAGTGGCAATCCCACTCCTCATCCGGATTATTCACTCTCAGCTTATGAAGCCTTTCGTTTTGATATCGATCATTTGGAAGAGACGGGAAGTGTAAATACCACTTCCCATTCTTATATGTCTCTTCCCGAGTATGATGTATTTCATTTTGATGAAAATGATCGATATCATGAGGAGTTCTCGATTGAACTCCCTTATGTGATATCTCCTCCTGAATATGATCATTTCTACTTTGATCTGGAGGATGATTCTAGTGTGGGGGGAGGTGTGTTCAAAGATTTACTTCTTGAAGATTTTATCCCAACCCTCCCTCCCGTTGAAGCCGATGATGCTTCTGATGATGAAGAGTTTTACATGATAATAACAAAAATCTTGCTTCTCTTCATCACATATGGTGTGATTGCTCTTTCCCTTTTCTCCTACGGGAATGAGGACACCATATTTGACCCCGGTATCGCCCTTAATAGTTTCTTCTATTGAAATACCGCGGGTTTTATCTCATCGGTGTGGAACTTTCTCATGTTCAAGTGTTTATCCAAACAATTTGAATGAAAGTCCGATTGAGATTGGTTTCCACTTGCTTCCCCATGGACAAATGAATTCGGGGTCGAGTCAAGCTAGCGACTCGGTTAACAAAAACAGTAGCACACCATATGGGTTTTCACCCATATTTCTGACCTCTTTCTACTTTCTACCAACCTAGTGTGGGGGAGATGCCCCGCTGTTGTATATAAATTTCAAAAAAAAAAAAAAAAAAAAAAAAAAAAATTTGCAAAAACAAAAATAAAATAAATGGCCCATAATATTTCCCTTTTTACGTTCTCAGTTTCGGCATAACAGCCGGTACTTTGAATATTGAGGGCAATATTCATTTCTAGTGTGGGGGGAATTCTCACGAATTTAATCACGTATATATACCATCTAATTCCCCCGTTTTTGGCCAAATTTTTTTTGGTGTAAGTGTTTTGCACTTACACAACAAATGGTTATCAGTCCACCATGTCTAACACACAAAAGGATTGGCTAATCCAAGAGCAAACGGCTCTTGGTAAAGATATATCAAATCCGTTTACGGCTTACAATTTGCCAAAAATTGTATGGTATTCGACTCACCATATCCTAAAAAGATGAAGAGTTGGCTAGCCCGCAAGGTTATGGCTTGTGGTAAAGGCTTTGGAAAACCATAATTGGTAATCAGCTCACCAAAGATAATAAGTGTATTTTATCTAAGAGTTGGCTAGTCCAGAAGCAAACGGCTTTTGGTAAAGACAAATCAAATCCGTTGACAGCTGATGGTTTGCTCAAAATCATATGGTTATCAGTGTACCATAGTTCTTACTTGAACTGAAACATTTGGCTACTCCAGAAGTAATGGCTTTTGGTAAAGAGATTTCAAATCCATTAAACTTTTCATAAATAATTGCTAGGGACTAGCAATTGCTCAGTGTGGGGGATTTGATATGTGTCGTTTTACACATATCTTTTCGTCCAATTTTCGAGTCAAAACAACCAAAAACACTTTAAAACGATCAAATAATGTTAAAAATATCTTTGAAATGTGTTTTTGTATGCCAAATGATTGAAAACGATTGAAAAACAAACAAATTTGCATAAATGGCAAGTCTAGTCCCTCAAGCTTGAAAAAGAAAATTAAAAAAAATAATAATAAAAAAATAAATTTTTGGTCCTTGGAATAATAAGCTTGGCAAAAATGGTCCCTGAATTTACATGAGTTACACTTTTGGTCCTTTTTGTTTAAAACCTATCCTACTAAAATAACACAACCGATCCACCCATTAAACCCTTTCACACATACAACCGGACCTTAAACTAAACCCCAACCTACCTTAAACCCACTTAAGCCCACGACAACTACACCCCACCAAGCCCAATCCAACCCATAGCCCAATCCCATCAAACTTAAACCCGACCCACACTCGCTTAACTAATACCGGATGAAATAAAAAAGGGTCAAACCCCCTTTTCCTTGGTCAATATCCCAATCAAAAATAAAATCCGAACCCTAATTCCCCAACCCACCATTTATCTTCTTCACCCTATTACCCGCCAAACACTCCACCTCCCCTCCTCAAAAGCTCCCCTCTTCACCATCTCCTAGATACCATTCACGGGATGCATTGCCACCTCACCAATCCGAGGGAACTATATGAGCGGCAAAAGTTATCTAAGGGCCAAGATCAACCAATCTTTTATCCAAGGGTCGAGATCACTTCAAAGAAGCACAAGTGACTTTTTGTGAAGATTTATCTCACAAAAGAAACACATCGTGAAGACCTAGGTTTTTAATAAGTAGTATAAATAGATTAGGATTTTATCTTTGTAAGGAAGTTTTAGCTATTTATTTTAAGGTACTTTGTAATTTTCTAATTTTATTTCAGTTGTAATTTACTTTAATTTTAATTTTAATATCAGTTTTTTTGAAAGTCGAAATTAGTCTAGCTTATTTATTCTGCTTATGATGTTCTAAATATCAGTTTATTTGCTTATGATGTTTATTAGTAGCTTATTTTAATTTTAATTTTAATTGTAAATCTTACTAGGCTGTTTGTTTGAGTTATGAAGGTGTGTTTGACTTTTTGAGTCAAACGGGTAAATTTCGCTTATTGCTGCTCTTGGTATTTTTGTTGTTGTTCTGCTTAGCATTAAAAGTTTGTTCGTAGTATTAAAAGTTTGTTGAGTATTAAGATTGTTCTTGTTTGCCTGCTTCATATTGTTAGCTGCTTAGCATTAAAAGTTTGTTGAGAAAAAAAAATTTTTTTTTGACAGTTAAACTCTTAGATTTGGTTGTTAAAGTTTTAGTGGCATCTAGTTTAAAGTTTGAGCGAAAGGGTTTAAGGAAGTCAAAGAAAAGAAAAAAAAGTTAGTTTGATAAAGTTATTGCATCAGTGGGATTATTGCTTGTGCTTATTGCATCAGTAGGAAGTTTATAAGTTTGCCTGTTGTTTGTGCTTGTGTATTTTGCATATTGTTTGTGCTTGAGTTTATCAAAGTTGGATTTGGATCTGTTTTTGTTTATTGTTTGCGTTTGTGTTTGTGTTTGTGTTTGTGTTTGTGTTTGTTTTAGTTGTGTTGATCAAAGTTTGAGCAAAAAGGTTTAAGAAAGTCAAAGAAAAAAAAAATAATAATAGCAAAACTGCTACACCTGGGATTCGAACCCAGGGCAGCAGCAACACAACACACAACCAAGCACCCAACCGCTGCACTCTTAACTCTTTTTTAGTTAAAACTTACAAAATCTAATTTTTAACACTTTATTTCTTATTAAGCTTATTTAAATGATCAGCTTAATTTTAGCTTATTTCCAAAAGCTTTTTCACTTTTTAAAATTTTCTTAGCTTTCTGGTAATATAAATTATTTTAAGGGAAATTTTCAGATTTTTTTTATTTTTAGTAATTTAAATTAGTTTAAATAGTTTTTAATTCATATAAAATTATTTAAAAATCAAAAAAATATTTTTCTTTTTTTCAAAATTTTCTTTTTATATTTAAGTCGTAGGAAAATTAATACGGTACTCGTAGGGCTAATATTTTTTAGATTTCACTTTTATTTTTGCGCGTTGACATTAATTTTAATTAAAACGTGCGTTTTTAGTTTTAAATATCTTTTGCGTTTCATTGCTTTGTGTAATATTACCACAACACCAAATAATCTCCAAATCAAATCATCAAGCATTTTAATTCCGAACCTAAAACGAAATCCTCGATTCACACCTCGCTGGGACACGACCCGGGTGATCACTTGCCCGGTATCACACACATCACATTCACGGGTTTTGCAAGTTTGACTTGTCATTTCCCATAGTATCACGTGTGCACGATACTATATTTATTTATATATATACTACACACGGATCACGACCGAATAAATCGTTTCTTTATTGTGAAGAAATCTTATAAGTTAAAGAAAGATTATGATTTATCCAATTTAGGAAACCTATAAGCGAACTAATTGACAAAAATATCTCAACAGCTAGAATTAAAAAACGGTTATTCCCCAAATAGCACTAATAGTTACCCGGCAGTACTAATTTTAGCCTAACAGTACAAACTTTTATAAAAACTTTTTCTTAGCAGTATTAACCCAATTTTCTTTTAAAACAATACTGCACTCATACATTTTGAAGGCATAAAGTGTAAAGGAAGATGCTTAATCATTTCGGTTGCATTTAACCTCTGGTTGTGTGAGAACCAATTATTTCAGTATAAATACTGCCTGTGATCAGATAGACTCATTAAAAGAGCCTTCTTTTCAGGATTTCCAGCTCGTGGCAGGTGTTACCTCTAACACAAATGTATTAGCTTCACTTTTGCTCGTTGTTCTCTAAACCAGATGTCCTTAGACTAACACACTATCTTAATGATAGAATGGTAAAGAGTGAGTTAAATCAGTTACTATCTGACTAACTAAAAACCATCAATTCATGTTCAGTATAGGTTGATTTCAAGAGAAATATTTTAAAGAACCTCCCATCTTAGGTGTTAACCCTTGTCAAGTGATCCCTAAATCCTCTCTATCATTAATTAGTTGCACCATCATTTAGCAACAGCATTCCATCAAGCAATCCACCACTTTTGCTTTTCATCATGAATCTCACACAATATCAATTCCAATCATACTGCTTTGCTTATCCTGCAAATGTTAGTCCAAAACCAAGAAAACACAACCCAAAACATTTTCTTCATAACAGTATTAAGTATGACTAACAGTATTAGCCTAACATTCTTAATTTTCACTAGCAGTATTAACATCTAACAGTACTAATCCTTTACAAAACATTACAAAGACACAAAGAGATTAGAACTTTAAGGATTTAGCATTCCAATACTTGCAACCAAGTACTGAAATCTTCCAACATCAAGACCTTTGGTAAGTAAATCTGCAAAATTGTTATCTGTGTGTATTTTAACAACTTAAATCAACTTTTTATCATTGTAGTCTCTTATAAAATGATATCTAATCTCTATGTGTTTTGTTTTAGAGTGTAAAACAGGATTTTTAATAATACATATAGTACTATTATTGTCAATATAAATCATGGTGTGCATAAAATGATACCCATAATCCAGCATTTGATTCTGAATCCAGAGTACTTGTCCATAGCAATTAATAGCAGCCACATATTCAGCTTCAGTTGTAGAATTGGCAACCACAGTTTGCTTCTTACACTGCCATGATATCAACCTGCATCCTAGGAACTAACAGCCTCCTGTTGTTGACTTCTTATCTAAACTTGCTTCAGCATAATCACTGTCACTATATGCCACCATATCAAAGGAAGAATCACTAGGATACCAAAGACCTAATTTAGGTTGTCCTTTTAGATACGTAAAAATCCTTTTCACAACATGTAAGTGTGAAACCTTAGGTGTAACTTGGAATCTGGCACATGCACATACTGCAAACATAATGTCTGGTCTAGATGATGTAAGATACATCAATGAACCAATCATTGACCTGTAGAGATGAACATCAACATCATCACCATCTAAGTCCTTGAGCAAAGGTTTGTCTGGATCCATTGGGGTGCTAGCTGTCTTGACATCAATATACCCAAATTTCTTAAAAATGTCAGTTACATATTTATCATGACTGATAAATATCCCATCTTGTTTCTGCTTTACTTGCAACCCTAAGAAGAAATTGAGTTCTCCCATAGAACTCATTTGAAACTTGTCATGCATCAGTTTCTCAAACTCAGTACACATCTCCTTCTTTGTAGATCCAAAGATAATATCATCAACATAGACCTGGACAAGCAAAATATCCCCTTTTTGTCTCTTGATAAACAATGTCTGATCTATCTTTCCTCTATGAAACCCATTTTCCAACAAATACTTGGCTAAGGTTTCATACCAGGCTCTTGGAGTTTGATGCAAACCATAAAGTGCTTTCACCACCTTGTAGACTTTGTCTGGATAGTCAGGATCTTCAAACCCTGGTGGTTGAGTAACATAAACCTCTTCTTCAATTGTAGCATAAAGAAAAGCACTCTTCACATCCATCTGATACACCATGAATCCCATAAAAGAAGCATAAGCCAAAAATAGCCTTATTGCCTCAATTCTTGCTACAGGGGCAAAAAATTCATCATATTCTATGCCTTCTTATTGAGTATAACAATGTGCAACCAGCCTTGCTTTATTCCTAATCACTATGCCTCTCTCATCTTTCTTGTTCCTAAACACCCATTTTGTACCAATAGCCCACTTACCCTTAGGCAAATCCACTAGTACCCAAACTTTTGTAGTTTAAATTGTAGAAGCTCTTCCTGCATTGCTTCTACCCAAGCTGAATCACTTAGAGCTTTGGCAAAGTTTTTGGGTTCTTCCTAAGATAGGAAACAAACAAATAGACAAGTATGAAGGTCTTCATGAGTCTTTTCTTCATAAACAGCACTAATAAAACCTTGTTCATTGTTAGTCTTTGTCATTCTCCTTGTCTGTACAGTTGAATGAATATCTCCAATCACTTGGTCTTTAGGATGATCCTTGTGTAACCTTGTTGTTGGAGTTGGACTGACTGGAATAGTTTCATCTAAGTTGTTCATATCAGCTTCATTATCATCATCTCCTCTTGCAACCCATATTTCTTCCAATGCAGGCATCGTTTGATCGAAAGGAAATTCACTGTCATCCTTATTAACTTATGGGCTAGCAGTACTAACATTCGAACTGGCAGCATTAACCGTGTTAGTACTTTTAGTGTTGTTTTCTACTTTAATAGTATTAACAGTATTAGGACTGTTAATAGGAACATCCTTCTTTCCAGCATCACTAGAAGATTGTAGCTCATCATTGCTAACATTCTTTGAAGATGAATTGAATAGTGAACCATCTTTCCACAGCGGCATCATAAGGTAGTCTTGGCTAGATCATGTTTCCATGCTAGTTTGACCTATATCAACACTATCTTTTGATCCTGCAAAATCATTAGAGTTTGTACCTGCAACAACTGGTACATAATTCATTGATTCTGTTAGCACATCAATATCAAACAGCCACTTAGGTCCATCTCCTACAAAACTAGTCTTATTCTCCAAGAACTCAACATGCAAGTTTTCCTCTACTTTCCTAGTTCTAATGTTGTATACCCTAAAAGGTTTGCTATGTAAAGAGTATCCAACAACGAATCCATAATTGGACTTTCCATCAAACTTGCCTAGACTATCTATGGTATTTAGAATGGTAACATGACATCCAAATGGTCTCATGAAGCTTAGAGCAGGTGTTCTACCTCTAAATAGTTCATAAGGAGTCTTGTTGTGAGGCTTGACTACTAATACCCTATTCTGCACATAGCAAGCAGTATTAACTGCTTCAGCCTAAAATGTAGTAGGTAACTTAGAGTCAGCTAACATGGTTCTAGCAGCCTTAATCAGTGTCCTATTTCTACTTTCAGCAACACCATTCTGCTGAGGAGTTCTAGCTATACTAAATTCCCTCTTAATTCCTTTCGGTTCACAAAAATCATTCATAACTCTATTATATTGTCACACCTGATTATATTTACTTTCTTATCAACTAGGTTTTCTATTTTAGTAATGAACTTCTTAAAAATGTTACTTGTCTCATCCTTAGTTGCTAAAAAGAAAACCCAAGTGAATCTGCTATAATCATCAGTGACAACTAAAAATATTTCTTATTCATTAAGGTACTCACAAAAGTTGGACCAAACAAGTCCATATGCAACATGAATAAAGACTGAGTAATAGAGTTCTGAATCTTTGTCTTACAAGAGGCTTTGTGTTGCTTCCCCTTAAGACAAGCAACACAAGTTTGGTCATTTTCAAAACGTTTTAAAGGTAAACCTCTCACAAGATTATCCTTAAAATTTTTATTAATGGTTTTAAAATTTTCATGACCCAGCCTCCTATGCCAGAGCATTGATTCATCCAATGTGGCCTTTGCAACAAGACAAGTTAAACTCTCTTTAGGAACAATATTATTCATATCAACACTGTACATGTTGTTCTTTCTAGGAACTTTAAGTAACACCTGACTCTCATCAGCCAACTTAAAGCTAGGAGACAGAACAAAACATTCAGTTTCAGTAAAAAGAACATTGTTCTTTTTGTCACACATCTGTGAGATACTAAATAGGTTAAACTTTAACTCTTGAACAAAGTACACATCTTCAAAATCAAGCTTACCAGTCTTAATTGTTCCTTTACCAGTAATTTTTCCTCCTCTGGCTCCTCCCCCAAAGGCAACATACCCTCCGTCAAATTCCTTGAAATCTGAGAGATAGGACATGGTCCCTGTCATGTGCCTGGAACATCCACTGTCAACATATCCCTGATCTTCTTGCTGTGAATGATCCTACACATAAAAATAAGAAAATTAGTTTCCTTTGGGGACCCAAGCCATTACTGACTTGGATCTGCCTCGTGCATCAATATAATTATGTCTCTTCAAATGTGATTGATGCACTATCAAGTTTGGTAGGTCTCCAAACCTAACATGTTGATGCCTTAACAGCATTATTCATATTTTCCCTAACAACATATATTACTGTTGAATTTGGTCTAGTAGTATTAACTTTTGGTGTAACAGTATTAACTTTTTGATTAAAACTTTTGTTAGTGATATGATGATTTGATATGATATGATATGATTTGTTCTGTTCTGTTGCCCGAGCTATTTACCTAGCCATGGAGGTACCATGGACATGTCATTGATGGCACCAATGGCATGACACTATCTGTGGCGGTGTGGTTAGTCCACAGCGTCCCCATTTGATATGATTATGATATGTGTACACTTGGCCATTATATGTGTATATACTTATCTAGTACATGTGTATATATGATTTTTTTTGTAGAGGGCGTATGGATGCATCCTAGGTACTTTGTTTCATTTCGTAGTGATTGGTTATGTGTGCCTTACACCCCTCTCACATTTGGGAGCTAGCTACTCCATTTGGTACTTCAGAGGTCTCCCCTCTTTGTACAACTTATGATTTGACAGATATATGGATATGAGATGATTATGTGACTAAGCATGTGGCATGCTTTCTGAGCTTAATGGGCATTTCTGTTCTGTTATATGATTATGATTCTCCGATTGATTCCTTTGACTTCATTATGATCTCCTTATGTTTCGCTATGATTTGCTTCTTATGATATATGATATTTTGTTCAGTTAATCCTTGATCTCTTATTCGTTTGACAGATGATTTTCGTTTAGCAGGAGCTTATGTTCCTTTTCCCTATACTTATATATGTTCGATTATTCGTTTTGGTTTATATCTGTTCACTGGGCTTTTTAAGCTCAGCCGCATTTCTTTTCCTGCGGCAGGTTTTAGGTTGGAAGCTGTGATTGAGTGAAGAGTGCATAGGAGCTCTTAGTGGACCACCCTGATGATAGATATCCATTTGCTTTTGGATTAGACTTGGATTTACCTTCAGTTAGCTTTGGCTTGGATTTGTATTTCAGTTTTGGAACTCATTATGTATAGAGTTAGTATTTCGTTACTATCATTAGAAAACCTTTGTAACCATTATGTTTATAAGTCTTCCGCTTGCGTTTGTATGTTCTGATTGACACCATAATGTGGCATTTTGACCCTTGTCGGGTTGGGGTGTTACAATTATGGTATCAGATCTCAGGCTTTAACTTGTAGTACATAAATTATGGCCTGTGAAGATTTGGACCCTTAGGTTTGCATTGTAGGAGCTTATGGAATAACATTGAAAGGATTCGCTTTAGCTTTCTCCCCGTAGGAACTTTAGTTATGACCGGTGAGGATTGGGTAGATTGTGTGATAAGGCATTGGTTAGCTATCTTTCTTCCGCACCACTCTGATTTATGCCTCTGCTTTCAAGCCTTTATAAGATCATTCGTTCTGGAGAATTAGAAATTTATCAGGATATGCAACATAAGCTTAGTGATCAAATAAGTTTAGAATGCTTTGAGAATTTTGTAGTAATGCCTTACAAGTTTCACTTTCTGATGTGACCAAATTCTTTCGAATTTCGATCTCTGATTAGTTTGTCATTCGTTTAGATGCCTTTTCATCTGTTCAGAGAATTCGTGTATGTATGAATTTGATGTGTTCGACACATTCTGTGGTCTCTTTTGCTATTGCTAAGCATATTAAGGTCCCCTCTGCACTATTAGAATTTGCTATACCTAGTTCCATCTCTAAGAGAAATCTTGTGATTTTCCGTTACGAGTATCGAAATTTTCCAGTACGTTTTGAAGATATTTGAAGAATAGGTTCATTCTGCTAATCTGTTTCCTTTAAGAATGTTTGATTCGATATTATTCCGAATATGGATTTGTTGACTGAGCATCGAGATGCTAACAACGGTCATATTAGATTTTTCATCTTTGGCGATTTGAGAAACTCAAAATTCTATACCATGGTTCCCAACCTGGTAAACAATTAAGATCACCTTTGCTTTGAAAACTCGTACGTTAATCTCTCACGGTTGTGAAAATACTTCGTTTGATAAACTCGCCTCGAGAGTTATTCGGTTGTTTGAAATGTTCGCGATGTATTCCTTAATGAACTACCAGGATTACCATCTAAATGTGAAGTTGTTTTGATCTGGTTATGAGAATTTGTTTAGTCATGACTCGAGGTAGAATGTGATTGCAATAAAGGCATGTGTATATGATGCAAGTATTACCACGCCTGGCCAACATGATAATAGTTACATCATATAACTTGAACTTATTGGAATCATAGGATGTCTTGAGAAGTACCTGAGAACAGTAAGTTGGTTGACTCAGAAACTATATCCGTATAAGAGCTACGTTTTGCCTAATTCTGAAACTCCGTATTGAACGACTGTAGTTGAAGGGAAATAATTGAAGGAACAGCTTCTAGGAAGCAGTTTTGTCTGCCCGAGAGTGTATCTGTGTCGTGCTCCAGTTTGTTTGTGAAGAGGAATGATGATAGTATATAGTTATGTATTGATTTCCGGAAGCTGAATAGTATTTTGGTTAGAACTGTTATCCGTTACCTCGAATCGACGATTTGATTAATCAACTCCAGAGTGTGAAGTTTTCTCAATGATGAATTTTAGATCTGATTATTTTAAGTTACGTATGAAGGAGCAAGATGTTCCTAGAATTGCCTTTCGTATTCGTAATGATCTTTATGAGTATTAGTGATGCCAATTGTATTGGCTACTACTCCGACTATTCCTATGGACTTGATAAATCGTGTCTTTCATGAATACTTGGACAAATTGTCATAGTATGACATCTTAGTGTATTCAGAGACGAAGGAGAAACACGAGGATCATCTTCGTATTTGCGTTGAAATTTCTACGTTAGAAGAAGCTCTATGTAATATTCTCGAAGAGTAAATTTTGGTTGGGATGAAGAATGAGAGGAGAATTTTAAAAAGCTAAAAAGAGAATTGTTTCTACTCAAGAAGGAGACTTAGCTATGTCCTTATGCAACACGGGAAGATTGTTGGTTATGCATCAATACAGCTACAACCATAGAAGGTGAACTATCCGACGCATGACTTGGGAGTGATTTGTGACGAACATGAAGAAACTCAGGAGCAAGACGGTGGAATATGATCTATGTTAGAAGACTTGAAGGAAGCCGTTTTGATTGAAGCACACAGTTCTATTTGCTCTATTCATCTTAGTTGTACTATTATGCATAGAGACTTTAAGTAAAATTTTGATGGAATGGTATGAAGAAGATTATGACTACCTTGGTGGCGACGTGGTTAGCGTGTCAACAGGTTAAGATTCAGCATCAGCGTACAAGTGGTTTTCCTTAATTTTGGGATGATCGTATATGGAAGTGGGATTAAACTTTCATTAACTTTGTAACGGAATTTCCGCGCACATTTAGGAAGGACAACATGAATTGAGTTGTAGTAGATCGTTTGACTAGGTTGGCTCACTTGGAAGATTGGGAGAGATTTCTTTCGGCAAAAGATTATTCGAGCTACATGGCGCACCTGCAGTGATCGTGTCCGAGAAACGCGTTTTGCTTCACACTTCCAAAAGAGATACAGAAGACTATGGGGATTGGACTCGGGATTATAGTATGACTTCTCATCTTCAAACGGATGGACAGACAGATCAACTATTCAAACTTGGAAGAGGTGTTGATCGGGAATTTGACATGTGCTGGGTCTGGTTGTGTTTGCTCACTATGATTTGATGGCTCGTAAGTGACAAGGATTTTTCTTTCAGAGTTTTGTATGAACAGATATTAAGAACACCTTTTAGTTAAATTAGGTCAGGGAGCTGTTTATTGAAGGTCCTGAGTTGATTCAGTGACTAATGGATTAGTTATCATCGTGGAAGAGAAATTTTGAAACTCTAGACCTGGGATTTGTGTGATCCATATGATGTTTCTGTACAGCAGTGTTAGACGTTTTAGAATATAAGAGAGATTTAGTTCGCGATACGTTAACCCTTAGGTTCGTTCTTATCCGTACGATTATCCTACCTATCCTATTATGCCTTCTGATATGTTTTGATACTCTGATATGTGCTTAGTTGATCGTCTGTGCGAATAGGTTACCCATCAGTTTAGGAAACTCTTGATACGTTTGATAGTTCGATATGTGCTTCTTTGATCATTAGTAAGTTCCTTAGTTCGTTCAGAATCTGGATAGAGTTGATGAAGTTTTATCGTTTAGCACTACCTCCGTATTTGCCTGGCGTGTATATGTGTCTCTTGTATCTCTTTGTGAGATTACAACCGTCATTTGCTACGTATTTGTTTGTCATCGTTGGATCAGATTCGTTATGATTTACGTCATGTGGAGAGCCTAGGGCTGTCCTAGTTTGTGGGGATCGAGTTATGAGAAATAAAACTACTCCGTTTGTGATGATTCTTTTGGAAGAACCTCTCCAGACGTGAGGCTATTTATTTTCATTCCTTGTCGTGAATTGGAACGTTTCCATCTAACTTTTGCGACTACAAATTTCGAGGACGAAATTTTTCTTTTTAGAGGGGAAGAATTATAACAACCTAAAATCCGAATTCGTCGTTGAATGCTTGATTTTGATTATAACCTAGAATTTTGAACTACATATTATGAATTTGAAATCACAAGTATGACATTCCTAACCTAAGTTTAAACAAATCGAAACAATACATATTTACTAAGAAATATCACACGTCTAGCAAGTACTATGTAACACCCCCTAAATTATGAGTTAACAGCGGAAGACTAATCGGGGTATTACGGGGAGGATCATAGTCATAATCATATAAAACGGCTCAAAAGAGGCGTTTTGAAAGTTATTGTCATTCATATAATATTTGAGATACAAAAGTGAAATATCAAATCCCATAAAAGGGTGTAGTAAATTTGAATTGAATGACATGATTTATTTTACACCACAAAAACCATTAGTTAGTGCCCACTCCGTGTCTTGTCTGCTTCGTTAATTACCTAAGATAAACATGCTTAAAAGTGTCAACACAAAAGTTGGTGAGTTCATAGAGTTTATAAGTAAACAGTTGATTTCAATAATTTTGAGTGTGAGGGGATAATTGAAATAAATACCAATATTGATGAAATAAGTAGTGGGTTATGTTGGCTGATATCCAACATAACCGGATAAGTAATTCGTTTTCCCTACGTTGGGTGATATCCAACGTAACCGCATAAATGATTCGTTTGCTTCA
Organism: Artemisia tridentata subsp. tridentata; assembly: GCA_021014915.2. NCBI lineage: Eukaryota > Viridiplantae > Streptophyta > Magnoliopsida > Asterales > Asteraceae > Artemisia > Artemisia tridentata. The sequence goes on along the minus strand of CP139505.1, from coordinate 223,604,874 downwards.
CGTTGGGTGATATCCAACATAACCGGATAAGTAATTCGTTTGCCCTACGTTGGGTGATATCAAACGTAACCGCATAAATAATTCATTTGCTTCACGTTGGGTGATATCCAGTGTAACCGTATAAGTGATTTGTGTGCCTTACGTGGGGTGATATCCACCGTAACCGCATAAGTGATTCGTTTGCCTTACGTTGGGTGATATCCAACGTAACTGTATAAGTGATTTGTTTAAAAGTTTATAGTACTTGTGTAAATGAAAGCAAGAATTATGTTTCAATAAATGAATAGAGTGTGTCATAAATCGTGTACCACGTTTAAAGTAAACGAGTAAAAGTTGTAAGTAAACAAGCATGTATCTCCTCCAAAGAGTATAAAGTCATTAAACGAGTAAAAGTGGGGCTATGACTCACCTTGTGGGTAACTGGCAAGGTGAAATGTGAAATCAAGTGAGTTACGGGTATGAATCCAACACATGACCTGATTAATGGTAAAGTCTGAGAATTTGACTTAATATGAAGTGTGATTGTGAAAACGAGTAACGGATAACGATTTGAATGGTGATGTGAGTGTGAGTGATATGCTTAAAATGCTTAAAGTTCAAAAATAATATTATATATAATATTATATTGTTTTTATGTCTTTAAAATCAATAATATCGTTTCCTCGAAAGTGGTGAAACGAAATGTTAAGTTAAATCGTTTAAAACTCGTTATATATAAATATAACGTAATGTGTTTAAATATATTAAAACGAATGGTACAAATGCATGCGATGGTGTCGAAAAGTGTAAAATATGAAATAGAAATGAAAAGGGTATAAAGTTTCTATTGGTACTTGAACTTTTACAATTTTTACATTTTCTACCCTAACGGGGTTAGCGTTGCACCATTAGTCCTTATTTACAATTTTAGTCCAAAAAGGTCAATTTTTACATTTTAAACCTCCAGCTTACTATTTTTAGCATTTTCTATCCTCAAGTTATTGAATTTACAGTTTTTATCATAGTTTTGTGAAGTTGGCAGTTTTAGTCCCTAAAGTTGAAGTGTTTTGCAAACTTAGTCCAAAAATCACAAAAAAAGTAGGAAAAGATTTCTGAAAGTTTCAACGTTTTTATAAAGCTTATTCAAGTCAAGTTCAAATGCTAATTGGTCAAAGAGCTTAATTTTAAGCTTAATGGGCTTAACGAGTGAAATTAAAGGCTCGTTAAGGATTTGTGATCCGAAGGGTTTCAAGGGAAGTTGGGCCTATCATTGGGCTTGTTTAAGGGTTATAAAAACATATCAAAAGGGCTTATAGGACCAGCTTATCCAGAGTGCTTAATATTTGCTTATTGGGCTTAAAAGTCCAATTCGACATATATAAAAGGTTTTGAACTGTTTTGACTAGCGAACACTTTGGGCTTTAAAAAGGACTTATATGTGCTTATTAAAGAAAACTTATAACATCAAATTATTAGATGAGCTTGTGAAGAATCAAGATGTGCAATAAAATTATATGTTATGCGTATGGTTCGAATTTTATTGAGCCTTTCCTAGTCGACATATATGAGTTGTTTCAATAAAATAAATGTGACTTATATATGAGTTAAAATTTTATACGATGCACATATATTAAAAATGGTTCTCGATAAGCATAAAAATGAATATGTAAATGTCATGTGAGGGCGTAACCATGATTTCTAGCCTTCTATCATAGGAGGCAAATCAGGTATGCGTGAAATTGAATAACGAGGTACCTAAAAATTAAATGAGAGTTATATACATTCGAAACAAATTAAGTACGATGCATGGGGTGATAAAACTCAAAGGAAAGTATAGAAAACGAGTTGTATAGACTTACAACACCAAATGGTGGGACTTAAACGTTCAATATGGACTAGGAATCGAAAGGAATTCAAATAACCCGCTAGAACTATAACCCCAAGCTTCGAATGAGTGCTATACGACTTGAAATGAGCTCGAATGAGTATAGAATGGCTCCTGGTCTTTTCTTGAGGTCTCAAATATGTGGTGAAATACTTAAGAAAAAAATGTGAATGACTTTTGGGTGTGAATGGGAGTTAATGCAAATGTATATGTGCATGTATATATCGAAGGTGCATGCATGCTTTTGATCGATTATGTTGTATTATATACACAAGTTGATCTATAATTCAATGGTGGCAGAGATTTTTAGGGAACATAGGGAATATTTTCTGTCAACCTGAGTATTAGGATTTAGAAATATATTGTGAATGAGTTAAGTGTGAAAAGGAGTTAGGAACGTATGAAAATTGTGTACATATATTTTGACATATATTTGTACAATACAAGTTGATTGATTTCATTATTCTATTTGTTTGCAGAGACATGTAATGAACATGGGGAATCTTTACTAGCCTTGAAAGTCCTTGTGTGTAAGTAGCAAGTTGATATAGGTTTAGAAAATTCAAGTGGTAAATATATATGTATGTCGACATATGCATAAAAGGTCCAAGTAATGTTTCTAACGTGTGATATTGAGTATGAGAGTGAGAAATGAACTTGGGAACTCATATATGATCATAGAAAAATAATTGAGCTAGGTGAAATGAGTTTAAACCGAATTTGGTTAATATGTGTGAATTTGTGAATGTTGTCGAGGGTAATTTACTTTGGCCCTCGTTCGTGTATCAAACGTTTGAAATAAAATGTGGGATTCGACATACTGTTTCTTTGGTGGGTAAGGAGTCAAATGGTGTAAAAAGTTGGGTGTGTTGTGTGTCGAATTCTAAAGAAAATGAGGCCAAGTTTGCGTGAGTTGAACGAGTGAAATAAATGAAATATTAAAACTTATAAGTTGAGTTGGGCTGGTGAATAGTACCAAGCCAATAAAAGTTGGGCCGAGTATTAATAAGTGATTCGTTTGGTGTATAAAATGAATGTGTTTATTTTTGTCGTCAACGTGTGAGCTCGTTCCAATATTTGGTGAATCACGTATCAACGTGTTTGAGTTATTATAATGTAATAAACAAAAAGGTCAAAATTTTCCCATAATAATGGTTAACTGAACAGTAATGGAGATTAATACTTGATTAACATTTACAAATTTCTGAGGAATTTCACAGATTGCTACAGTGCCCACCCGTCAAACAGAATTCCGGGACGGAATTAAAGTCTAAGGTAGTGTTTAGGGTCGTCTAAGTGTATAAGTGTGGGTGTTCGTCGCGAATTTTTGATATCACACTAAAATAACTAATTTGAATCTCTCGCCACCTAGTGAACCTAACGGCTATGAATAGTAATTCCAACAGCTATGAACAGTGATTTCAACAGCTATGAACAGTGAATCTAACGGCTACGAACAGTGAATCTAACGGCTATGAACAGTGAATCTAACGGCTATATTTCTCCTTATAAATACCCCATTTTAATTTTCATTCTTCCACCAACCATATTTCTCTCATTTAATTCTTTCAAAATGCCGCACCTTGTTACCATTCTTGCGATTGTGTATGTTGTTGTTGCCGCCATCTACTTGGCCTATGTTCCGGATGAAGACTACGAATTTTTGGTCGGGGTTTTGGTGATTCTCGTACCACTCGTGGGTTTAGCCATTGGCGTGGATAAGATATGGGGGTAATAATCTTGCGTTAGGATGGTTAAAATAAGTTCTTGTTGTGTTTCTATGTAATCTCTAATGAATGTGTAACAAGACTTGTTTGTTTTTATGAATAAGACCATGTCTTTTAATTTCTGCGGTTAATGATTTGTTTGTATTTATCGTACAGAATACTCAAGGTGATACATCCCGTAGTGGCTCTCGCTCTCGTAGGTGTGGTGGTGTTTTTCATTGGCTTGGTGGGTCAACCTATTGGCGATTATATACGTTACTTAGTGATCTTTGTAACATTAGCACTACTGTTGCTAATTATATCGTTATGTATTAATTTTTGTGGATTCCAATAAAATTTACGTTATTTGTGCTTTCTATATGTTTTTATGAATTCTTGTGATTCTCGAGTTCGTACTTACGTCGGATTTCTTTCATTGGGATGATGGGTAATAGGTGTAGATATCTATTGTGTGTGGTCAAGAGGGATGTTTACGAACATTTTGTCTCGTCACAAGGCTTTGCTTTTGAATGAAGATTGTTTTGGGAAATTTTGAAAAGCTGACTGTTTCATTCATGACATGATTATTCCCAAATTAGACATAGGTGATCAGGCTATGTATAATTGGGGACCAATGATGTGATGCTTGGCTCAGTCAAAGTGGTATTATGTTTCTTAAGAGGTTTTAGATGGTGTTCAACGTGTTGTTGTTGTAAAATGGCAACCTAAATAATTTTTTAAGGTAACAAGAAAAATCGGTTCGCACAACGGTGATGGATTAGAAATTGCTAGGGTGGTAATAGGATAACTTTGAAATGGATCCTAGCATTTGCGTGAGAATCTTATAGGATGGTAATAGTCTATTGTTCGGTCAGGAATGCTATTAACCAGATTCCTAATGGGATAGCAGTGTATTGTTACGAAATGACTATGAATAGGGTAAATGGAATAGAAACTGTAATAGACGTAGGTTGTCATTATCATGGAAATAGTACAAGATAGAGATCTTATAAGATAGAAAGGTAGTTGTTACACTCAGGTTACTCCATCGTACCTAAGGTAAAGTACATAAGGAAATACAACTCTAGAAGGTTTGAACTATGGTTTATTTATAACAGCAGAAACTTATTCTTCTGTTTAAACATTGTTGTTGCCCTTTAACGTTGTTGACGTTCTAATGAGCTTCCATTCTCTTCCACTGGCCTTGTCGTTCTAATTGGTATTCTGTTTTGGGCATCGATTCTTGTAGTGCCCCTGCTCGCCATACCCGTGGCATACCACGGCTACTGGCTGCGCCTTACCGTCGGTGACTTTGTAGTCTCTTATTTTGTAGCATGTCCCCTGGCATTTTCTACACTTAGCAAAACAAGGACCAGTGTGATACATCCTACATTGATTGCACAAAGGTTGTTTCCCATAGTAACCATTTCCTTCAGCAGTTGTAGCATTGTAGTCTCTGCTGTTGGGAATTAAATATTCAAGATGTCTAATATCGGATTCTATTCAAAGAAAAACATTAAGTGTGATTCTGCTGCTAGTGCATTTGGTTCCTGCTGCTAATGTTTGTTCCTACTGCTAGAACATTTGATTCTGCTGCTAGCGATAAATGATTCTGCTGCTAGGCTTAGCATTCTGCTGCTGTTGATCCTGCTGCTTGTATACTTGTTCCTGCTGCTAGCGATAAACTCATTGCTGCTGCTAGTGAACATTTTGCTGCTAAGTGGATAAGTATGAAAAGATATTATTTGTATTTTGGTCAACAATATACGGTAGATAATATCTTACCCCATGTGCTTAGTTAACAAGTTGTGTACACAGATACATGTTGTATCTTATGTACTGACACACTCAAGATAAGTTAACAAGTAAGTCGGCTAGACTTTAAGCAATATGTAAAGATCTTCTTGGACTATAAAAGAAGATCTTAGTTAAGTGATATGTGTGTCCATATGTGTTATTATTGTAAGAACTCATAACTGTTAAGACATAGAGAAACACAAGAATATCACAAGTTAGAAAAACTTAAGATTCAAGGTTGTAACCCTAGTGATATTTCAAGATCACTCGTATTATTATCATTAATAATATTGAATCATTTGGTGATAATCTTTATGTGTTCATTGCTAACTAGCAAACATAACAATTCCATTTCCATAACATACACAACCTTCTAAGTGTGATTGAGTGAATTCCGCGCACTTAATCATATTAACACAACATATCATATACACAAAGTTGACAAGGTTTAACCACCTTATAGTGTATCTAGGGTCCTAACAAGTGGTATCAGAGCAAGGCTGATATAGTTGTTTTTAAGAAGAAACAGAAATGGATGTATAAGATGTTCAAACCAATGTTGCTGCAAAGTTGCCCATGATCAAACCGAATGAGTTTGAGTTATGGAGGATGAGAGTTGAGCAATATTTTATGGTTCAAGATTATGCTCTTTGGGATATCATTCAGTATGGTGATTCCTTCACTCTAGGCTATTCAGATGTTCTCATTGAAGGGAAAATAGTTAGAAAAAGAAATACTGGACCAGTTTCAAATAAAGAAAAGATACAAAAGAGAAATGATCAGAAAGCAAGAAACTTGTTGCTTATGACCATTCCTGGTGAGCAGATGCTATCTTTTAGCAAGTATCTTGATGTAAAAACTCTTTTTGAAGAGATTTGTGCATGGTTCGGTGGTAATGAAACTACCAAGAAAACACAAAAGACATTGCTAAAACAACAATTTGAAAACTTTACTGATTTTAGTAATGAGTCTCTTGATAAGCTGTTTTCAAGATTACACAAGCTTGTCAGTCAGTTAGTTGTGTTGGGTGTTGAGACAGAGAAGGAAGATCTCAACATGAAGTTCTTGAAAAGTCTACCTGATGAATTCCATAATCATGTTATTGTCTGGATGAACAAACCAGAAATTGAAACAATGAAACTTAATGATTTGTTCAACAACTTTAAAATTGTTGAACAAAGTCTAAAAAGGGGTGGAAATTATGGTACTAGTTCTGGGAATGTGGCACTTTTGTCAACTCCCAGTGTTAGTCATTCAGAAGAGGTAGATGAAGTTGAAAGTGTTTCTAATGTTACTTATGGTGGTCCTTCTACTAGTTTACAAAAGGATGTTGCTGGACTTGGAGATCCAACATTTTATGCCTTTATAACCAGTCAATCTAGTGGTTCTCCTCTAAATCATGAAGACCTTGAGCAGGTAGATGGTGATGATTTGGAAGAATGGATATTAAGTGGCAAGTTGCCTTACTTAGTATGAGGGCTAAGAAGTATTGGCAGAGAACTGGGAAGCAGATTACCATAAATGGTAATGATACTGCTGGGACACTTTGATAAAGAATGTAGAAGCCCAAGGAAGCAGGATAATAGGAACACATGGTATAAGCAAGAGAGGAAGAAGGAAGTACTGGTGGAAGAGCCAAAGGCTATGCTGGCTATTGATGGTATTGGATATGATTGGAGCTCTATGGCTATTGAAGAGGAAGCACCACCAAATGCTGCTCTTATGGCCAATGAATTTGCTCTAATGGCCTTTTCTGATTCAGAGGTAGATGCCATTTCTACTTGTACTAATTCATGTCCTAATCTTAAAAATTATGAAGACATTAAAAAGAGATTTGATGCTTTTAGAGAAGAGTTAATTGATGCCCTTCATAATTTAGCTAATCATAAGAGATGTGTAGGAGTTCTAGAAAAACAAATCCAACATTTTCAAAAGAATGAATCTACTTTTACTGATGATTTGAATGCTTTAAAAAGAAATGTAGAATTCAAGGATGAGTGTATTGTTATAATGAATGAGTCACTAGCAAAATACAAAAGAGAAAAAGAAAATGTTACTTTAACTGTAGATGCTTTAGCTCATGCCTTAGAAGGAGTTAATAAGATCTTTGAAGCTCAAGTAAACAATAAGGTTAATTCAGGTGTAGGTTACAAATCTGTCCCTCCACCATACAGAGGTGTTCATTCACCTCCAGGTGTTGACCTAGCACACACAGGTTTAGCTGAGTTTCAAGAACCAATCATGGAATATGGTTCTAAGGCTAGTAAGAGTCTTAAGGTAGAAAAGATAAGTAAAAGTTTAGATAAAACTTTACTTTATCAGGACAAGGTGTCCTTAGTTAAGAAAGGAGATGCTATAGTTGTTGAGGATTGTACACCTGATAGTGATGATGATGAACAACAGGTTATGTCTAAACTTGAAGTGGTTAAGAAAGTAGGAACAAGTGTTCCTAAGATAGTCAAACACAATACTGATAGGCCTAAATCAAACATTAAGCATGTTAGGCAACCAGTTAGATATTGTGAACAATATAGAACCACCAACAAGCCCAGAGGTAACCAAAGGAATTGGAACACCCTCAAGTCTAACCAATTAGGTGATGACTTTGCTTTTTATAACAAAGCTTGTTACACATGTGGTAGTTTTGACCATCTTGCAGCTTTCTGCAACCAATGGGTATCTGGGTATGAAAACAACAGAGTGAACTACAAAAGGCAAACTCCTAAGTCTCACTCTCACTCTAGTTCTAAGAGAACAAACCCCAGAGTAGTCAAAAACAAGTCTGGCTCAAACTCAGATCCTGCTGCTAGACTAATGGTTCCTGCTGCTAGACAAATTGTTCCTGCTGCTCGACCATTTATGACTATTAACCCAAAATCAACAGCTAAGGGTGCAAAAACAACTTTCAAATATGCACCAACAACTGTTCTAAGGCCCATTCAAACAAAGGCAGTGGTCCAAAAACAAGTTTGGAAACCAAAGGGTAGAATTGAAAAGTTAGCAGTTCCTGCTGCTAAGCAATCAGTTCCTGCTGCTAAGGGAAACAGGGCAAATCCTGTTAAGGCCTCAGCATGTTGGATTCTAAAATCCAATGTTGCATCAACTGTCCTTAAAAGATTAAATTACATTGATGCAAGAGGCAGATCCAAGTCAGTAATGGCTTGGGTCCCCAAAAGAAACTAACACTCTTATTTGTGTGCAGGAACATTCAACTGATAAACAAGAAGATCAAGGATTCTCAGATAGTGGATGTTCAAGGCACATGACATGCAACATGTCTTATCTTTTAGATTTTCAATCATTCAATAGAGGATATGTTACCTTTGGAGGGGGTGTTTGTGGCAAAATTTCTGGTAAAGGTACAATCAAAACCGGAAATTTAGATTTTGAAGATGTGTTCTATGTAAAAGAGCTAAATTATAATCTTTTTAGTGTCTCACAAATGTGTGACAAAAAGAACAATGTTCTTTTCTGTGAGACTGAATGTCTTGTACTTTCTCCTGATTTTAAGATGCCTGATGAAAGTCAAGTACTTCTTAGAATTCCTAGAAAGGGCAACATGTACAGTGTAGACATGAAAAACATTGTTCCTAAAAAGAATTTAACTTGTCTTGTTGCAAAGGCCACATTGGATGAATCAATGAGATGGCATAGAAGGCTTGGTCATATTAATTTCAAAACCATAAATAAAATTGTTAAGAACGGTTTGGTAAGAGGTTTACCTCACAAAAGATTTGAAAATGATCAAACATGCATTGATTGTCTTAAAGGCAAACAACATAAAGCCACTTGTAAGCCCAAGATTTTTAACTCTATCAATCAATCTTTGTTTATGCTACATATGGACTTATTTGGACCTGTTTCAGTAAGTAGCATAATGCATAAGAGATATTGTCTAGTTATTACTGATGACTATAGCAGATTTACATGGGTTTTCTTTTTAGCTACTAAGGATGAGACATCAAGCATCCTTAAGGATTACATTACACAGATAGAAAACCAAGTAAGCAAGAAAGTAAAAGTCATTAGATGTGATAATGGGACAGAGTTTAAGAATAGAGTTATGGATGATTTCTGCAAACAAAAAGTTATTAAGAGAGAATTTAGTGTTGCTAGAAGACCACAACAGAATGGTGTTATTGAGAGAAAGAATAGAACACTAATTGAAGCTGCTAGAACAATGTTAGCTGATTCTAAGCTACCAATAACCTTTTGGGCTGAGGCAGTCAACACTGCTTGCTATGTTCAAAATAGAGTTTTAGTTGTGCAGCCTCACAATAAGACATCATATGAACTGTTTAATGATAGAACTCCTGCAATAGGATTTCTTAGACCTTTTGGATGTCATGTGACCATTCTCAATACCTTAGACCATTTAGGAAAATTCAATGGTAATGCAGATGAAGGATTCTTTGTTGGATATTCTCTTAATAGCAAAGCATTTAGAGTTTACAACACAAGAACAAAAATTGTAGAGGAAAACCTACATGTGGAGTTTTTAGAAAACAAATCCAATGTAGAAGGTCAAGGACCAAAATGGCTATTTGATCTTGAGTATCTAACCAATTCAATGAATTATGTGCCTTTTGTTGCAGAAACTAATGATTTTGCAGGTTCTAATGCAACAAATGAGGCTGAGTTAGAAAAGGATCAATCTGATGTCATAATGCCAATATGGTCAAGTACAATTGTGGAATCAACTTCAACAACTGATGAATCTTCTTCTAGCAAAGCTAAAGAAGGTGTTGAAGATGAAAGGAAAGAATATGGAACTCAGGAACAACAAAATGTTTCTGCTAGTAGCATTTCTGTTGCTGCTGGTAGTGTATCTGTTTCTGCTGGTGATTCTGCTGCTAAGCTTACTGATTCTGCTGTTCGGCCAAATGACTCTTCTGCTGGCCCCTCAGAAACAAAAGAAGCAGAATTCTCAGATAATGAGGTGGATTTCAACAATCTCCCATCATCTTATCAAGTTCCTACTACCCAACACACAAGAATTCACAAAGTCCACTCCCTGGAACATGTGATTGGAGATGTACAATCTGGTGTGAAGACAAGACATCAACTGAAGTCTTCAGACCAACAAGGGCTTCTTGATGCCCTTTATGCTTCAAAATAGCATGAGCTTTCAAACTCTTGCTTGTTTGTATGTTTTCTCTCACAAGCTGAACCAAAGACCATTCTGAAAGCCCTAGATGATTCAAGCTGGTTAGAGGCTATGCAAGAAGAGCTTCTTCAGTTCAAGATTCAAAAGGTTTGGGTGCTAGTTGATTTACCAACAGGTGTGAAGGTAATTGGCACTAGATGGGTTTTTAAGAACAAAAGGGATGAAAGGGGAATAGTGATTAAGAATAAGGCTAGATTAGTAGCCTAAGGGTACACACAAGAAGAAGGAATAGACTATGATGAGGTTTATGCTCCTGTAGCAAGGATTGAGGCAATTAGGCTTTTCTTAGCTTATGCTTCATTTTTAGGCTTCACAGTCTACCAAATGGATGTCAAGAGTGCATTTTTATATGGAACAATTGAAGAAGAGGTGTATGTTTCACAACCTCCAGGCTTCATTGACACATTACATCCAAACAAAGTGTACAGAGTAGTAAAAGCTCTATATGGCCTTCATCAGGCACCAAGAGCTTGGTATGCAACACTAGCTTCCTACTTATTAGAAAATGGATTTCAAAGAGGAAAGATTGATCAGACACTTTTCATCAAATAGCACAAGAAGGATCTTCTGTTAGTGCAGGTGTATGTGGATGACATTATCTTTGGATCTACTAGGAAAGATATGTGTTTAGAATTTGAGAAGCTTATGAAAGATAAGTTTCAAATGAGTTCCATGGGGGAACTTACATTCTTTTTGGGTTTGCAAGTTAAGCAATCATCTGAAGGCATATTTATTAGTCAAGACAAATATGTTGCAGAGATACTTAGAAAATTTCAATTTGCTGATTCAAAAGTGGCAAGCACACCAATGGACTCTGAGAAGCACCTTATGAAAGATGAAGATAGAGAGAGTGTGGATGTATACACTTACAGATCTATGATAGGCTCTTTGATATACCATACATCATTTAGACCTGATATCATGTTCCCTGTTTGTGTTTGTGCAAGATTTCAAGTAACTCCAAAGGTTTCTCATTTAACTGCAGTCAAGAGAATTTTTAGATATCTCAAAGGTCAACCAAGGTTGGGTATATGGTATTCTAGGGAATCTCCTTTTGACTTGGTAGCATATTCGGATAGTGATTATGCTGGTGCTAGCTTGGACAGAAAGTCAACAACTGGAGGATGTCAATTCCTTGGGTGTAGACTTGTCTCATGGCAGTGTAAGAAGCAAACAAGTGTGGCAAATTCAACAACTGAAGCTGAATATATAGCTGCTGCAAGTTGCTCTAGTCAAGTTCTATGGCTTCAAAACCAACTTCTTGATTATGGGTACAATTTCTTAAACACTGTTATTCATATTGATAATAGCAGTACAATTTGTATTATTAAAAATCCAGTGCAACATTCTAAAACAAAACACATTGAAATTAGACATCACTTTATAAGTGACTGCAATGAGAAAAAGTTAATTCAATTCTTAAAGTTGCTTCAGAACACAACTTTGCAGATCTGCTAACAAAAGCTTTTGATGTTTCAAGGTTTCAGTACTTGGTAGCAAGTATTGGAATGCTTAATCTTTAAATTTTCAATCTAATGTGTTTATGTAAATAAATTTTTGTTACTGCTGCTAGCTTTATATAATACTGTTGCTATTACAAAAAGTTTGTGCTCTTAGTACAAATTTTAATTTGTGTTATTCATACAGTTGGTCTTATGATTTTTCTAATACAAGACAAGTACTTTGTACATTGTTCTTTTGGTTTTAGACTAACAATTTCAGGTATGAATATGTGAACACAAAGGATGTTTCAAGTGAAATGGAAGCAGCAAAAATGATTATATTAGTTGCTACATAATAGGTTTATGATGGACTGAGTTTGGGAATTTAAAACTCCTTAAAACTACTTTCTTGAAACCTAGTTATGATATTTCACATTGATTTGATGACTTAGTTGATCAGATAGTAACTGATGCAACCCACTTTCTATCATTTTATACTTTCAAGTATAATGAGCAAGTCTAAGGACATCTGATAGAAAGAACAGCTAGTAAAAGTGGATCTAACACTTGTGTTAGAGGTAACAATTACTATGAGCTGGAAACCCTGTCAGGAAAACTCTTTGAATGAGTTTATCTTTACACAAACAGTTATTTATAACTGAAAAACATTGGTTCTCACACAACGAGAGGTTGTTTTAAACCGAAATTTTGATTAAGTGTCTGTTATGCACTTGATCCCTTCAAAATGGTTGAAAGTAGTATGATTTTTCAATTCTAAAATCATGAACATACTGCTAAGTCAAATAATTTCTTAAATAAGGATTTTCAAGAGATTCACAAAAACCATCCATTGATGGACCATGAATCAAAATGTCCACTGATTCACCTCTCATAGGAGTTAACACACCTAGAAGTGATGAGGGCAGTAACTTAAACTCTTAAGGAATTGATGGCTTCATGTACAACATTGTCTGAAAACAAGTTCACAATGGTAGATCAGATAATGATGGGATGATGGTGAGATCTTCCAAACAGGGGAGGATAAAATTTTATTTGCTTCAGGGGAGGAAATAAAATACCAAGGGGAGGAATTACTGAGAAGATATTCAATCTTGAAGAACAGAAGTATTTGAAAGATCTTCACAATCCATAATTTAATTCAGAAACATGTTGAAATGGATTCACATGTTTAGGGGAGGATTGTTGGGAATTAAATATTCAAGAAGTTTAATATCGGATTCTATTCAAAGAAAAACATTAAGTGTGATTTTGCTGCTAGTGCATTTGGTTCCTGCTGCTAATGTTTGTTCCTGCTGCTAGAACATTTGATTCTGCTGCTAGCGATAAATGATTATGCTGCTAGGCTTAGCATTCTGTTGCTGTTGATCCTGCTGCTTGTATACTTGTTCCTGCTGCTAGCGATAAACTCATTGCTGCTGCTAGTGAATATTCTACTGCTAAGTGGATAAGTATGAAAAGATATTATTTGTATTTTGGTCAACAATATACGGTAGATAATATCTTACCCCATGTGCTTAGTTAACAAGTTGTGTACACAGATACATGTTGTATCTTATGTACTGACACACTCAAGATAAGTTAACAAGTAAGTCGGCTAGACTTTAAGCAATATGTAAAGATCTTCTTTGACTATAAAAGAAGATCTTAGTTAAGTGATATGTGTGTCCATATGTGTTATTATTGTAAGAACTCATAACTGTTAAGACATAGAGAAACACAAGAATATCACATGTTAGAAAAACTTAAGATTCAAAGTTGTAACCCTAGTGATATTTCAAGATCACTCGTATTATTATCATTAATAATATTGAATCGTTTGGTGATAATCTTTATGTGTTCATTGCTAACTAACAAGCATAACAATTCCATTTCCATAACACACACAACCTTCTAAGTGTGATTGATTGAATTCCGTGCACTTAATTATATTAACACAACATATCATATACACAAAGTTGACAAGGTAACCAAAGGAATTGGAACAACCTCAAGTCTAACCAATTAGGTGATGACTTTGCTTTTTATAACAAAGCTTGTTACACATGTGGTAGTTTTGACCATCTTGCAGCTTTCTGCAACCAATGGGTATCTGGGTATGAAAACAACAGAGTGAACTACAAAAGGCAAACTCCTAAGTCTCACTCTCACTCTAGTTCTAAGAGAACAAACCCCAGAGTAGTCAAAAACAAGTCTGGCTCAAACTCAGATCCTGCTGCTAGACTAATGGTTCCTGCTGCTAGACAAATTGTTCCTGTTGCTCGACCATTTATGACTATTAACCCAAAATCAACAGCTAAGGGTGCAAAAACAACTTTCAAATATGCACCAACAACTGTTCTAAGGCCCATTCAAACAAAGGCAGTGGTCCAAAAACAAGTTTGGAAACCAAAGGGTAGAACTGAAAAGTTAGCAGTTCCTGCTGCTAAGCAATCAGTTCCTGCTGCTAAGGGAAACAGGGCAAATCCTGTTAAGGCCTCAGCATGTTGGATTCTAAAATCCAATGTTGCATCAACTGTCCTTAAAAGATTAAATTACATTGATGCAAGAGGCAGATCCAAGTCAGTAATGGCTTGGGTCCCCAAAAGAAACTAACACTCTTATTTGTGTGCAGGAACATTCAACTGATAAACAAGAAGATCAAGGATTCTCAGATAGTGGATGTTCAAGGCACATGACATGCAACATGTCTTATCTTTCAGATTTTCAATCATTCAATAGAGGATATGTTACCTTTAGAGGGGGTGTTTGTGGCAAAATTTCTGGTAAAGGTACAATCAAAACCGGAAATTTAGATTTTGAAGATGTGTTCTATGTAAAAGAGCTAAATTATAATCTTTTTAGTGTCTCACAAATGTGTGACAAAAAGAACAATGTTCTTTTCTGTGAGACTGAATGTCTTGTACTTTCTCCTGATTTTAAGATGCCTGATGAAAGTCAAGTACTTCTTAGAATTCCTAGAAAGGGCAACATGTACAGTGTAGACATGAAAAACATTGTTCCTAAAAAGAATTTAACTTGTCTTGTTGCAAAGGCCACATTGGATGAATCAATGAGATGGCATAGAAGGCTTGGTCATATTAATTTCAAAACCATAAATAAAATTGTTAAGAATGGTTTGGTAAGAGGTTTACCTCACAAAAGATTTGAAAATGATCAAACATGCATTGCTTGTCTTAAAGGCAAACAACATAAAGCCACTTGTAAGCCCAAGATTTTTAACTCTATCAATCAATCTTTGTTTATGCTACATATGGACTTATTTGGACCTGTTTCAGTAAGTAGCATAATGCATAAGAGATATTGTCTAGTTATTACTGATGACTATAGCAGATTTACATGGGTTTTCTTTTTAGCTACTAAGGATGAGACATCAAGCATCCTTAAGGATTACATTACACAGATAGAAAACCAAGTAAGCAAGAAAGTAAAAGTCATTAGATGTGATAATGGGACAGAGTTTAAGAATAGAGTTATGGATGATTTCTGCAAACAAAAAGTTATTAAGAGAGAATTTAGTGTTGCTAGAACACCACAACAGAATGGTGTTGTTGAGAGAAAGAATAGAACACTAATTGAAGCTGCTAGAACAATGTTAGCTGATTCTAAGCTACCAATAACCTTTTGGGCTGAGGCAGTCAACACTGCTTGCTATGTTCAAAATAGAGTTTTAGTTGTGCAGCCTCACAATAAGACATCATATGAACTGGTTAATGATAGAACTCCTGCAATAGGATTTCTTAGACCTTTTGGATGTCATGTGACCATTCTCAATACCTTAGACCATTTAGGAAAATTCGATGGTAATGCAGATGAAGGATTCTTTGTTGGATATTCTCTTAATAGCAAAGCATTTAGAGTTTACAACACAAGAACAAAAATTGTAGAGGAAAACCTACATGTGGAGTTTTTAGAAAACAAATCCAATGTAGAAGGTCAAGGACCAAAATGGCTATTTGATCTTGAGTATCTAACCAATTCAATGAATTATGTGCCTTTTGTTGCAGAAACTAATGATTTTGCAGGTTCTAATGCAACAAATGAGGCTGAGTTAGAAAAGGATCAATCTGATGTCATAATGCCAATATGGTCAAGTACAATTGTGGAATCAACTTCAACAACTGATGAATCTTCTTCTAGCAAAGCTAAAGAAGGTGTTGAAGATGAAAGGAAAGAATATGGAACTCAGGAACAACAAAATGTTTCTGCTAGTAGCATTTCTGTTGCTGCTGGTAGTGTATCTGTTTCTGCTGGTGATTCTGCTGCTAAGCTTACTGATTCTGCTGTTCGGCCAAATGACTCTTTTGCTGGCCCCTCAGAAACAAAAGAAGCAGAATTCTCAGATAATGAGGTGGATTTCAACAATCTCCCATCATCTTATCAAGTTCCTACTACACAACACACAAGAATTCACAAAGTCCACTCCCTGGAACATGTGATTGGAGATGTACAATTTGGTGTGAAGACAAGACATCAACTGAAGTCTTCAGACCAACAAGGGCTTCTTGATGCCCTTTATGCTTCAAAATAGCATGAGCTTTCAAACTCTTGCTTGTTTGTATGTTTTCTCTCACAAGCTGAACCAAAGACCATTCTGAAAGCCCTAGATGATTCAAGCTGGTTAGAGGCTATGCAAGAAGAGCTTCTTCAGTTCAAGATTC
The DNA here is from genome assembly GCA_021014915.2 of Artemisia tridentata subsp. tridentata. Taxonomy (NCBI): domain Eukaryota; kingdom Viridiplantae; phylum Streptophyta; class Magnoliopsida; order Asterales; family Asteraceae; genus Artemisia; species Artemisia tridentata. The sequence goes on along the minus strand of CP139505.1, from coordinate 223,588,219 downwards.
AAAAGGTTTGGGTGCTAGTTGATTTACCAACAGGTGTGAAGGTAATTGGCACTAGATGGGTTTTTAAGAACAAAAGGGATGAAAGGGGAATAGTGATTAAGAATAAGGCTAGATTAGTAGCCTAAGGGTACACACAAGAAGAAGGAATAGACTATGATGAGGTTTATGCTCCTGTAGCAAGGATTGAGGCAATTAGGCTTTTCTTAGCTTATGCTTCATTTTTAGGCTTCACAGTCTACCAAATGGATGTCAAGAGTGCATTTTTATATGGAACAATTGAAGAAGAGGTGTATGTTTCACAACCTCCAGGCTTCATTGACACATTACATCCAAACAAAGTGTACAGAGTAGTGAAAGCTCTATATGGCCTTCATCAGGCACCAAGAGCTTGGTATGCAACACTAGCTTCCTACTTATTAGAAAATGGATTTCAAAGAGGAAAGATTGATCAGACACTTTTCATCAAACAGCACAAGAAGGATCTTCTGTTAGTGCAGGTGTATGTGGATGACATTATCTTTGGATCTACTAGGAAAGATATGTGTTTAGAATTTGAGAAGCTTATGAAAGATAAGTTTCAAATGAGTTCCATGGGGGAACTTACATTCTTTTTGGGTTTGCAAGTTAAGCAATCATCTGAAGGCATATTTATTAGTCAAGACAAATATGTTGCAGAGATACTTAGAAAATTTCAATTTGCTGATTCAAAAGTGGCAAGCACACCAATGGACTCTGAGAAGCACCTTATGAAAGATGAAGATAGAGAGAGTGTGGATGTATACACTTACAGATCTATGATAGGCTCTTTGATGTACCATACATCATTTAGACCTGATATCATGTTCCCTGTTTGTGTTTGTGCAAGATTTCAAGTAACTCCAAAGGTTTCTCATTTAACTGCAGTCAAGAGAATTTTTAGATATCTCAAAGGTCAACCAAGGTTGGGTATATGGTATTCTAGGGAATCTCCTTTTGACTTGGTAGCATATTCGGATAGTGATTATGCTGGTGCTAGCTTGGACAGAAAGTCAACAACTGGAGGATGTCAATTCCTTGGGTGTAGACTTGTCTCATGGCAGTGTAAGAAGCAAACAAGTGTGGCAAATTCAACAACTGAAGCTGAATATATAGCTGCTGCAAGTTGCTCTAGTCAAGTTCTATGGCTTCAAAACCAACTTCTTGATTATGGGTACAATTTCTTAAACACTGTTATTCATATTGATAATAGCAGTACAATTTGTATTATTAAAAATCCAGTGCAACATTCTAAAACAAAACACATTGAAATTAGACATCACTTTATAAGTGACTGCAATGAGAAAAAGTTAATTCAATTCTTAAAGTTGCTTCAGAACACAACTTTGCAGATCTGCTAACAAAAGCTTTTGATGTTTCAAGGTTTCAGTACTTGGTAGCAAGTATTGGAATGCTTAATCTTTAAATTTTCAATCTAATGTGTTTATGTAAATAAATTTTTGTTACTGCTGCTAGCTTTATATAATACTGTTGCTATTACAAAAAGTTTGTGCTCTTAGTACAAATTTTAATTTGTGTTATTCATACAGTTGGTCTTATGATTTTTCTAATACAAGACAAGTACTTTGTACATTGTTCTTTTGGTTTTAGACTAACAATTTCAGGTATGAATATGTGAACACAAAGGATGTTTCAAGTGAAATGGAAGCAGCAAAAATGATTATATTAGTTGCTACATAATAGGTTTATGATGGACTGAGTTTGGGAATTTAAAACTCCTTAAAACTACTTTCTTGAAACCTAGTTATGATATTTCACATTGATTTGATGACTTAGTTGATCAGATAGTAACTGATGCAACCCACTTTCTATCATTTTATACTTTCAAGTATAATGAGCAAGTCTAAGGACATCTGATAGAAAGAACAACTAGTAAAAGTGGATCTAACACTTGTGTTAGAGGTAACAATTACTATGAGCTGGAAACCCTGTCAGGAAAACTCTTTGAATGAGTTTATCTTTACACAAACAGTTATTTATAACTGAAAAACATTGGTTCTCACACAACGAGAGGTTGTTTTAAACCGAAATTTTGATTAAGTGTCTGTTATGCACTTGATCCCTTCAAAATGGTTGAAAGTAATATGATTTTTCAATTCTAAAATCATGAACATACTGCTAAGTCAAATAATTTCTTAAACAAGGATTTTCAAGAGATTCACAAAAACCATTCATTGATGGACCATGAATCAAAATGTCCACTGATTCACCTCTCATAGGAGTTAACACACCTAGAAGTGATGAGGGCAGTAACTTAAACTCTTAAGGAATTGATGGCTTCATGTACAACATTGTCTGAAAACAAGTTCACATTGGTAGATCAGATAATGATGGGATGATGGTGAGATCTTCCAAACAGGGGAGGATAAAATTTTATTTGCTTCAGGGGAGGAAATAAAATACCAAGGGGAGGAATTACTGAGAAGATATTCAATCTTGAAGAACAGAAGTATTTGAAAGATCTTCACAATCCATAATTTAATTCAGAAACATGTTGAAATGGATTCACATGTTTAGGGGAGGATTGTTGGGAATTAAATATTCAAGAAGTTTAATATCGGATTCTATTCAAAGAAAAACATTAAGTGTGATTCTGCTGCTAGTGCATTTGGTTCCTGCTGCTAATGTTTGTTCCTGCTGCTAGAACATTTGATTCTGCTGCTAGCGATAAATGATTATGCTGCTAGGCTTAGCATTCTGTTGCTGTTGATCCTGCTGCTTGTATACTTGTTCCTGCTGCTAGCGATAAACTCATTGCTGCTGCTAGTGAATATTCTACTGCTAAGTGGATAAGTATGAAAAGATATTATTTGTATTTTGGTCAACAATATACGGTAGATAATATCTTACCCCATGTGCTTAGTTAACAAGTTGTGTACACAGATACATGTTGTATCTTATGTACTGACACACTCAAGATAAGTTAACAAGTAAGTCGGCTAGACTTTAAGCAATATGTAAAGATCTTCTTTGACTATAAAAGAAGATCTTAGTTAAGTGATATGTGTGTCCATATGTGTTATTATTGTAAGAACTCATAACTGTTAAGACATAGAGAAACACAAGAATATCACATGTTAGAAAAACTTAAGATTCAAAGTTGTAACCCTAGTGATATTTCAAGATCACTCGTATTATTATCATTAATAATATTGAATCGTTTGGTGATAATCTTTATGTGTTCATTGCTAACTAACAAGCATAACAATTCCATTTCCATAACATACACAACCTTCTAAGTGTGATTGATTGAATTCCGTGCACTTAATTATATTAACACAACATATCATATACACAAAGTTGACAAGGTTTAACCACCTTATAGTGTATCTAGGGTCCTAACATCTGCCAGCTTCCTGCCTGCGATTCTGTTGATGCTGGTGGTTGTTGCGGTTTTGCTGATTGTTATTGTTGTTCCTGTTGTTGTTGTTGTAAGTGGAGGTTCCATGATCATCTAGCTTTCGTTTATGATCATTGTTCCCGGAGGTAGAGCTTCGTTTGATTTCTTGTTCTAGTAATCGTTGTGCAAGGGTGATGGCTTCCTCCAGAGTTGATGGTTTCGATGAGGTGACATTTCCCTCGATGCTTTGAGGCAGCCCCTCGACGTACTTTTCCAGTGCTCTTTCAACATCTGGCACCATGGTTGGACATAGTACTGACAGTTCTTGGAACCTTCGGTTGTAGGTTCTTAAATCGTTCCCCTTTACAATCAACTGGTGGAATTCCTCCTCCAGTTTTCTGATTTCTGTTCGAGGGTAGTATTTCTTTAGTATTTTTGTTTTCAGTTCGACCCAGGACATCCAATACGCTTCCTCCACACCCATGGTCTGGGCGGTAGCATTCCACCATGATAACGCATCTTCCAGAAGAGTCCCCGTGGCAAAGGTGACCTTGCTGTTTTATGGACAGTTGCTTCTCATGAATACCGTCTCTGTACGCTCAAACCACTGAGCTAGTTCGGTCACTCCTTCTGAACCTTTGAAGGAAGTTGGCTGGCTATATTATGGACAGTTACCTCGCCTCTAGCTGTTACCCTGTTGTTGTTACTTGAGTTGGCTAGGGTGGCTGCTAGAGTTTCAAGAGCCGCAGCAATGCCATCGGCTACTAGTTTCTGAACAGCTGCAGGAGTCATTGCTGCTGCGGGAGTGGTAGTTTCCTTTCTGGTACGAGCCATAGTTCTATTAATGCCACAAGAAAAACACATAATTTATAATCCGCATAACGACCACGTTAGAATTAAATTGAGTAATAGGGTGATTGTATGCGAGTCCTAATAATATTGTCACAATGTGAAATCACAACCAATTGAGAAATCATAAAATCACGACGTGTTTGAGCACTATCGTAAGAAAATTATCACTCTTGGTATAGGATTGCTAAGGAACAAAGTGATTCATCATCTACAAAGGCTGAAATTCATCAACTTTCTCTATCTGCCTCTGTTCCTCCCATTGTAATACTGCCATATGGGAGGGTGTCTCGAACATCTCTGACTGAAACCTCGTCAGTCCGTCCGAAAGGTCCATCTTATCGGATAAGAGGTCATGTAGGGTGTCGTTGACCGTCTTGGGACGGCCGAGCGGTGTTCTATCAATGATGTTTAGAAGTGTACTGATTTGCTCCTCATGACGCTCCAGTTGCGTCATGATGGTGAAAGGAGTAGGTGTGCGGGCAACTGTTGTCCTGAAGCTTTCTCCAGTCTCAAAAACTCGAGCTGGAGGAGTGAAAACAGGTGAGAAATAGTAATGATGAAGGAGACATGAGAGGGTAAATCCTCCTCTAGAGTCGGCTCCCGTTGGTGAGGTGTAAATGGGTATGAGTGGATGAGTAGATTAAACGAGTAGTCAGGTCTAACCAACGGTGGAGGGGATGATGATAGTAGTGGTGGTAAGGTATGCTCGGGATATAATGGTGGTGTTATCCTGATCATATCCAATGGTGATGTACGGGATAGAGGTGGTGATGGTGGTATAATCAGCACTATTATAGGTAGGTGTACCCTCTTGCGAGGTATATGCATCTTAATAGGACCGTTGGGGTGGCTCTGAAATGGTGTCAGGAATGGTTCGGGTTCATAAGATGCTAAAATCCTGACTTTTCTGCGCCGGGCTACCGGGGCAGGTGGGGGTAGTGGAGTTGGTAATGGAGTTTCCAAATCAGCAGCAGGCAGTCACTGTTAAGTCTGCATATACTGATCATCTGTGAGTGGAGTGTAAGTGAGAAAAACTGGATGGTTCTTCGGGTGAGGTGATGAAATATATGCCCGTCTAGTTAGTACGTACGGGTCTTCTGATATGGGTGAGTCTGGGTTACCTAGTGCAACAGGTGTCATAGGTGGGGTGTTCGACACTGTAGCAGTCGATGTGCTAGGAACTATGGGTGAGGTGATAGATAATAAAGTGCTCTCGGACTCCATGTCCGATGATGAGGTGCTAAGGTGTGAGTCTGTAGACATGGTACTGTAATAACCCGTAAATAGTAAATGTAAGTAATCAATAACATCAAGGGTGTGAAAATAAAGGTGAAATAATCAAGTGTGTAAGAGTAAATGTGAAATAATCTTAATAGGTAATATATTGAACACGGTGATATGCAGGCACGGAGGGCGTAAAGTGGCATGGTGTAAAATCATTCATTTTGAAAGTGTAGTTATAGTCCAATGTTTGAAAACATTTGGTTCTCTATAACCATGGCTTTGATACCAATCTGTAACACCCCCTAAATAATGAGTTAACAGCGGAAGACTAATCGGGGTATTACGGGGAGGATCATAGTCATAATCATAGAAAACGGCTCAAAATAGGCGTTTTGAAAGTTATTGTTATTCAAATAATATTTGAGATACAAAAGTGAAATATCAGAGTTGTGAAATCCCATAAAAGGGTGTAGTAAATTTGAATTGAATGACATGATTTATTTTACACCATAAAAACCATCAGCTAGTGCCCACTCCGTGTCTTGTCTGCTCCGTTAATTACCTAAGATAAACATGCTTAAAAGTGTCAACACAAGGGTTGGTGAGTTCATAGAGTTTATAAGTAAACAGTTGATTTCAATAATTTTGAGTGAGAGGAGATAACTGAAATAAATACCAATATTGATGAAATAAGTAGTGGGTTATGTTGGGTGATATCCAACATAACCGGATAAGTAATTCGTTTGCCCTACGTTGGGTGATATCCAACGTAATCGCATAAATTATTCGTTTGCTTCACGTTGGGTGATATCCTACGTAACCGGATAAGTAATTCGTTTGCCCTACGTTGGGTGATATCCAACGTAACCGCATAAATGATTCGTTTGCTTCACGTTGGGTGATATCCAACGTAACCGCATAAGTGATTTGTGTGCCTTACGTTGGATGATATCCAACGTAACCGCATAAGTGATTCGTTTGCCTTATGTTGGGTGATATCCAACGTAACCGTATAAGTGATTTGTTTAAAAGTTTATAGTACTTGTTTAAATGAAAGCAAGAATTATGTTTCAATAAATGAATAGAATGTGTCATAAATCATGTACCACGTTTAAAGTAAACGAGCAAAAGTTGTAAGTAAACAAGCATGTATCTCCCCTAAAGATTATAAAGTCATTAAGCGAGTAAAAGTGGGGCTATGACTCACCTTGTGGGTAACTAGCAAGGTGAAATGTGAAATCAAGTGAGTTACGGGTACGGCTCCAACACATGACCTGATTAATGGTAAAGTCTGAAAATTTGACTTAATATGAATAGTGATTGTGAAAACGAGTAACGGATAACGGTTTGAATGATGATGTAAGTGTGAGTGATATGCTTAAAATGCTTAAAGTTCAAAAATAATATTATATATAATATTATCTTGTTTTCATGTCTTTAAATCCAATAATATCGTTTCCTCGAAAGTGTTGAAAATTGTAAAATATGAAATAGAAATGAAAAGGGTATAAAGTCTCTGTTGGTAATTGAACTTTTACAATTTTTACATTTTCTACCCTAACAGGGTTAGCGTTGCACCATTAGTCCTTATTTACATTTTCAGTCCAAAAAGGTCAATTTTTCATTTTAAACCTCCAACTTACTGTTTTTAACATTTTCTATCCTCAAGTTACTGAATTTACAGTTTTGATCATAGTTTCGTAAAATTGGCAGTTTTAGTCCTTAAAGTTGAAGTGTTTTGCAAACTTAGTCCAAAAATCACAAAAAAAGTGGGAAAAGATTTCTGAAAGTTTCAACATTTTTATAAAGCTTATTCAAGTCAAGTTCAACTGCTTATTGGTTAAATAGCTTATTTTTAAGCTTAATGGGCTTAACGAGTGAAATTAAAGGCCCGTTAAGGATTTGTGATCCGAGGGGTTTCAAGGGAAGTTGGGCCTATCATTGGGCTTGTTTAAGGGTTATAAAAACATATCAAGACGGCTTATAGGACCAGCTTATCCAGAGTGCTTAATATTTGCTTATTGGGCTTAAAAGTCCAATTCGACATATATAAAAGGTTTTGAACTGTTTTGACTAGCGAACACTTTGGGCTTTAAAAAGGACTTATATGTGCTTATTAAAGAAAACTTATAACATCAAATTATTAGATGAGCTTGTGAAGAATCAATGTAACACCCCCAAAATCTGGTTTTGCGGAAGCATACATGTTTGGGTGCTACTAAATTGGTATCACAACACAAAGTATAAAGAATGGTTTTACCTCAACCATTTAAAATAGATTTCATATTCAAAAGTTTTACAACATTTCAAAATGATGCGGAAATATAAGCCCATAAAAGATTTCAAGTGGTCCCAAATATATCAGAGTCTTCTATGACCATGCCATGCCATGCCAAAAGCCTTCACAACTAGATTATCGCCTTAAACCTGAAAATACATGCTAAAAAGTGTCAACACGAGGTTGATGAGTTCATAGATTTGTAATAAAGCAGTAAAAATACTGTGAGTTCCATAAGAGTTTTGTGACCATTGTGTCGCTCACAATGTCCTGAAAATAGTGTTTACCTTCAAGTAAAGTTTGTGATGTGGACCAAGTGTAGGGTATGCAACCCAAAATAAAATAGTTTATTACGCTAGCTCTAAGTTCATGTAACCGAAGCTATAACAGTGTGCATGCTCTAGAAGCATGTTAAACATAAAGGCCCGGCAAGTGTTTATCCCAGACACTTGTGTTTCGACATGGTATACGTTCGTTTGCCTATCCGGTCAACCCGAACGGGGACGTTACTCCCAATAGATCTATTTATAATATTCGCGCTTCCCAGCAGGAATTGACGGTTCATGAGTTTGGGCAATTTGGGACATAATAGTGCTTAGGCTAATCCGCGTAATAGTTTGGTAACAACAGTGTTGGTCCATAAAAATAGTTTTGCATGTTTCTCACCCCGATTGTAAAACAAGTTCAAATAGAGTGGGGTTACATATCAGTCAATCACATAATGCGTTCAAAGAACCAATTCAAATAATTCAGCTCAACAGTCAGATATTGAGTAAACAGTTTGCAGATTTCAAAAATAAACAGTCATTGAGTTTAGTTAAAACGAGCATGTATTCTCCCCAAGAAACAATTTAAAAACCAGTAAAAGCAGGGGCCATGAACTCACCTTGGCTTGCAGCAACGCAAAAATATCAGAATAGTCACAACTGGCATCAAGAGCTAATCACAACGATATCGAGGGTACAGGCACAACGGTGCCGGATCGGCACAACCTAATATATATATAGTTATCTCAGAATATGTCTCGAAGATAAAGAGTTTTGAAAAGACAATCGTCTTAGTTTTCGTGGATTACTCGTATCAAAGTTTGTAAAAAGTTTAGTGTTAATGTTTCGTGTGGTGGTAAGACTGCATAGACTCAAGGATACTCACGCCAAATGGGAATAGAGAATCGACACAGTCGAGAAAAGTACGGGCGAGAACTTGAGTCGAGAAATGAATGACAACATAAGTCAAGGAATACAGCGACAAGGAAAACGTCAATAACAAGCCAATTAGTATGTTCTCGGTGTTTACCCATTAATCCCAAATAGTTTGGAAATGCGTCAATTGAGTTGGGAAATGTAATTTAAGTTTTATAAGAACACTCAAATTATTATACCTTTTAGCAAAACATTAACAATTTTGAAGAAACGTGAGTTGATTAAATTTAGATTCATATGCACCTGGACTGATTTAGCTCATAATCTTGTAAAAGAATTCGGTTTAACATCAGTAGTTTTGTCCTCTAGAATAATGATTTATATAAATTTGCCCATGTTTCATAAGTCGTGTGAATTTCTATTTTACTTACACTTGTAGACAAATAACATGTTCTCATATGTACAGAAGTCCACGTTATAGAAATTTCAAAACAAAGTGGAGTTTAGGTTCGTGTTGCCCTTTTCTTTTTGTGAACCTGAGTCGGTGTGGCTATTAGGCATTTTCTTTTGTGTATCATATATAAGTTGGGGTCACACATTGTTGTAAACATGATTCCACATTTAAATGTTGTAAAGGCACACACAGACAACCAAATTGCAATTTTTAATTGACAGAACCAAGTAGGAATAGGTCACATTGCACTGTATAGCTTCTTAAAAACAAGATTTGCATTTTATGATTGAAATATATTATGTTAATGTAAAAAAAAAAAAAAAAAAAACTTTGATTATAACAGCTCTAACACGCAATATAACTATTAGCACCAGTAAAAGCTTAATCAGGGAAACATCACCAGCCAACAATGTTTCCAAACAGGTCGATATAACCGAAACAGATTACGAGTAACATAAAGGTGATTAAGCAAGTTACAAGCTAATCCAAGTCACGGCTTAAGCCTAGCCGATTTATTAGTGAGTACGCCAACGACAAAATAACAAAACAAAAAGGTTAAAACATCAACACCAACCGAGACTTAGACCAAAACCACGAGGCAACATAGACTCAACTCAGACCCGTGACCCTATACGGCTCACGACTTGCACCATATTCGGGTTTAACATCAAGTCGAGACCAGCACAAAAACCCTCAGCATTAATCACGCAAGGACTCCCAGATTTAAACCAAGACGAAACCCATAATCAAACCGCGACCAAAATTCAGGACTAGCAAATAAGAAATATAACCCAAACATAGGCAAAACGGAGGTGAACTAAGACCAAGACGGGTCTCGACCCATAAAACTTAGTCAGCAAAACAACCAAGCAGCCCAACAAGTCACGACTACAACGACAACAGGAACATCTAATAATCGTTCAAGACCACATTACCCCATTACTAGCTACTATGGCGAGAAGTAAATGGCTCAAAACAGGGACGATTCGCGAGTAGACTCACTCACTGAGTTGACTCAGTGAGTCGACTTGGTTCAGTAACAACAAACACACTTTTAAACTAGTTTCTTACCACACAATGACAACCTTATTCAAAACGTTTTGATCCGAATCTTACCACACGAAACAATAATAAAACATGTTTTTATCCAGTTTTTATATCCACGAAAAATATGTAATACAACTTTATTAATTCGGATTAAATAAAGAAAAAGATCACAATGGGTTGGTGGTCAACATACCACAAGAAAAGGTAGCGAGACAAAGGGAGATGGAGGAGATGAATCGCAGACCCAAAACCACGAACAAAATCACCCAGCTAAGAAACCTATTCATGACCCTTTTTACTTCAACCCGTAGCGAACAAACATTCAAACAGACCCTCGACCTCTTCTTGATCTCCTGGTGTAGGCGGCGGCTGTGGTGGCCAAGGGTGGTGGTTGGTCGGAGATTGGCCGTAGCAGGGGTGGCGGAAACCCTAGAGGGAGAGTGAGTGTGTGATGTATAGGAATTTGAGTGTGTCTCATCTTGTTGCGTTGCATCGATTAAAAAGAAAGAAAAGGAGTAACTCTGACCATGGCTTTCTTGGCGTGGTCTTGTGAAGAGACTAGTTGGAGAAAGGTCACCATCAAGTTTCCATTCCTGTGATTCCGTGAAACCTGGCGTTAAAAGAAGAAGCAGAGATATGAATGGAAAAGGATTTGTCCTTTAAAGTGTGTAAAAGAAGATAAGGGGAAAGGACAAAGGGGGGTAGTTGTGGTGTACTAAATTTGTGTTTATATTACATTTTATCCGTACCCCGTGTATTCCGTGTCCCGTTGAGTCAAAAGTAAATGTGATACATCGGTTTGGTAAATCAAAAAATATATTTCTGGGAACGTTTTTATAAAAATGGTATAAAAACAAAGTTATTGATTACGGAAATAAAATTTAAGCTGTCACTAACGTTGAGTCGGTACGCGTATGATGTCGTGTTTTTCAGAAAAGCGAGGTAACTTCTCGGTTTTGTAAATAAACTGCCAGTAAGTGTCAGGAAGTGATATTTTCACTTTTCTTGATAAAGTTAAATAGTTTGGAGGGTTACTGTATGCTTCAGTGTGCGAGATAACCTCCTAAAATAATCATGTAGGCTCCAAAAATGCTAAAATAAATTGCCAAATAATAATAAGTTAATTTTTTTTACAATTAAAATAATGTTGGGAAAATTACGGGTGGTTACAATCAAGATGTGCAATAAAATTTATATGTTATGCGTATGGTTCGAATTTTATTGAGCCTTTCCTAGTCGACATATATGAGTTGTTTCAATAAAATAAATGTGACTTATATATGAGTTAAAATTTTATACAATGCACATATATTAAAAATGGTTCTCGATAAGCATAAAAATGAATATGTAAATGTCATGTGAGGGCGTAACCATGATTTCTAGCCTTCTATCATAGGAGGCAAATCAGGTATGCGTGAAATTGAATAACGAGGTACCTAAAAATTAAAAGAGAGTTATATACGTTCGAAACAAATTAAGTACGATGCATGGGGTGATAAAACTCAAAGGAAAGTATAGAAAATGTGTTGTAAAGACTTACAACACCAAATGGTGGGAGTTAAACGTTCAATATGGACTAGAAATCAAAAGGAATTCAAAAAACCCGCAAGAACTATAACCCCAAGCTTCGAATGAGTGCTATACGACTTGAAATGAGATCGAATAAGTATAGAATGGCTCCTGGTCTTTTCTTGAGGTTTCGAATATGTGGTGAAATACTTAAGAGAAAAATGTGAATGAGTTTTGGGTGTGAATGGGAGTTAATGCAAATGTATATGTGCATGTATATATCGAAGGTGCATGCATGCTTTTGATCGATTATGTTGTATTATATACACAAGTTGATCTATAATTCAATGGTGGCAGATATTTGTAGGGAACATAGGGAATATTTTCTATCAACTTGAGTATTAGGATTTAGAAATATATTGTGAATGAGTTAAGTGTGAAAAGGAGTTAGGAACGTATGAAAATTGTGTACATATATTTCGATATATATTTGTACAATACAAGTTGATTGATTTCATTATTTGATTTGTTCGCAAAGACATGTAATGTACATGGGGAATCTTTACTAGCCTTGAAAGTCCTTGTGTGTAAGTAGCAAGTTGATATAGGTTTAGAAAATTCAAGTGGTAAATATATATGTATGTCGACATATGCATAAAAGGTCCAAGTAATGTTTCTAACGTGTGATATTGAGTATGAGAGTGAGAAATGAACTTGGGAACTCATATATGATCATAGAAAAATAATTAAGCTTGGCGAAATGAGTTTAAACTGAATTTGGTTAATATGTGTGAATTTGTGAATGTTGTCGAGGGTGATTTACTTTGGCTCTCGTTCGTGTATCAAACGTTTGAAATAAAATGTGGGATTCGACATACTGTTTCTTTAGTGGGTGAGGAGTCAAATGGTGTAAAAAGTTGGGTGTGTTGTTTGTCGAATTCTAAAGAAAATGAGGCCAAGTTTGGGTGAGTTGAACGAGTGAAATAAATGAAATGTTAAAACTTATAAGTTGGGTTGGGCTGGTGAATAGTACCAGGCCAATAAAAGTTAGGCCGAGTATTAATAAGTGATTCGTTTGGTGTATAAAATGAATGTGTTTATTTTCGTGGTCCGCGTGTGAGCTCGTTCCAATATTTGGTGAATCACGTATCAATGTGTTTGAGTTATTATAATGTAATAAATAAAAAGTTCAAAATTTTCCCATAATAATGGTTAACTGAACAGTAATGGAGATTAATACTTGATTAACGTTTACAAATTACTAGGAAATTTTACAGATTGCTACACACAAATTGGGCCGAACATATTTAAAAATTTGTGCATAACATTAACTAATATATGAAATATATTATTTGAAAGTTTGAAAAGAGAATGGGTCTCCCTTATCTCCCTAATACTCGGCCTCATTCACAGCCCATTTCTCCATTTGTTTCTCATCTAAACAAACCGTACTTCACATTTTTCTTTCACACTCTAAACCATAAAACTAAAAGTGGCGGCATTTATTTCCCTCTCCAAGAAATCAAGAAGGTGTGAAGGAGGTTTGAAGGGGTGTGATCGTTATCTCGTTTTCTGATTCTCTTTTTCTTTGTCTCGTATAACAGCAAGGTATTACCATCATTCCCTTGTTTCCTGTTAATCCATTCGACACATCTAAGCATGTATATTCTGAATTTAACAAACACTAAGACCTAACCTGATATGCTTATTATTCTGCTATTCGTTAATCTGTTATAAAACATGTAAGAACGCCACATGAAATCATAACTTAACTATGCTAAAATCTTGTGTATTCGATCTGACGTTTTCTGTTTCTATTCGACTCTTGTTTTCTAATTTGATTCAACCTATATTCTGATCTGATTGACCTATTGTTGTTGTTCTAATTCGACCACTTAAATGTGCATTTAATAAACCCCTAAATCTGTTAAACCTGGTATGAACCCTAACAAAATTAATAGGTGGGATTAGGGCTTGGTTTGGTGTTATTTTATGTGACCTCTTGGTTCGTTACCTTATGTTGTGTGTATAACGTGTGTGGGTGATCGTCAAGGGCTGGAAACATGTATGTTAACATGATGGTTAATACATGCCTAGTGATATATAATAGGTCTCGTTTGCGTTTGTGTAAATGGACATGTGATATAATGGTCTTAAACGGAGTTTTGAACGGGTAAGTTTTGAAAGCTGAATTTATGTGCGTTATGGCTCGTGGTCCGTAAGTGGTTAATTCTGTAATTTTGCATGAAAACTTAGTTTAATGTCCTATTTAAGTTTTCCAATTGGTTTGGAGTGAATTGGAGTTGTATTGGTCGTGTTTTTGAATTCTATGGAATCATGTGTCAAATCTAAGTTCTGAGAACTTAAAGTCAATCGATGTTTTAGATTTTTTATTTTCAAACCACAAGGAGTTAAGAGCTCTCCTTTTATAGAGGCGATATTTAAGTTAGGTGTGAGTTCCTGGAATTTTAGTGGATTTTTCGTAAGTGTCAAAATGGTTTAATTAAAGGCACAATTTCTGTGTGTATCTGCCGTTAATTTTCTGGGTAGGTCAAGAAAGATGATTTTTGAATCAGTACTTGTGCTTGGTTCTAAAATATATAAAAATTCATAGAGACACTAGACTAATATGCAGATCACATATAATTATTTCAGAATTTTTGGAGCTTAAATAACAGGCATGAAAAATCATAAGAAACTGGCCTAGAATTGCTATATAAACTCTAATTCAGTAACTATAAGTCCTAAACCTAATTTTGAACATATGAACCCTAATTTGGTCATTAATTGATTTAAATACATTCTAAACCCTATATTTAACTTATTATCATTGGTAAACCTAAAATTGATTGATTCGGAATGATACCCTAAAGTTACTAATTATGGGAAGTTACTCAATCTGGAAAGTTACTAATTATGGAAAGTTACTCAATCTGGAAAGTTGCTAAATATGGAAAGCTACTAATTTTGGAAGGTTACTAAATGTAGAAAGTTGCTATAAATAGCAGGAAACCTAATATGTCAATCTAAACAACAATAAGAACTGAATTAGTAATAACTTATGAAATGGTTCTTAAATAATAAGACGATCATTAATTCGTGTAGATTCGCTGAAGAAGGAGTAACTTCTGATCCTTGTGTTTTCTGATATGGTTTCATTTTTGGTTTGAGGTACAGATATTCTACCTTTTCTCAATAAAGGTTTCTCATGACTTTTCGATCCTTGACTTTGATTCGTTTGCTATGTTATGATCCATTTGATATGATTACCTTGATATGATCCTTTGATTTTATATCCGTTTGCTATGATATTTGTTGCTATCCATTTGCTATGATATGATTCAGTTCAGTTTGATACATTCTGTTTGGATATGATATGATGACTTGATATGATATGATATGATTTGTTCTGTTCTGTTGCCCGAGCTATTTAACTAGCCATGGAGGTACCATGGCCATGTCATTGATGGTACCAATGGCATGACACTATCTGTGGCGGTGTGATTAGTCCACGGCGTCCCCATTTGATATGATTATTATACGTGTACACTTGGCCATTATATGTGTATATACTTGTCTAGTACAGGTGCATATATGATTTGTTTTGTAGGGGGCGTATGGATGCATCCTAGGTACTTTGTTTCGTTTTGTAGTGATTGGCTGTGTGTGCCTTACACCCCTCTCACATTTGGGAGCTAGCTACTCTATTTGGTACTTCAGAGGTCTCCCCTCCTTGTACAACTTATGATTTGACGGATATATGGATATGAGATAATTTTGTGACTAAGCATGTGGCATGCTTTCTGAGCTCGATGGGCATTTCTATTCTGTTATATGATTATGATTCTCTGATTGATTCCTTTGACTTCATTATGATCTCCTTATGTTTCTCTATGATTTGCTTCTTATGATATATGATATTTTGTTCAGTTGATCCTTGATCTATTATTCGTTTGACATATGATTTTCGTTCAGCAGGAGCTTATGTTCCTTTTCCGTATACTTATATATGTTCGATTATTCATTTTGGTTTATATCTGTTCACTGGACTTTTTAAGCTCAGCCGCATTTCTTTTCCTACGGCAGGTTTTAGGTTGGAAGCTGGGATTGAGTGAAGAGTGCATAGGAGCTCTTAGTTGACCACCCTAATGATAGATATCCATTTGCTTGTGGATTAGACTTGGATTTACCTTCAGTTAGCTTTGGCTTGGATTTGTATTTCAGTTTTGTAACTCATTATGTATAGAGTTAGTATTTCGTTACTATCATTAGAAAACCTTTGTAACCATTATGTTTATAAGTCTTTCGCTTGCGTTTGTATGTTCTGATTGACACCATAATGTGGCATTTTGACCCTTGTCGGTTTGGGGTGTTACAAATTACACATGGTCCTTACTCTAATTAAGTGCACATAACACATTTCTGACTGAATTCGGAGTAGACACTGAACCGAATTATAGAACTGATCTTAAGCTGATTTCTAGCGATTATAAGCTAAGCAATATTGCTATACTCGGAACTGGTCAATCCAACATTGGATACTAGATACCTCTGAACTCAAACCTTAATACGGACACTCTGACTAATAATAAAACTATGTGTGGAACTTACTATTGAAACTGCACACATATAGCATGATGCCGAACAGGTACATATAGTACTATTCCGACTATATGAAACATATTACTCAGTAAGTGCATAAGCACATACTGATTGCGTAAAGCACATACTGACTGCATGCATAACAAACTAAGTACCTAAGCACATTCCTAGTGCATAGGCACATTCTAACTGAATGTATCAAGTACTATTCAGGTCATATAAACCGCATTACTGAAAAGGTGTATAAAATACAACCACGTAGAAATCGTTACATAAGGACTCTTTTAAGAGACAGTGATCCAAATTGTTGCCAGAATCTCATGGCAATTAATTTAAGCACGATTTTCTATAAACGACTGACTTTCATTCTGACCATTTTCATGAAAATCGTATACGGTATCTGGATTCATACTAGTTTAAAATTCTTTTGAAACCTATATCAGAAGTTTAAATGCTAATATGCTGATTTTGATTTGTTACGATGAGGATAAGCATCCTATGTCTAACTACAATTTTGTGTAAACAAAATTTTGCGAGGGCTTTAGGTAATGAAGCCTACTCGATAAATAAACAATTTGATTGTTGTTCAAACAATTGACAGAGATTCATGAAATATCATGCTGATATATTATTCTAGAAAATTTACGGTAAATTCTATGGCAATATTTTCTATGACCGTTCCACACAGGAAATTTAGGGACTGCAATTTTCCAACTATTCATCGATGTTCTAACAGAACTAAATAGCAGGCAAGGCATTGCCCTACATGTTCTACTATGCTTCTTTCTTGTTGAGCCACTGATTAGAAATCGTAAACCATTCAAGTGGCATCTAAATGTGTAGAATAATTTAACTTATGAGTTCTGTCAAGTGATACATCAGGAACTATTCATTACTTTAGTACTTAAATCCTATCGGATTACATTTTGAGTTCTCTTGAGCTTACTACAGAGCTAACTCGATCTGATTTTTTAGTTGAATCGACCTTAATGTCTCTACTAGTCATGGCATGTCCGAGGAGTTGAACTTCTCGTGACTAGAATTTACATTTTAAGAGCTTAGCATGAAGCTTTTCTTGTCTCAACATACTGAAAACTTGGCATAAATGAGTTCATGATTACTGATTGACTTAGAATAAATCAGGATATCATCAATGAATACAATAGCTGACGTATCTAAAATCGGATGGCAGACCCGATTTATCAAATCTACAAAAGCAATTGGGGAATTCATTAACCCAAATGGCATAACAACAAATTCATACTGCCCATAACTGGTTTAAAAGACTGTGTTTGGGGTATCCCTTTTACCGAATCTATAACTAGGGGTATCCTGATCTTAGATCTACCTAAAGAGGAACTTGCACCCTAAAGGTGATGAATTAAATCATCGATCCTGGAACCTCCGGGTTATGGGTTCTGGACAATAACATAATAGATTACCGGTAGCCGATATACCTTAAAATACTACGATCTTTGTTCTTAACAAAAGAACTGGAGCTCCCAAAGGGGAACTACTTGGAAAAATAAAGCCTTTGTCTAGTAGTTCTTGTAACTGCCTCATTAATTCTTGCATTTCTGACAAAGCAAGTGAGCAGGGAGTTCTAACAGTAGGGTACTCCCAAGATAAAGTCGATACGAAGTTCTATCCCTCTGTCAGGTGGTTTACCTGATATATATATATATATATATATATATATATATATATATATATATATATATATATATATATATATATATATCGGGAAATTCCCGAACAGCTGGAATGATGTCTAGATCTCGAGTAACTCTCTAAGAATCAACGAAATGAACTAAATAGACTTAACAGTCATGAATAAGGTATTTCTTAGCTATAGTATTCATAGCTATAGTCGGGGAAGCTTTCTTATACTAGGAGTAAATGAACGTTTCTCCCCCACTTAGGGTTTATCCCAGATTAACTTATTTTGACATTAATAATAGCTTATTCTTATTGAGTTATTACGTACAAATGACAACGTCAATTTCCCTATAGACATGGGAAATTTGAATCAACTGGGAACTTCTCATCATGAAATTCTAATTCACCCCTCAAGTATAGGGTCATATATAAAATCTTATCGTCTATTGCCTCTTTAAATCTAATGAGGCCTATACTGACTCGTAGAATAATAACTTTTTCCAGGGTAGCTTAGTTATAGGGGACCGAATCGTACAAGAATCAGTTGAACACACGAGCAGGTATTATATTCACGGAGGAGGCACCTGTCGTAATATCGTGTGTCTATAGATTTCTTGACTATCGCTAGAAAGCACGATCAGAAGGTCTTAGCATCGAGCTGTGGAATATGAGCATCTTCAGGCTTAACTGTTACAACATATACTGGAAATAATTTCTAAGATTCTATGATCATATACGTATATCATAACTGGATTTTGCCATAAAAATCTTAATAAGTCTGTAAACTATTAAGTGGATCTGATACGTCGATAAAGACTTTCGATGTATTTTTTAATTTCTACTAAAGAAGGATTACTGCGAATGGAGTCTCTCAGACTCATTATCTAATTAATTACTAATTCTGAATTATAGCTTACATAAAATGCATAGGTCTTATAATCCTCCAACAGGTTCAATCCTGAAGTACAATACTATGCCAGTAAAAACTCGTTATGTGATGCAATTAATACTACGTTGGCCAGACGCCGTAATAATTTCATCAGATAACCAAGTCCTCATTGTCATCGTATAATACTAAATTCATGAACAATACTATATATGCATAACATGCTGATAACCTATACTGTACTAATATTGAAACTATATGCACATTCGGAAACGTGTAACTCAATAGGTCTCCCAGAGCCTCGATTTAGTCTAAGTACCCATCTATGGTGGATACTTAAATCCCTCAAACTACAACTCTGATACCAACTTGAAACGCCCATAATAGTGTTTTTTATTTTTTATTTTTTTATTTTTTTATTTTTTTATTATTTTTTTGAGCATACGGCTGTATGCTAAAATTTTTTTTTAGCATACGGCTGTATGGTCTTTATATAGATTCTTCCAAAAGCACTTTTTAGAGCATACGGCCGTATGAACATATACCAAACGGCCGTATAGCCCCTGACCTATTCATTTATAAACCAAATTTTCTGCACATGTCAAATTTTCTGGAAAATCACTTTCCGTGACATAAACTTGACAAAATCTTGACATTTCCATTACTGGACATAACTATAACTATACATAAATGTGGTAATAACATTTGGACCCGTATGAGGTCAAAACGGGTAAGATTGACAGTTTGCCAAATGCCCCTTTAACTTTTAAAACATGACATAACTAATTATTAAGGTTGGCAATTCTGGACACGACATGATAAACGATACGAACCCGACATGAAATTAAAAAGGTTTGGGTTGAGGATAAACAGGTTTGGGTCAAAAACAGGTCAACCCGTCTAACCCGTTTAACAAACGGGTCGTGTTTGGGTTGAGTATGTGTTAAACAGGTCAACACGTGAACCCGTTTAAGTATATAAGCCTCTAAAAATAAAATATATGACTTGTTTTAATGTTGGATATTGATTAAATGTATTTTGTTATGTACTTAATATGAGTGAATTACGATTATAACTCATATATTATATATTGAAAATTGACGCTTATAACTCATATATTATTGAAATTGTCGTATAGTTATTTGTATGTTATTTCCATCATATTTTAGATCCTTATATATTTTTTGCATTTAAACTAGCTAAATCAACAAACCACCAACCTTATTCACTGCTTGACATATTTACTGTAACAACCGACAAGTTTCCAAAACTTATTCTACTAGCAAAAATAATATTTTTTTTTTCACTTAGCTTTTAAATTCCTTTGAACTTGTTTGGGCTTCAAAAACAGTGGATATCTTGTTAAAATGTGAGTGTTATTCATTTATCAAGCCGGCACAACCTAAAACACACGAAACGAATCAATTTATTAAATAAATTAACACCGAGAAAGTTATACGTATTTATACTCGATTTTATCAGAAAAAATTATTTCGAGAACAATGGCGCAAGTTTCATAATTTTTCGAGTCTGTTTGGTACGTCGAATGGGTCCCACAGTGTTTACGGCAAAAGTTTTACCCGGTTGGCAGTTTATACCCCCGCCCAAAATTTACCCCGCGCCCCCTAAACTTTGATTTGACCAGGTTTAACCCCTGCCGGGGTATAAAAGGCGAAATTTTTTATATTTTATTCATTTCTCACCCACTCTCACACACATATCTCTCTCACTCCCCCTCTCACCTTCTGGCTACAACTCCGGCAACCATCGTTACCGCCGGCAACCACCGTCGCCGGGAAATTTTCCAGCGAAACCCAAGCTCACATCAATCGATAGATCTCAAGCCCCTCTTTTATTCTGGAGAGTTTGAGCTCAATCCTAGCTCATTTAGCACCACAGCCGCCACCACGGTCAGCCACCACCACCACGCCGAGCCTTCCCTACCACCTCCTCTCTTTGATTCGGTAACCCACGTGCTCTAATTCTTTCTTTTTCATCATTTTTATTCAAACCCTAATTTATATATTTTATTAAAACTGAATAATAATTAATAAAACGTGTTAAAACCTTTTGATTTTAACCTAAACCGTGTGGATCTAACGTGTTTCGGTCGTGAAACCCTCAACTCAGTCCGAGTTGGGGTGACTCACCGAGTCAACTCGCGTTGACTCAGGGCAAGTTGTCTATTATTATTCTATTTTCTTTTATTCTAATTTATTATTTATTTGTGTAGCTTTGATTTGGAATCATGATGTAGTCTCGATGTTTGGCCATGGAGGTTGAAGCCAAAGAGCTCCCATGCTCATACGAAGCTTTAACCATGACTCAGTGAGTCACGACGTGTTTTAGTGTTAGGATTATGGTTAAGATTTTAGGTAGTTTGGTTGTATTTGATTTGATTTGGATTTGTTGGATTATCGTGGTGTTTAGGGTAGATTATTATTTTTGATTTGGATTTTTTGTATTCTGTTTTGGATTTGATTTGTATATTGGTTGTGTTGTAATTGTGATATCCGAGTGCCTTTGGCTCGAGTTGGGTTCGAGCCGTGACTCAAATGAGTCACGGCGTGGCCTAGTGGTTATGCCGTGTTGAGATTTGGAGTTGATTTGGATTTGGATTGTGTTGTTGAGTGATCCGAGAGCCTATTAGCTCAAGATGACTCGACCCGTGACTCAAATAAGTCATGGCATAGCCTTGGTGGTTGTGTTGTGTTAGAATTTGGATTTAGCTTGGCTAGTTGCTATAGCCGAGAGCCTTTGGCTCTGGTAAAACTCGAGCCGTGACTCAATGAGTCACGGCCAAGGTCTATTGGTTAATTTAGTTCAAGTGTGGTTAAGCCGTGACCCAAAAGCGCCACGACTGGTTAAAATGAGTCTAGTGGAGACTCGAGTGAGTCTCGGTCGGGTAATACTCTAGGTTTGAAAACCTTGGGTTAGTGTCGAGTCGTTTTGGACTCAAATGAGCCCTAAAGGGGTTAAGTGATAATATCTTAGGCCCGAAAGCCCAATGAAAGCCCAATAGGTGTGAGTTGAGTATTGGGCCAAAGCCCAATACACTTGGGCCATGATATCCGTTATTTATTTGTTTTGAGGTTTATTTATTTTTCGTTATTCAATATGGTGTTTCGGTTAATTAATTTGGAAAATATGAAATATAATTTGGACTTCGGACATGGTTATTATTATTTCCTATGCTTGAATGAAATTGGACGTTATTGGATTTACAGTATTAGCCAATGAGCTTATGGACGATTTTGGTAAATGAGACGGAAGAGTATGTTAGACTCATAAGAGCTTAACATATTTGGACCCGAACATAAAAAAAATAGTCGATAAACTTAATAACTAATATATACGCGAATGTTAGTGTCCAATTATATATATTTAATTTGTAAAATGAGGTAATAAAACTTGTATTCAAAAGTCGTAACGACTTGGAAATGTTTTATAAACGGGCGCATCATGCCCAAATTTCGATAAAACCTTTTATAACTTAATCATTTATGATTACTCAAATATCTTAAAAAACTTTTCGAAACATATATAATTTCTTCCAAAACTTCGATGTTTCATCAACTATTTGGGGAAATGGGTAAAACACCGAAACAACCTATTGATGTTTTCTGTCTTGTCTTTCTTAATATTAATTCCTCTTTTCTCCTCGTTATTCTTTCTTTGTATCCGTTTGTGTTTGTCGAATTTATTATTTTAACATCTCGTATCCACACTAGGTTGTGCCGATCCAAACATCATTGAAATAAAACATTTTCATTTTAAATACGAGTATTGTTTTATAAATCCCTCTAAGGTTAGTGCTGAGACATATTATTCATATACTAGGTTGTGCCGATCCAGTACTGTAGTGCTCTACTTTTGATATCATTGTGCCTTTACTACTTGATGCTAGTTATGATATTTGTGATATCTTGCATTGCCGCATACTCAGGTGAGTTCATAGCCCCACTTTTTACTTGCTTAAACTGTTTTATAAGCTACTTGGGGTGAGATACATGCTACTGTTTTGACTATGATCACAATAGTTTGTAAACTGAATTTGAACTAAAAGCTATGTTTTCTGCTTTCTGAAACTTTATTTATGCTGGAACAACAATTATACTTTCCTGGTGCTGTGAGTGAAGCAGTAGCCATTTCCACTTTTTTGGTACTGTGAGTGAAGCAGTAGCCACTTTGTGAAACATCTGATAAGCACTAAGTACTGCCCTTGCCAAAATCAATTCCCTCGATCATGAACCATTAATCACTTGCGAGTGAGCGCGAATATAGTATATAGGCCTATAGGATTTGACCATCCCATCCCTGTTGCTGGGTAGGCAACACGGGTGTGCTATATTTGAGTTACCTAGGTATTTGGCAAAGATACCTAGCTTTGGGGGCAACTATTATATTATGAAATCTGCGGTTACTGTCGACTTACGCCAGGGTTACTGGTGCTGTTTAACGCTTTGTGTGTCATGAGCTTAGTACAGTGGTAATATCTGGATTTATGGGTGCTAACAACTAGCCCACTATTTCTGTTATGGGTGCAACAACGTGGCCCAATCTTGAGAATTGTGTTCAATTGATTTTATGCAAACGAACTTTCGGGCGTTATAACAACGTAGCCCACTTTCTTTTGTACTTGAAATATTGTGATCAACTACTTTTCTTAAACCTATGAATTCACTCAACCTTTGTGTTGACTTTTAGCATGTTTTATCTCAGGTGTTAAATCATTTCCGCTGCATATCTTACCTTTGGAGGAGCTTGGCGAAGGGCATGGCATGGTCATAGAAGACTCTGAAAACTATTTGGGACCGCTTTAAATCCTTTTATGAACCTATATTTTCCGCACTATTTTGAAATATTGTAAATTGAATGTTTTCAATTATGAAATTTCATCTAAAATGGTTTATGTAAAACCGTTCTTTGTACCTTGTGTTGTGATAACTATTCAATAACACCCCCGACCCGTATGCTTCCGCTGATCTGATTTCGGGGTGTTACAGATGGTATCAGAGCCACAAGTTATAGAGAACTGGGTATTTTCAGGAACTGGGATTTTCAAAAAGCTAGACTATAACTATTTTTACGAAAACTTAAATCCTATGACCATCACGTGCCTGCCTGCCAAGCCCATGCCTCGCTTGTAATTTTGTTTGAATAGCATATCTATGGAGATGTTAAATGTTACATTTGTTGGGATGTATGCCTTGCTATTTGATGGTTTGTATTTCATCTTATTGGCACTAATCACTCTAGGTATTTTCATATACTTACGTCGATGCACCAAACCTGTCACGGAGTTACACTATTTCCTTGCGTAACTACATTATTTGATTCCGAGTTTGGACACCTGTTGTGGTTTTAAAGCGATTCTAAAGTAAGGAACATAGTACCAGTGTAACTAAACTGAGTATCCTGAAATTCATTGATCCTCGGTTGAGAGTAGACTGATCACCTATAATCAACCAGGGATAGTGGGGACATGGCCTGATCACCTATGTCTCCGAAATGAATTTGGCGATACTGGGAGTAGTTATAACAGGATTATGTTTCGGGTTGAATTTTTCCATTTTTAATTTTTGGAATGGTGAAACTTTTGCATATGTGCACGAGCACCGAATATCACGAAGGTTTACCCACACACACGACACACTGGCATCACAACACCTCATGAACTGTAATACTTCTGGCACCGCTATACTTCTCCGTTTATGTGAAATTCCTGTTTGTCACCGTCTGATCATGTTTTGCATCAGAATGAGCTAGACCCGATTGGTCGCTGTTTTGAATTCGAGTAGTTTATTTTAACTCGTCCGATATTATAAAAAGCACATTTTAAGTTTATTGGAGTATTTGATTTTGGCTTTATTTGAAATTGGATTGTTTGATTTCTTGATTTTTGGGTCTCATTGTGGATTTGATTTTTGCTTCTTTAGCCTCGTTTTGTTCCCGGTTATGTTACAGTCATCACTAGCCCAAACCTTACACTCAATGAATGAACCGGGTTAGATCACTAGTCGTCTGAGAATGACCCTCCCATAGCACTTGTAAGATGAACCTCTTGATGGAAGTAAACAACGAAGTCACCAATGAATCTTTGGCACCTAGAAAACCTACAATAGGTCGATTTGTAACTCAGCAAAAGCTTAGGAACTAATGTAGCAACCGAGCCCCTATTTTTGGAAAAGATACCTAACTTTTCACTTATCCCTCGGGAATACCAGTAGCCTACCTTAATACCCCTTTATAAAGCAAGGAACTGCGATACGTTATTTTACGAATATATATATATATATATATATATATATATATATATATATATATTGAAACGATATTTTGAAAAACAATATTTCCGGAAAACTATTTTTTGATGCGTTATTTTAGGTACTCTATTTCAACATGCTGTTTTGAATGCTATCTGGTACAGTCAACATTGGTTTTCGCTATTTTAAAAGACGTATTATATTGATGTACTATTTTGGGAACTGTTTTGGATACACCGTTTTGAGATACACTATTTATTTACGAAATGTATGAATATGCTGATACGTTATTTTGAAAACGTTATTTCGGGAAAGACTATTTTGGGTACGTTATTCTGGGAACACTGTTTTGACAACGCTACTCTGACATACCATTTCGAATACCATTTTGGACGGTCAATATTAGTTACACTATTTTGAATACGTGTCATACTGGTATATTATTTTGAGAACTGTTTTGGATACACGATTTCGAACACACCATTTTGAGACACGCTATTTTAGAAGTGTTATTTTGGAAACACTATTCAGGAATACTATTCGAAAGCCATTTTTGAATACATTACTACTCTAGTATTACCTTAGGCCATTAGGTCACATATCACGTTTTCCCCTGCCCCCCAACTTGTGAGAAAGCTCGAAGTACACCGCATTATAATCCGATGAATTGGGCGGCATCATTAGTTGCCTTAGGAAGTAACCCATCAATTGAAATGGATACCTTAGTAGTTTAGTCGTACGAATTGGACCTTGAAGACTGTAAAGGAGATAATAGTACTCATGAGAAAACATTAACCTTAGGTGGTAAGTAGAGTTACCTGCATTAACTATGATAACGAGGTTCGCCTTAGTATTCGTGTTTCGAAGATTGATACTGGTTTAGATAATTCGAATTCTGTTGGTTAGGATTTTGTACCCACCATGGATCATAAACCATTCACCTCAGAAGATGATTAACCATCTCACATCTTTACACTTTGACCGTGGACCCATAACCCACATGTCGTCAACTATAGCACTCTCGTTAGCATTTGTTTATCCTTTTTACACATCTTAAACATGTTTTACTTTACAAACACTTTTGTTTTAATAATCACCACTAATGGGGCATATTAGCCGCAATATAAATAGTTTCAAATCATTACCTTAACTTCGTATACACTTACCTCATTCTCACATACATTCGTAACTTACTGCGTTTTTACTCTCATATTTTGACTCATCCCATTTTGGTTCTTTACGCACTTAAGCAATATCGTTCTATTTCAATTTTTGCGAACCATCATACTTCAATTACATTCTATATTTTTGCTATTATTGAACATTTAATAATCAAAGTGTCAAATGCAACTATGATATTACTACGTACTTTAACATACTTACCATCATATTATTTCACTTTTAATTCGTTATCTTAACAATTATCTACTCAAGCTTTCTATAAGTAACCAACCCACTTACTACATCATTTCACATTCCATTATTATTACCACTACACACACATTCACGCAAACCGCTTTCAATTATTTTACCGACCGTTTTGCGGTCATCCTATGAAATGTTTTACTACTATATTCTAAAAACAAAATTTTGACCTTACCATTATTTTATAAACAATGAATTGATTTCTTAACATCATTCCACCAGTTATTTTACAAATTGATTTACTGTCTTACTAATATATCACAAACTGCTAGGGATGGCAAAAACACCCAAACCCGACGGGGAAACCCGAAACCCGAACTAATTGGGGCGGGGTGAGGCATGCTAATCGGGTTACGGGGCGGGTTTGGGAATTAAACGGGGATTTTAATCGGGTTTGGGGAGGGGATCGGGGAATCCTCGCCCCGCCCCGCCCCGCCCGATTAATTTGTTGTTGGGAATTAAATATTCAAGATGTCTAATATCGGATTCTATTCAAAGAAAAACATTAAGTGTGATTCTGCTGCTAGTGCATTTGGTTCCTACTGCTAATGTGGTTCCTGCTGCTAGAACATTTGATTCTGCTGCTAGCGATAAATGATTCTGCTGCTAGGCTTAGCATTCTGCTGCTGTTGATCCTGCTGCTATTATACTTGATCCTGCTGCTAGCGATAAACTCATTGCTGCTGCTAGTGAACATTCTGCTGCTAAGTGGATAAGTATGAAAAGATATTATTTGTATTTTGGTCAACAATATACGGTAGATAATATCTTACCCCATGTGCTTAGTTAACAAGTTGTGTACACAGATACATGTTGTATCTTATGTACTGACACACTCAAGATAAGTTAACAAGTAAGTCGGCTAGACTTTAAGCAATATGTAAAGATCTTCTTGGACTATAAAAGAAGATCTTAGTCAAGTGATATGTGTGTCCATATGTGTTATTATTGTAAGAACTCATAACTATTAAGACATAGAAAAACACAAGAATATCACAAGTTAGAAAAACTTAAGATTCAAGGTTGTAACCCTAGTGATATTTCAAGATCACTCGTATTATTATCATTAATAATATTGAATCGTTTGGTGATAATCTTTATGTGTTCATTGCTAACTAACAAACATAACAATTCCATTTCCATAACATACACAACCTTCTAAGTGTGATTGAGTGAATTTCGCGCACTTAATCATATTAACACAACATATCATATACACAAAGTTGACAAGGTTTAACCACCTTATAGTGTATCTAGGGTCCTAACAAGTGGTATCAGAGAAAGGCTGATATAGTTGTTTTTAGAAGTAAACAGAAATGGATGTACAATATGTTCAAACCAATGTTGCTGCAAAGTTTCCCATGCTCAAACCGAATGAGTTTGAGTTATGGAGGATGAGAGTTGAGCAATATTTTATGGTTCAAGATTATGCTCTTTGGGATATAATTCAGTATGGTGATTCCTTCACTCTAGGCTATTCAGATGTTCTTATTGAAGGGAAAACAGTTAGAAAAAGAAATACTGGACCAGTTTCAAATGAAGAAAAGATACAAAAGAGAAATGATCAGAAAGCAAGAAACTTGTTGCTTATGACCATTCCTGGTGAGCAGATGCTATCTTTTAGCAAGTATCTTGATGCAAAAACTCTTTTTGAAGAGATTTGTGCATGGTTTGGTGGTAATGAATCTACCAAGAAAATACAAAAGACATTGCTAAAGCAACAATTTGAAAACTTTACTTCTTTTAGTAATGAGTCTCTTGATAAGCTGTTTTCAAGACTACACAAGCTTGTCAGTCAGTTAGCTGTGTTGGGTGTTGAGACAGAGAAGGAAGATCTCAACATGAAGTTCTTGAAAAGTCTACCTGATGAATTCCATACTCATGTTATTGTCTGGATGAACAAACCAGAAATTGAAACAATGAAACTTAATGATTTGTTCAACAACTTTAAAATTGTTGAACAAAGTCTAAAAAGGGGTGGAAATTATAGTACTAGTTCTGGGAATGTGGCACTTTTGTCAACTCCCAGTGTTAGTCATTCAGAAGAGGTAGATGAAATTGAATTTGTTTCTAATGTTACTAATGGTGGTCCTTCTACTAGTTCACAAAAGGATGTTGCTGGACTTGGAGATCCAACATTCTATGCCTTTATAACCAGTCAATCTAATGGTTCTCCTCTAAATCATGAAGACCTTGAACAGGTAGATGGTGATGATTTGGAAGAAATGGATATTAAGTGGCAAGTTGCCTTACTTAGTATGAGGGCTAAGAAGTATTGGCAGAGAACTGGGAAGCAGATAACCATAAATGGTAATGATACTGCTGGGTTTGATAAGAAGAAAGTGGAATGTTTTAACTGTCATAGGTTGGGACACTTTGCTAAAGAATGTAGAAGCCCAAGAAAGCAGGATAACAGGAACACATGGTATAAGCAAGAGAGGAAGAAGGAAGTACTGGTGGAAGAGCCAAAGGCTATGCTGGCTATTGATGGAATTGGATATGATTGGAGCTCTATGGCTGTTGAAGAGGAAGCACCACCAAATGCTGCTCTTATGGCCAATGAATTTGCTCTAATGGCCTTTTCTGATTCAGAGGTAGATGCTATTTCTACTTGTACTAATTCATGTCCTAATCTTAAAAATTATGAAAACATTAAAAAGAGATTTGACGCTTTTAGAGAAGAGTTAATTGATGCCCTTCATAATTTAGCTAATCATAAGAGATGTGTAGGAGTTCTAGAAAAACAAATCCAACATTTTCAAAAGAATGAATCTACTTTTACTGATGATTTGAATGCTTTAAAAAGAAATGTAGAATTCAAGGATGAGTGTATTGTTATAATGAATGAGTCACTAGCAAAACACAAAAGAGAAAAAGAAAATGTTACTTTAACTGTTGATGCTTTAGCTCATGCCTCAGAAGGACTTAATAAGATCTTTGAAGCTCAAGTAAACAATAAGGTTAATTTAGGTGTAGGTTACAAATCTGTCCCTCCACTATACAGAGGTGTTCATTCACCTCCAGGTGTTGACCTAGCACACACAGGTTTAGCTGAGTTTCAAGAACCAATCATGGAATATGGTTCTAAGGCTAGTAAGAGTCTTAAGGTAGAAAAGATAAGTAAAAGTTTAGATAAAACTTTACTTTATCAGGACAAGGTGTCCTTTGTTAAGAAAGGAGATGTTATAGTTGTTGAGGATTGTACAACTGATAGTGATGATGATGAAGAACATGTTATGTCTAAACCTGAAGTGGTTAAGAAAGTAGGAACAAGTGTTCCTAAGATAGTCAAACACAATACTGATAGGCCTAAATCAAACATTAAGCATGTTAGGCAACCAGTTAGATATTGTGAACAATATAGAACCACCAACAAGCCCAGAGGTAACCAAAGGAATTGGAACAACCTAAAGTCTAACCAATTAGGTGATGACTTTGCTTTTTATAACAAAGCTTGTTACACATGTGGTAGCTTTGACCATCTTGCAGCTTTCTGCAACCAATGGGTAACTGGGTATGAAAACCATAGAGTGAACCACAAAAGGCAAACACCTAAATCTCATTTTCACTCTAGTTCTAGTGTTAAGATAACTAACCCCAGAGTAGTAAAAAACAAGTCTGGCTCAAACTCAGATCCTGCTGCTAGACTAATGGTTCCTGCTGCTAGACAAATTGTTCCTGCTGCTCGACCATTTATGACTATTAACCCAAAATCAACAGCTAAGGGTGCAAAAACAACTTTCAAATATGCACCAACAACTGTTCTAAGGCCCATTCAAACAAAGGCAGTGGTCCAAAAACAAGTTTGGAAACCAAAGGGTAGAACTGAAAAGTTAGCAGTTCCTGCTGCTAAGCAATCAGTTCCTGCTGCTAAGGGAAACAGGGCAAATGCTGTTAAGGCCTCAGCATGTTGGATTCTTAAATCCAATGTTGCATCAACTGTCCTTAAAAGATTAAATTACATTGATGCAAGTGGCAGATCCAAGTCAGTAATGGCTTGGGTCCCCAAAAGAAACTAACACTCTTATTTGTGTGCAGGAACATTCAACTGATAAACAAGAAGATCAAGGATTCTCAGATAGTGGATGTTCAAGGCACATGACAGGCAACATGTTTTATCTTTCAGATTTTCAATCATTCAATGGAGGATATGTTACCTTTGGAGGGGGTGTTCGTGGCAAAATTTCTGGTAAAGGTACAATCAAAACCGGAAATTTAGATTTTGAAGATGTGTTCTATGTAAAAGAGCTAAATTATAATCTTTTTAGTGTCTCACAAATGTGTGACAAAAAGAACAATGTTCTTTTCTGTGAGACTGAATGTCTTGTACTTTCTCCTGATTTTAAGATGCCTGATGAAAGTCAAGTACTTCTTAGAATTCCTAGAAAGGGCAACATGTATAGTGTAGACATGAAAAACATTGTTCCTAAAAAGAATTTAACTTGTCTTGTTGCAAAGGCCACATTGGATGAATCAATGAAATGGCATAGAAGGCTTGGTCATATTAATTTCAAAACCATAAATAATATTGTTAAGAATGGTTTGGTAAGAGGTTTACCTCACAAAAGATTTGAAAATGATCAAACATGCATTGCTTGTCTAAATGGCAAACAACACAAAGCCACTTGTAAGCCCAAGATTTTTAACTCTATCAATCAATCTTTGTTTATGTTGCATATGGACTTATTTGGACCTGTTTCAGTATGTAGTATAATGCATAAGAGATATTGTCTAGTTATTACTGATGACTATAGTAGATTTACATGGGTTTTCTTTTTAGCTACTAAGGATGAGACATCAAGCATCCTTAAGGATTTCATTACACAGATAGAAAACCAAGTAAGCAAGAAAGTAAAAGTCATTAGATGTGATAATGGGACAGAGTTTAAGAATAGAGTTATGGATGACTTCTGCAAAGAAAAAGGTATTAAGAGAGAATTTAGTGTTGCTAGAACACCACAACAGAATGGTGTTGTTGAGAGAAAGAATAGAACACTAATTGAAGTTGCTAGAACAATGTTAGCTGATTCTAAGCTACCAATAACCTTTTGGGCTGAGGCAGTCAACACTACTTGCTATGTTCAAAATAGAGTTTTAGTTGTGCAGCCTCACAATAAGACATCATATGAACTGTTTAATGGTAGAACTCCGGCAATAGGATTTCTTAGACCTTTTGGATGTCATGTGACCATTCTCAATACCTTAGACCATTTAGGAAAATTCGATGGTAAAGCAGATGAAGGATTCTTTGTTGGATATTCTCTTAATAGCAAGCATTTAGAGTTTACAACACAAGAACAGAAATAGTAGAAGAAAATCTACATGTGGAGTTTTTAGAAAACAAATCCAATGTAGAAGGTCAAGGACCAAAATGGCTATTTGATCTTGAGTATCTAACCAATTCTATGAATTATGTGCCTTTTGTTGCAGAAACTAATGATTTTGCAGGTTCTAATACAACAAATGAGGTAGTGTTAGAGAAAGATCAAAATGATGTGATAATGCCAATATGGTCAAGTACAATTGTGGAATCAACTTCAACAACTGATGAATCTTCTTCTAGGAAAGCTAAATAAGGTGTTGAAGATGAAAGCAAAGAATATGGAACTCAGGAACAACAAAATGTTTCTGCTGGTAGCATTTCTGTTGCTGCTGGTAGTGTATCTGTTTCTGCTGGTGATTCTACTGCTAAGCTTACGGATTCTGCTGTTCGGCCAACTGACTCTGCTGCTGGCCCTTCAGAAACAAAAGAAGCAGAATTCTCAGATAATGAGGTAGATTTCAACAATCTCCCATCATCTTATCAAGTTCCTACTACACCACACACAAGAATTCACAAAGTCCACTCCCTAGAACATGTGATTGGAGATGTACAATCTGGTGTGAAGACAAGACATCAATTGATGACTTCAGACCAACAAGGGCTTCTTGATGCCCTTTATGCTTCAAAACAGCATGAGCTTTCAAACTCTTGCTTGTTTGTATGTTTTCTCTCACAAGCTGAACCAAAGACCATTCTGAAAGCCCTAGATGATTCAAGCTGGTTAGAGGCTATGCAAGAAGAGCTTCTTCAGTTCAAAATTCAAAAGGTTTGGGTGCTAGTTGATTTACCTACAGGTGTGAAGGTAATTGGCACTAGATGGGTTTTTAAGAACAAAAGAGATGAAAGGGGAATAGTGATTAAGAATAAGGCTAGATTAGTAGCCCAAGGGTACACACAAGAAGAAGGAATAGACTATGATGAGTTTTATGCTCCTGTAGCAAGGATTGAGGCAATTAGGCTTTTCTTAGCTTATGCTTCATTTTTAGGCTTCACAGTCTACCAAATGGATGTCAAGAGTGCATTTTTATATGGAACAATTGAAGAAGAGGTGTATGTTTCACAACCTCCAGGCTTCATTGGCCCATTACATCCAAACAAAGTGTACAAAGTAGTGAAAGCTCTATATGGCCTTCATCAGGCACCAAGAGCTTGGTATGCAACACTAGCTTCCTACTTATTAGAAAATGGATTTCAAAGAGGAAAGATTGATTAGACACTTTTCATCAAAAAACACAAGAAGGATCTTCTGTTAGTGCAGGTGTATGTGGATGACATTATCTTTGGATCTACTAGGAAAGATATGTGTGTTAGTGCAAATATTACGATATTTAAACTAAACGGTTTCTTCGGTTTTAATAATGACAAACATGTAACTTGTAATACATAACGTAAAATGTGCAAGTTACTTGTAAACACAAAACATCAATGCATACTTACATCAACACCTCCCGACGTATCAAGTATGCTTCAACGATGTCGTAGATTTCCATCCCGACATAAATCACTCAAGGTATGGACAAACAAATCTACTACTTGACAAATGATCAAAGGATTTTATTTTTCTAAACTTCACATTTTTAATGTGACAAAACATTTTTTCAAAAACATATTTCACAAATTATTTTTGAATTAAAAAGAAATGTTTTATTTTGAAAAATATGTTTGAAAATCCCAACAGTCAAATTTCCCCCCAAAACAGCTCCTAACATCCCCAAATAAACCTTCCCCACTAAAGACAAACGAAGGAGCGTCCACGGTTCCTTTAAATAGGGACGGCTCCACTAAATTTAGTGGAGCCGTCGGGTATTTAGTGGAGCCGTGGGTCTGTAACGGTCAGATTTTCCCTTGCCTATAAATAGTGGACCATTCCACACTTCCAACTTGATTTTTCCAGTCCTTTTTCTCTGGTCTAATCCCTCCTCACTTAGATGACTTTCTTTGATCATTTGGAGAGTCTTAGTTTGTTTAAGAGTGATCCAATCATCCATTCAAGTGATCCTCTTCATTCCTCTTGATTAGCAAGAGAAGAACACAAAGTATCCAAGTAGATACAAAGTGTTATCATTCCTCTTCATTTGCAAGAGAAGAACTCAAAGTATCCAAGAAGATACAAGAGTTGTAGTTGTTAGGTCTTGTAACATTTGTTACACTCTTGATTGTATCATAGCATACATCAAGATTATTTTTCTTTTGTGAGAGAGTGAGTCAAGATCATTGTGATCTTAAGAGATAGTGAAGATCTCTTGAAGCCATTGGGCTTGTGTGATTGATCATGTGGATCAAGGGTAGATCGGGTAGATCGTGGTAGATTGGTGCTAGCTAAGATTAGCACTCGACATCTAGCTTAGTGTCGGAAATAGGATAAGCGACGTGTATCGGGTAGATCGTGGTAGATTGGTGCTAGCTAATATTAGCACTCGACGTCTAGCTTAGAGTCGGAAAACAAGTTAAGCGACGTGTACGGTTTTCTCCGCCTGAAGGGAGTTTGTTGATTAGTGAAGTAACTCTCGAGTTGGGTACTCGGGGAGTGGAGTAGGGCGAAGAGGAGCTTCGTGACCGAACCACTATAAATCACCGTGTCCGGTTTGCGCCTTCTTACTTGTCTCTTTACTTTCATTTTATTTTTATCGCTTTATGTTTATATTTGCATTGCGTTTATGCTTGTGTGGCTAGTTGCTTATGTTATGTTGATTATGTATGTGTCATGGTTGATTGTGCTTGTGTTGTAGTTTAATTTATTCATTCCTAGATGATATATGATCATAGTTAACACTTTTCATATTACGTCACACTTGATCGGGAGTTTGATACAAAAGTTTTAAGTTTTTAAATGGAAACGTATTCACCGCCCCCCCCCCCCTCTACGGTTTCCACAATTGGTACCAGAGCCACGTCGCTCAAATTTTTAAAACAAATGGTTTTCAAAATTGAGTACGATCCATGTATCAAATTACCCTTGAAGGTGATAAAAATATGAAAAGTATTTAGTTGCTTAATACTTACAAGTTTTGTTGTTAAGTATACATTGTCATACTAGCTTGAAGGTTTTCTTAAATTGATAAAAGTTGGTTCTGTTCAAAACTGAAATAAGAGGTACGACACCGTTAAATATAACGGACGGCTCCACTAAATATGGACGGTACCACTAAATTTAACGGTACCGTCGTATGTTTTTCTGAATTCGGTAATTTTCAAAAATTCGTATAAAATCAACCGTAAGTCCGTAGGAGTCGTGCCACCTATCGTTTTAAACATAATTGAGTCTACTTTCACTTAAAAATTATTTTAGAAAGTGATTGTAAAGTAAAATTTAAGAGAGTCTCTATTTCGTAACAGAGAGTCTTTTCCGGTCATGCCGATTGCACAAATTTTGTCAAAACACAAAGTGAACATCACACGTTGATGCATTCATGATTTCAAGGTGTTGATCAAATTTTTAAATGGGGTGGAAAATAATTCATTTTCAAATAAAGTCAAGCTAAGTGTACATTGTTATACTTAATACACAAAATGACGATAAGTATCTTTGTGTGTTATGCTAAATGACTATTTGCTTATCTTTGTGTCTTAGTCTTGTTAGTCAATACTTTTATATGCTTATCGCTATCTTTAGTTGAGCTAACTTTATCCATAAGCATAAGTGTCTTTCATGCCATGTTGCTATTTGTTTATTATAGCTTTCCGATTTATGCATTTATAAGGCTCATGCTAAATTACTTGCACTATATTAAGTAATTAGTTTGCATTGCATATAGGCATAGACCATTTTTCTTGCATTTGTTGCAAGCTTTTAAAATGGTTTAGTAACCTTCTTAGGAATAGAAACTAAGTTGGTAGATCATGTGTGTCGAAAGATATTGTCTTACACAATTATTTTTCCAAAGGTTTAAGTGTAAAAAGTATATCACCCCAAAATACTTAACACTTTCATAAAATCCGTAACATGATCTTTAAAACATTACATCATTTTGTCTTGTTGACCATGGGTTGTCTAAACAAGATAAAAGGTCATTTTAATACATCAGTACGTAAGTAAAGGAAAATGTATTAAACTTGCATTGATCTAACACACATACAAAATGTTTTAAACATTTAGTATTTTACGTATGTTGTATAAAAATAGTTAAGATAATTATTTTTATACCAATGAGGTGTCGAAAAACTAAGAATATTATACTTAATAATATAAATAGTTTTTCTCAAATAAAAATAAATGACAATATCAAAGTAGTAACTTAATATGTCATTAACCTCACACATACAACTAGTGTTAGAATAAATGAAACACACTCCTTAAATTTTTCTATTTTTTTTTAAAAGGAGTGATTGTGAGGGTCAAGAAAGATCTCTAGTACATATCAATTCATTATTCAAATGATGATTGATATCATTATCGAATCTAATTGACAAGTTTTTGAGTGTGGACATGAAATTGGAGTCATTATTTGTCTAGCTTCAAGATAACATCAAAATATGATGAAAAGTATTATCTTGAATCTACATACTCAATCACATTCGATTGTTGTGAAAATAATGACGTTCTATCAAGACGAAAATAATATGCTTCGGATCATAACTCACACTTGTGTTGAAGATGCCATATTGAGTCTTCATGTCCAATGGTTGTGTTCCAAACTTTAAACTAATATGTTTAAAAGATGCATAAAATACACAACTAAGTAGGATTGACAACTTGGATGTTTCATCCGAAATATACAAGTAATTTACATTGCAATGCAATTAGTAAATGTGTCAATTCCGAAAAACCAAACACGAGCAAACAAACAACATATTTAAACTTTGCTCATGAACGACTCAACACTCAATGTCACATGTCTAGTAAAAGTGTCACACATAATATGTTATTAACTATTATGTAAGTCATCAATCTTTGAGAATTTCACATGTATTTCTCTTATCAAAAGATTGACAAAGGATAACTTATATCCTATGCATCTTATTTTCTTTGTGACATGAATGGTTATGTTACGAGAGAATACATTGCATCCTGTTAACAAATATAAGATATTAGAGTTGAATAATAACCTAATACGACATGTGTCATTGCATAAACAAGTAAAATTGGTCATACACTAAAATACTTGTTTCACAAAGCATTCTTAAGAGTGATGAGTTTACTCTTAGAAAAGCATACTAGTTGAAATAAATAGTATGTCTCATTTCAAATAAAATGCTCACAAGATCTATTGAGGTAAATAACATTTACTAGATTCTCACTCAAGATATGCAAAGGAGCATTCTTGAAACACACACGATGTAGTAGATTCTACATTGTATCACATTAGAGTGTCTCTTGGTTCTAGGAAACCAAATCGTATTAAAATAACATGTAACAACTCAACAAACAAAGATGTTGTCCAAGAGATCATAAAATACACCATGTCCATCAAATAACCTTTAAATCTCAAACACGAAATTAAAACATTTCGCTTGCCTTTGTTAGGAGTTGTGTAAGACATGTCATTTTCTTAACCAACTTTCAAAGTATGGTTAATTGAGTCATATTAGGCCATGTATAAGCAAAACAAGATAACATCATCTTTGCTATACTTCGATAGGCAAATATAGGAATTTGAATTCTTCTAACATGAGAATGACTACTGGAGAACCTATCGCACTAGAAATTCAATTTGACCTAACGGTTGGATTGCTTCCAGGAGAGAAGTTGGGTTCGTGTATAACCCGTAAAAATGGTCGTGTTTAGCCTTAATTGAGCACCACTATTGATAGTCTCATACTCATTCTCTAACTTGAAAATTCTTCATTCCTACATTTGACTAGAGATAGTTTACATCGGTAAACTTTATCTCCCGTTAGGATCTCATTTTGAACAAGTAGTAACTAGGATCTTCCTTAGCAAACCTAGATTGCTTGCATCCTACATATGTGTTTCAAAATGATAACATGTTCTCGTAAGATATGATTAAATGTCTTCGTGATCTTAAATGCTAAATGATTATCATGTTTTGCATGATGTTTGCATTTATTCTTTATGTGCATTTTACTTGATTTGCCTGTAAATTTTGCACCCACACTATGTCATTGTGACACATTAGGAATTAGGTATGCCTATCACTATGAACCCTTAGAAGTCATAGAGTCACACACTAGTGTCAAAACCTATAAGTCAAAGTAGTCGCGAAGTTACCCTA
Organism: Artemisia tridentata subsp. tridentata; assembly: GCA_021014915.2. Lineage (NCBI taxonomy): Eukaryota > Viridiplantae > Streptophyta > Magnoliopsida > Asterales > Asteraceae > Artemisia > Artemisia tridentata. The sequence goes on along the minus strand of CP139505.1, from coordinate 223,550,003 downwards.
ATTCCCTAGTCATCACTTCACCTTCTTCCAAGTAATACACCCTTTTGTCATGGGAAGGTTAGATACAAACCTAGTAGAACTCGGAGTAGGGTTGACAACTTAAATATTTCATCCGAAATATTCAAGTAAGTTTAACTTGCGATCGCAATTGTTAAATGTCATATCCGAAACATCATATTCAAGCCTTTTAACAACATATGTTAAAACGCTCATCCAAAAGCTAAAAGCTTACATCCACCATCAGGTGACAAAGGACTCACGAATTACTATATAAGTGATTAGTAGTTCCTTTCATCCTCGTGTGAATATACACGTCTTAAGATCCCAAACCCTGCTGCGAATCAGCACCATAGGCCTAGCTTTACGTCTTTCAAAACCCTGTGAAAAATCCATAAATCAACCAAACCTCCCAACCGAGAATCCCCTAACCATCTCCGTCTAGGTCTAGGAATGATGGAACATATTCCATAAATCTTATGACTATTTAAATATTTCACTGGAAATATTAAAGTCATCCCTCGTACCCCTCTTATGACTACTTGAATATTTCACTGGAAATATTGTAGTCATCTCGTGTGTCTCGTCTCATGACTCTTTAAATATTTCACTGGAAATATTAAGTCATTCTTTAAACTCCTCTCATGACTATCTAAATATTTCACTGGAAATATTAAGTCATCTATTCTCGTGTAGTACCGTTCATCTCGTAAAAAGAATTTATTAGGTATAAATTCTTTCCTCGTGTCGAAAAGTCTCACTAAATCAGCGAGATTTATTCGTGAAATCCTCTTAAATTCCAATGACAACTTGAATATTTCATCCGAAATATTTAAAGTATATTTAATTTGTGAAATGCAATTAAATGTCATCTCTCATTCTCGATCAACGTTCACTGAATCCCGTTGGATTCATTCATAAAAGAATTTATTTGGTATAAATTCTTTTAATCTAAAGTCCAGAAAAATCACAACATATGTGAAATTTCTTTGTCAAAGATCTTGCTTTCAATTCTCACCAACACTATCAAACCCGCTCGATGTAGTCTTGAACCAAAACCGTCTCCTATCAGAATAGATTCTATCTATCATCTGATTCCTTAGCCTTTTCCCTTTTCACTTCCGCATGGTACTAAACACTACCAATGCTTCCGCATCCCACTCACCTTCCACACACCTCAAGCGAAGAACCGCTAGGATAAGTTGAGATAACCCCACCAGAACCTTATCACCAACCTCACAACTCTGAAGATTTTATCTTCTCAACCCTTAGGATATCTCCAAGTAATCACATGCCTCATCATATAAATATTCTATGAATATTCACAATGATTGAGAAGAGCTACGTGACTTCAAAGGTGAAGTTCATCGTATGCTATCCACCACTTGTCATGACGTTACTAAGCTCATCGCTTTCGTCAATGTTTGTTTTCCTCTTTATCTTTTACATCTTGTCAGGATGGTCATAGATTAAAGGGGAGCGAAAACACACACATATAGTCTTTCACCAAACACTCTCAAGAACACACAAATGTGGTTCTTATTCCCTAGGAAACTTCCCTTTAGCTGCCCAGAACTAGGCTGCACAGGAAAATTCGTGACTTCCAGGTCACGGTACCGTTAAATAGGCCACGGTACTGTTAAATTTTACGGTACTGTTAAATTTTACGGTACCGTGTGGTATTTAGTGGTACCGTGCCTATGTTTGACGAATTTTCACTGTTCCCTCCTAATCCCAGCATCCCTAATCTCAAACCTGCAAAATCTTGCAAACTCACACACACCCTAAGATTTCCTCACTACACCATAGGACACCATCACCAATTTTAGTTTGAATCCCACAACCCTTGCCTATATAATGCCTCACTATTGCAAGCTTATCTTGCATCTCATCTTCAAACCTCACATTAACAACATTCCTCATCACACTCAACCTTTTAGCTACACTTCACTCTTGACAGTGATAGTTAGTCTAAGAACCTTCAACCCATAGATCATCACACTCAAACCTTATAACCTTCAACTCATCACACTCAAACCTTACAACTACTCTTCACTTTGGATAAGTGACAGTTAGTTCAACAGCCTTCAATCCTCACAAACACACAAAACCCTTCATGCACCAAATTATCTCTAACACACAACTAGGATCATCCAACCTAGAAACCTAGAACTTCATTACCTTAACCCCGTTAGAGATATCCACCAACAATCCTGTTAGGATCACATGCACCTTTTCTTTTTCCCTTTTGAAATATATCATGCATCTCATTGTCAGTGCAAACGATATATTAACCTAAACCATCCTTTCCCACCTTTCCTCAAAAGGCAAAACCAACATCTCCAACCACATCATCATCATCCTCCACCTTTAGGATTCCTACACCCTTACCTCCACCAAGTCCACCACAACCTTTAGCTATTACACTAACCCTATCACCATCAAACCTCTTTGGACTTGGCACCAACACATCATCCTTATCACCATCACCATCACCACAACCTTTAGCTCTCACACTAACCTTGTCACCTACATAACCTTTTGAACTTGGCACTAACACATCATCCTTATCACTATCACCATCACCACAACCACTAATGGGTAATCCCATTATTTATCTCCTACAACCACATAACCCAAGTTGTCCTTGTTGTCACCACAACCAACACTCTCCCACCTTATGGAATCATTTAGGTATAACCTCTATCGAGTCTACTTTATGGCACGACTTGTCATAATAGTAATCATTTAGAGTATGTCTTATCAACAAACTATCCTTAACATCAATCATCTTAGGTAGATGATTATGTTGTTCAAAAGGTTTGTTAGAACTTTCCTTCCCAATGACAACTTGGAATAAGTCATTTAGTGCGTCAGTCAATAAACGAATCTCGTTCTTGATTAGTTTGATTGAGTGAACAATTACACCTTAGGTTTTCGGTCGGGTTGTGACACTTACGTGTTAACATAGTTTAACCCATGCATGTCTTGCTATGTGTATTCTATCCCTATAATGTTGCTCCTATACTGTTATATATTATGTTGCACGAAGCTAACCCTTGATGTAGGAAAAGCCTTTGTAAGAATTTGATCCATGGATCCGCTAGATACTAAGGTAAATAAACAAGGGGATTAAGTCACCACAGGGGAGCATTGAGTTAGGGGGAGCTCGGGAGTATTTGAATACATAGCATAGATTCGTCTTCACAAGTGGTGATAGAAGGCTTCACTCGGATGATGCAAGCTCGCCTTTCAAGGGACAAAGGATAGTAGTGCAATAAGGGGGGAGTAGGGAGTAAATTCAAGGGAGCGCTCGCGGAAACTACCTTTTTGATTTGACAAAAGGGGGAGAATGGGAGTGTAAACAGGTAACTTTTACATTTTACTATGTGTTACGGTTTACATATTTGTCATCATCAAAAAGGGGGAGATTGTTAGTGCAAATATTACGATATTTAAACTAAACGGTTTCTTCGGTTTTAATAATGACAAACATGTAACTTGTAATACATAACGTAAAATGTGCAAGTTACTTGTAAACACAAAACATCAATGCATACTTACATCAACACCTCCCGACGTATCAAGTATGCTTCAACGATGTCGTAGATTTCCATCCCGACATAAATCACTCAAGGTATGGACAAACAAATCTACTATTTGACAAATGATCAAAGGATTTTATTTTTCTAAACTTCACATTTTTAATGTGACAAAACATTTTTTCAAAAACATATTTCACAAATTATTTTTGAATTAAAAAGAAATGTTTTATTTTGAAAAATATGTTTGAAAATCCCAACAGTCAAATTTCCCCCCAAAACAGCTCCTAACATCCCCAAATAAACCTTCCCCACTAAAGACAAACGAAGGAGCGTCCACGGTACCTTTAAATAGGGACGGCTCCACTAAATTTAGTGGAGCCGTCGGGTATTTAGTGGAGCCGTGGGTCTGTAACGGTCAGATTTTCCCTTGCCTATAAATAGTGGACCATTCCACACTTCCAACTTGATTTTTCCAGTCCTTTTTCTCTGGTCTAATCCCTCTTCACTTAGATAACTTTCTTTGATCATTTGGAGAGTCTTAGGTTGTTTAAGAGTGATCCAATCATCCATTCAAGTGATCCTCTTCATTCCTCTTGATTAGCAAGAGAAGAACACAAAGTATCCAAGTAGATACAAAGTGTTGTCATCCCTCTTGATTTGCAAGAGAAGAACTCAAAGTATCCAAGAAGATACAAGAGTTGTAGTTGTTAGGTCTTGTAACATTTGTTACACTCTTGATTGTATCATAGCATACATCAAGATTATTTTTCTTTTGTGAGAGAGTGAGTCAAGATCATTGTGATCTTAAGAGATAGTGAAGATCTCTTGAAGCCATTGGGCTTGTGTGATTGATCATGTGGATCAAGGGTAGATCGGGTAGATCGTGGTAGATTGGTGCTAGCTAAGATTAGCACTCGACATCTAGCTTAGTGTCGGAAATAGGATAAGCAACGTGTAGATCGGGTAGATCGTGGTAGATTGGTGCTAGCTAAGATTAGCACTCGACATCTAGCTTAGTGTCGGAAAACAAGTTAAGCGACGTGTACGGTTTTCTCCGCCTGAAGGGAGTTTGTTGATTAGTGAAGTAACTCTCGAGTTGGGTACTCGGGGAGTGGAGTAGGGCGAAGAGGAGCTTCGTGACCGAACCACTATAAATCACCGTGTCCGGTTTGCGCCTTCTTACTTATCTCTTTACTTTCATTTTATTTTTATCGCTTTATGTTTATATTTGCATTGCGTTTATGCTTGTGTGGCTAGTTGCTTATGTTATGTTGATTATGTATGTGTCATGGTTGATTGTGCTTGTGTTGTAGTTTAATTTATTCTTTCCTAGATGATATATGATCATAGTTGACACTTTTCATATTACGTCACACTTGATCGGGAGTTTGATACAAAAGTTTTAAGTTTTTAAATGGAAACGTATTCAACCCCCCCCCCCTCTACGGTTTCCACAATGTGTTTAGAATTTGAGAAGCTTATGAAAGATAAGTTTCAGATGAGTTCCATGGGGGAACTTACATTCTTTTTGGGTTTGCAAGTTAAGCAATCATCTGAAGGCATATTTATTAGTCAAGACAAATATGTTGCAGAGATACTTAGAAAATTTCAATTTGCTGATTCAAAAGTGGCAAGCACACCAATGGACTCTAAGAAGCACCTTCTGAAAGATAAAGATGGAGAGAGTGTGGATGTACACACTTACAGATCTATGATAGGCATTTTGATGTACCTTACATCATCTAGACCTGATATCATGTTCCCTGTTTGTGTTTGTGCAAGATTTCAAGTAACTCCAAAGGTTTCTCATTTAACTGCAGTCAAGAGAATTTTTAGATATCTCAAAGGTCAACCAAGGTTGGGTATATGGTATTCTAGGGAATCTCCTTTTGACTTGGTAGCATATTCGGATAGTGATTATGCTGGTGCTAGCTTGGACAGAAAGTCAACAACTGGAGGATGTCAATTCCTTGGGTGTAGACTTGTCTCATGGCAGTGTAAGAAGCAAACAAGTGTGGCAAATTCAACAACTGAAGCTGAATATATAGCTGCTGCAAGTTGCTCTTGTCAAGTTCTATGGCTTCAAAACTAACTTCTTGATTATGGGTACAATTTCTTAAACACTGTTATTCATATTGATAATAGTAGTACAATTTGTATTATTAAAAATCCAGTGCAACATTCTAAAACAAAACACATTGAAATTAGACATCACTTTATAAGAGACTGCAATGAGAAAAAGTTAATTCAAGTTCTTAAAGTTGCTTCAGAACACAACTTTGCAGATCTGCTAACAAAAGCTTTTGATGTTTCAAGGTTTCAGTACTTGGTAGCAAGTATTGGAATGCTTAATCTTTAAATTTTCAATCTAATGTGTTTATGTAAATAAATTTTTGTTACTGTTGCTGGCTTTATATGTAACACCCCCCAATTTCAAATATCAACAGCGGAAGACTTAATTGGGTGTTACGTAGTGGATCGCAGTCATAACCATAGAAAACGACTTTAAAAGACGTTTTAAGTTTATCATTCAAAATACAAGTATCTGAGATACAAAGATGTTTCATAGTTAACATGTTTATTTAAGTTTGAATGATAAAACATTTATTTAGAACCCGTGCCGAGTTTAGTGCCCACTCCGTACCTTGAGTTCCAGCCCTTAGTTACCTGAGATAACATGCTAAAAGTCAACAAAAGTTGAGTGATATTCATAGGTTTAAGTTTAATAGTTTGAACACAAGTATAAGTGTTAATTGCATCGAATTACAATTAAACAAGTTAAAATCAAGTTGTTATTGCATTAAGCCCATGACACGCAACGCTTAACAGGTATCAAATATGATGTAAAGTATATACGCCCTCGGGATGGGTATTTGCCAATAACCCATAAGTTTGTTCAAATAAAGTGCGCCTGGGTGGCTCATCCTAGCAGACCCAAACGGGGATTGTCAGTCCCAAATAGATCTATTCACAACTATTTACGTTCACTCGCAAGTGATTAAGGTTCATGATAGAGGGACTTTTGGCAATAGCTAATTAAGCAATAATAACATCAGTCATAGCATACGAAAAGTTTGTGTTCATGTTTGTAGCATGTATCTCCCCACAAAAAGGATTTAAAAGTTTAAATGTGGGCTATGAACTCACCTTAGTAGTACAGTAGTGGTGGTAGTATCGTTACTCAAACGATGAAAGGAAACGGCTTCAACACACGACCTATATAGTATATGGCAAGATTTAGTGGTTTGATAGTCTAACTTTGGTTTATCGCAAATCTTAACGTTTAAGGTTTTATCGATTGATAATTAATTTGCAACGTTAAGAATATGCATGTTTAAATGATCAAATATATATATATATATATATATATATATATATATATATATATATATATATATATATATATATATATATATATATATATATATATATATAACTCTGGGATCTGTGTTCGTTCGTTGAAGTATATAAGTTTGGCAAAAGAGATCATTGTTTATAAATCAAGGTTGATTTATGATAAGTTATGCTACGTATTAAATATTAAGTGATTACGTATATAAAATTTTATAAGTTATATAACTACGTATATAATTATTAGAAAATGTGACGTTAAATGTCGATTTGTGAGACCAAACATATTTGTTTCGGGTTTTGGGTTCGTGAAATATTATTACAATTATAAAATCAGAAATAACCTTTGGGTTTTTACAAAGTTACATTTTATACCCTAACGGCATAATCTTTGCACCGTTAGTCCTCAGTTAAGTTTTATTTATATTTTAAGTCTAAACTTTTAATATTTACATTTTATACTCAAAAGTTCCTAAATTTACAGTTTTCATCACAAGATATCAAAATGACAGTTTTTACTTTAAGTTTCCAAATTTGGCAGTTTTAGTCCTTCGGTTAGCAAATTTTTGCAAAACAAGTCCAAACTTTATAAAAATCAAAGTTCACTATTTTTATTTCATAAATAAATTTAAAACAACTTTTGTAACTTATAAAAACTGCTTAATTTGTCAACAGCTTATTTTTCGAGCTTATGGGCTTTTAACGAGCTAAATATATTGCCCATTATGGGTTTTCGATCCAATGGGTTTAGAGGGGAGTTGGGCCTGATTATGGGCTTGTTTAAAGGTTACATTTTCATATCGAGTGAGCTTATAAAATCAGCTTATACGAAAAGCTTATAAATAGCTTAGTGGGCTTATAAGCCCGTACGTTATTATTTAGTTTTTGTGAAAGCTTGTTTCTCGATCGATTACTTTGGGTTTAAATAAGGTTCGAGTTGAACTTTCTAGGTCGAATGAAATACTTGGTTCGTTAGTTTGGTAGCTCGACTATCAAGTCGAGTTATAAAATGCATGGGTTGTGTGTCGAGTTTGGGAAATACAAGGCCAAAGTTAACGTAACTTAGCTCATGTTGAAAACAGTTTTAAAGCTCAAAATAATTCTAAGTGTTTCGTTATTATTCGAAAGTGCCAATGTGACTTAGGAACGTGTGATTTTTAGAGTTGATACATTTATATAGAGTTCGAATAATTGTTGTTCTCAATAGTTAGCATGGCAAATATTTAGAGTGTCGAATAGAACATATGTGTTGTTAAGGGAGTTTACGAAATATCGAAGCCAAATGAACGTGACATGCAATATATAACTCAACATAAGAAATTTGAAAATAAGGAAATGGCTTACTTCACCTCAAAAGGTGGGGCGTATCACCAAGTCGAAACTGAGTTAGGCCAAAAGAATTGTGTAGCTCGATTCTCGGTACTTCAAAGATTTAGGGTCGAGTAAAATGTGACTCGTTGCTTGACTCGAACACCTCCCAATTCGTGCCAAAGCTAGGCGTGATCAGCAGGTTTAAAGACTTAGAAAATATTTGTATGTGATATATTTTTTGTGTGCATGTTTAGTCGAATGCATGCATGCATTTATAGGAGAGTTAGAAATTAGCATGTGCCATATTATAGAAATGAAAGTAGAGAGTTAGTAGTATGAATCGTCCTTGTGCTAGTTCGAACAAAAGGAAGGATACAAAATAAAATCATAAGGTTTTGTCTTGGTCTTGTTTGGTGTATTCAAGGTCAACTAGTTTTCAAGATGGAATTGTGATAATTTCTCATTATGATGGAGTGTGACAGTATGTCATTGCATGAGTGGAAATGATGTTTTCTTGTGTTGTGTTAGTCGGCAGCTAAGGACCAAAAGGGAAGAGACAAAATATTTTTTTAGGTGTTGGTTTATGGTTGTGTTCGTTGGTGTGCTCCAAGGGGTCAAGCAATATGGAAAACTTGACTAAGACCCTTTTGTGTGGCTCGTTTGTGCCTCTTAAGAGTTGAGACAATATAGAGAACGTGTCCAGAATTGTTCGTGGCTCGAGTAGAGTCGTTGGTGGGTCGAACAAGGTAATTCCTTAGGCGAAATGTAATTTTGAGTTAAGTTGAACAATATCAACTCGTTGGTCTTCGGCTAAGCTTGGATGGATTTTAACTAGACAAATGTTCGAATTTTGAAAGGTGGTTTATCACACTTGATTCTAGTTGGGTCGAGAATTGAGTGACGTAAAGATATTATGTTGTCGTTAAGCTAGATTGCTCGTACATTAGCCAAAGTGCTCGATCCTTGTGGCGGCCAAAATGAAAATTACATATATAAAATTTGGGCTTTGGTTTGTGATTGGGCTCGTTTGGTGGCTAGGCCCAATGAGAAAAATAATAATGCTAAGGGTCCGATTGGTGTGTTCGGTTTGTAATATTATTGGGCTGAGGCCCAATGAGTCTAGCAGCCCATTTGGTATTTATCGGGTATAGAGTCGAGGTCCAATATAGTTACTGAGTATTTGTGAAAATTTTCGTGAGCTCGGGAATGTATTTGATCACGTTTGGTTAATTGACAAAACGTATAGACGTTAAGTATTAAACGTTAATGGTTTTAGATAATTTCGCGATTTTAAACTATCAAGGTTCGTGTGTAAGCATCGTTTCTAGGTAAATGGTAATCACAAGTAACGTTGTGATTAAAACTAGTATAGCATGAATAACAAAAAAAAAATTGTTACCAGTAGAAATGGTTATTAAGTAACGTAATGATTCGTTAATCATTTATTAGTATTTACTATTCATAGGGAAAATTACGAGAGGTTACAGTACCTACCACTTACACTCAATTCCGTCCCGGAATTCTAGTCTAAGATAGGTGATAGGAGTGTCTACGAAAATAGGTGTGGGTATTTGGCTCGAATCTGGTCTTCGCGTTCCCAAGTATATTCCGGTCCTCGTTTAGAGTTCCATCGGAATTTGACAATGGGGATGCGGTTCTGTTTTAGTTGTTTGATCTCTCTGTCCATGATTTCCACGGGTTCTTCTGTAAAGACAAGTTTGTCGTCGAGTCGAATCTCTTTCAAAGGAATTACAAGAGATTCATCTGACAAACATTTCTTAAGGTTTGATACGTGAAAGGTGTCGTGAACTCGACTAAGTTCCTCTGGTAGTTCGAGTTTGTAAACCACTGGTCCTATCCTTTCTAGGATTTTGAATGGACCAATGTATCTAGGGTTAAGTTTTCCACGTTTTTCGAAACGTACCATTCCCTTCCAGGGAGATACTTTCAGCATGACCTTGTCTCCAATCTAAAATTCCATAGGTTTTCTCCTCACGTCGGCATAGCTCTTTTATCTATCCCTTGCAGCTTGCAGTCGTTGCTTAATTTTGACTATCTTCTCTGTTGTCTCATGAATGAGATCGGGTCCGGTGAGTTGTATATCTCCGACTTCGGTCCAACAAACAAGCGATCTGCACTTTCGACCGTAGAGTGCTTCGAATGGTGCTGCCTTAATGCTGGCGTGGTAACTGTTGTTGTAGGAGAACTCGGCTAGAGGTAAGTGTCTGTCCCAACCTTTTCCGAAATCAATAACACATGCTCGGAGCATGTCTTCTAAGGTTTGGATTGTCCTCTCGCTTTGTCCATCGGTTTGTGGATGATATGCAGTGCTCATATCCAGTTTGGTTCCCAAGGCTTTTTGCAAAGACTTCCAAAAATGAGATGTGAAACGACTGTCACGATCTGAGATGATTGAGATCGGCACTCCATGTCGTGAAACTATTTCTTTTAGATATAGCGTTGCGAGTGTGTCCATCTCGTCAGTTTCTTTGATTGCTAAGAAGTGAGCGGATTTGGTGAGACGATCAACAATGACCCAGATGGTGTCAAGTCCAGTTGATGTTTTAGGAAGCTTAGTGATAAAGTCCATTGTAATACGTTCCCATTTCCATACAGGAATTTCGGGTTGTATGAGTAATCCGGACGGCTTTTGATATTCCGCTTTTACTCTTGAACAAGTCAAACATTTTTCAACATACTCGGCTATGTCGGCCTTCATGTTTGGCCACCAGTAAAGTTTCTTGAGATCTTGATACATTTTGTCAGAACCTGGATGAATGGAGTACTTGGATTTGTGAGACTCATTCATAATGAGATCACGTATACCTCTGTATAGAGGAACCCAACTTCTTTCTTTGAAACAGAGCATCCCGTCTGCTCTTTGCACAAAGCCATTCTTATTTTCTGGCATGCCGTGGATCTTTTCACCAGGTCGGTTCTCTTCCTTAAGAGCCTCAGATTGAGCGATGAGTATTTGTGAGGGCAGGGGCGAACGAATGGTTATTCCTAACGATCTGACTCTAAGAGGTTTTAGTCGTTCCTTCCGACTTAATGCATCTGCCACAACGTTGGCTTTTCCTGGGTGATAACGAATTTCACAATCATAATCGCTAAGTAGCTCTAACCAGCGACGTTGTCTCATGTTCAGTTCTTTCTGATCTAAGATATGCTGAAGACTTTTATGGTCGGTAAATACTGTGCACTTGGTGCCATACAGGTAATGTCTCCATAACTTAAGGGCGAATACTACTGCTCCTAACTCCAAATCATGAGTCGTGTAGTTTGCTTTATGCGTTTTGAGTTGTCGCGAGGCATAAACTACCACTTTGTTTCGTTGCATCAGCACAGCTCCCAAACCATGATATGAGGCATCACAATACACTACAAAGTCTTCACTTCCTTCAGGTAGTGCTAATATTGGTGATTCACAGAGCTTTTTCTTTAATAGCTGAAAAGCTGATTCTTCCTCTTTTCCCCAGATATACTTCTTGTTCTTCTAAGTTAATTCGGTCAAAGGCTTTGAGATTTTTGAAAAACCTTCAATAAATCTTCTGTAGTAACCGGCTAGACCCAAAAATTGGCGTATCTCTGTGGGATTTGTAGGAGATGTCCAACCTTTGACGGCCTCAATCTTTGCAGGATCTACATGAATGCCTTGACTGTTGATAACATGCCCAAGAAATTGTACAGTTCGAATCCAAAAGTCGCATTTGGAGAACTTGGCATACAATTGTTCCTTTTTGAGTAACTCTAAAATAATCTTTAGATGTTCGGCATGTTCTTGTTCGTTGCGTGAGTAGATTAGAATATCATCTATGAATACTATTATGAATTTATCCAGGTATGGTTTGCACACTCGGTTCATTAGGTCCATGAACACTGCAGGTGCATTAGTTAAACCAAATGGCATTACTTGGAATTCGTAATGTCCGTAACGCGTCCTAAAAGCTGTCTTGGGAATATCCTCCTCTCGAACTCTTAACTGATGGTACCCTGACCTTAGGTCGATCTTCGAGTATACACTCGATCCTTGTAATTGGTCAAACAAGTCATCGATCTTAGGTAGTGGGTAACGATTCTTTACAGTGAGTTTGTTCAATTCCTGGTAATCAATACACATTCGGAAAGATCCGTCCTTCTTCTTAACGAATAGAACCGGAGCTCCCCAAGGTGATGAGCTGGGCCGGATAAAGCCTTTATCAGACAACTCCTTCAATTGTTCCGACAATTCCTTCATTTCAGACGGCGCTAATCTATAAGGTGCTTTTGCCACAGGTGCCGCTCCAGGCACTAGTTCAATCTGGAATTCTACTTGACGGGGAGGTGGAAGACCGGGTAAATCTTCGGGGAATACTTCTGGGAACTCTTTAACGATCGAAACGTCTTCAACTCATTTATCCTTCGATTTGTTTTCCGTTACATGAACCATGAATGCTTGGCATCCTTCATTCATGTATTTCACCAATCTGATATATGAGATGATACCGTATCGAGTTTTATTTTTGTCAACATGGACAATAAGAGTTTCACCATTACGTGGAATATGCACGGCTTTCTCGTCACAGAGTATTCTAGCGCGGTGTTTGGATAACCAATCCATACCAATGACTACGTCAAAACTACCGAGCTGAATAGGCATGAGGTCGATGGGAAAAGGGTTGTCTTGTAGGATTATGGTACAACCACGAATTACGGTGTCGGTGCCAATTAGGTTTCCGTCCGCCATTTCAATTTCAAAAGTGGTGTTTAGTTTGGAGGGGGTAATGTTAAGCAAAAGAGAAAACGTAGTTGACACAAAACTTCTATCTGCTCCAGAATCAAATAATACCCTAGCACTATGTTGATTGAGTAAGAACGTACCCGTGACAACGTCAGGGTTCAGTGGGGCATCTTCCTCCTTTAGCACATATGCTCTCCCTCGAGCGTTGTTTTGCTGACCGTTTCCTTTCGGACAGCGGCTCTTGAAGTGACCTACTTCTCCGCAGGAGTAGCAAGTTGGAGTCACAGGCTGTAGGTTGCTACCAGTAGCGGGGTTCCTGCAATCCTTTGTCTGATGACCCACTTTCTGGCATTTCAAACATTTGACTGTGCAAGGTCCACTGTGGTGTAGTTTGCATCTGTTACACTGGAGTTTCTGACCTTGGTATCCCTTGCCTTCAGTAGCAGCATAGGCCTTGGCGGTTTCTTGTCTTTGGTTCTGTTGATGGTGACGATTGTTTCAGTTTTGATGGTACGGGTTATTGTTTCTATGGTTATTGTTATTGAATTTGTTGTTGCGGTGGTTGTTGTTACTGTGGTGGTGAGTAGTTCTTTTGTCATCGAGCTTCCTCTTGAGCTCATTGTTGTACCTGACCTCTCGGTCCAGTAGTTTTTGAGCAAGTTCAATGGCTGCCTCCAGAGTTGGCGGGTTCGATGAAGTGACATTTCCCTCAATACTACGGGGAAGCCCTTCGATATACTTCTCCAGTTCTTTTTCGAAATTTGGTACAACAGTAGGACATAGTATTTTAAGCTCTTGGAATCTCCTGTTGTATGTTTTAAGATCAACTCCTTTTACTACCAATAGATGGAATTCATCTTCCAATTTTCTTAGTTCAGAACGGGGACAGTATTTCTTCAGCATCTTGGTCTTAAACTCAGTCCAAGTGAGCTGGTAGGCTGCTGTCATTCCCATGTCTTTGACTGTAGCATTCCACCATGACAAAGCATCTTGCATGAGAGTTCCAGTAGCAAAAATGACTTTGTTATCCTCAGTACAACCGCTTCTCTGAAAAACGGTTTCAGATCGTTCGAACCAGTGAGCAAGTTCAGTTACTCCTTCAGTACCTTTGTAGGAAGTTGGTTGACAACTCATGAAATCCTTGTAGGTACACTTGCGGTTTGCAGCAGTCACACTTTCTCCTGTCGGTAGGCTAGTGTCACTGTTGCGAGCATTTGCTGCCGCCTGTTCTGCCAAGACTGCATTTACACCGTCAGCGATTGCCTTTCGGATAGCTTCTAGAGTCATAGCAGGCGTAGCTGTTGAAGTTTCATGATTTGCGGCTGAGGTTGCTTTCCTTGTACGTGCCATAGTTCTATCAATATTGCAAGAGCATATTTTTAGAAATCTCATAATGATCACGTTAGGTTAGAATAAATTGTAGGGTAATTGAATATGGATTGTAATAATATAATATTAACCACAACAATTTGGGTTTATGAGGATAATAATTCTGGTTTATATTTGTAGGCACAGCAAGTATCATATCATAAATATATTCACGACATGTCTGAATCAAATCACAACACACATGAGAACATAAATGATTGAATTGCACTGTATGAACCAACATTTCACAAGACAATATATATGGCGAATCATAATGCATAAGAAACAACCATGGAATACATAAATCAACATCAATATAATACATCCACACAACATAAGATTAATAACTTGTTCGATTTGTTTTACAAAACATAAAGATACAAGATTCTTTATTAATACAACATTGGTAGACTAAGATATCTCTTAGTTATACTGACACATCTCTGATCTATGGTCCTCCTGGTGCACCATCTAAGCGGCGCTGAAGATCTGCAATCACTGCCATCAAGGTCTTCACTGTCTGGTCTCTAGCTCTTTCCCTAGCCTGGGAATCCTCAACCATAAGTCTAAGAATCAGAACCTGAGAGCTAACCCTGTCAAGCTCAGAGTCTAGTGTCTCAATCACTGTCTGCATCGAAGTAGTGGCCTCTCCTAGTATAGAAATAGTCTCAATGGCTTCTTCTAAACTAGTACCTACTTGATCGAAGACTGTCTCCATCGCTAACTGACCAATCACAAGGTTCTCCACTTCTTCCCCAAGTGTCTCAATCTGCTCGAGTGGTAAGTCATCAAGAATCTCTACAATGTCGTCAAGACGATCCTCATGTCGGACTAATCTGGCTGCCAGTAGGGGTAGGGTGTGATGGATGGGTTCTCCGGTAACCGGAAGAATCCTCGAAGCAGCTGTAGCCGAACTCTCTCCTAGTTCCATAGCTCTCGGTGCTCCCTCCTGGGATCTCCAGTGACGGATGATCGGTAGCAAGAAAGACCATCGGCGAGCATCGACCCTCTTGCGGGTCCCAGTGCGAACTGCGGCCTCATCTCTGACCTAGGCATAGGGGTCTGATGAAGATGGAACCAAGCGGTATGTCCTCTTGCAAGGTAACAGAGGCTCATTGAGAGTAGCTGAGGGTGGAGAAGCAAGTGGTGGAATGGAGGATGGTAATGGAACAGTGGGGGTCTGGTGATAGAAGATAGTAGATGGTGGAACTGAACATAGTGGTGTAAGTGGTGGTGTCCTAGAATGCTCAGGAGCTGGGGGTGGTGATATCATTGGAGTCGAAGTTGGTATGAGTGGGACTGGTGGTGGTATGATCAGTGCTGGTGGTGTACGTACCCGTTTCCGGGGAGTGTGTTTGCGAACATGACCTTCTCCGGGGCGTCGGTAAAGCTGGCCAAAGGGTTCTGGCTCATATGGCTGGAGTTGTCGCACTCGTCCATGCTGGCGAATCGGGCCAGGTGATGGGATTGGTGATGCTGGAGGGGAAGTCTCCATGTCGGATGCCGGTAGAAATTGCTGGCTTTCCATGTACCGGTCAGTAGCAGGTGACATCGGTATAGCTGCCGAAGCAAAGTCTGAGGTGAAAGGCATAGGATCCTCATTCTCTGAATCAGATGATACAGCGATAGGATGGGGATTCGAAGACATAGTACTGTAATAATCCCGAATAGTAAATGTAAGCTATTAACATAATCATAAATATGTTAAACTTTGTTAAGAGCTCGTATAGTAAGCAACATCCTAAAAATGTTGGAAGTGTGTAGGCACGGAGGGCATAAGGTGGTTATTCTTTAAAAATGGTCCGTTTAAAAAATGTAGTTATAGTCCAGTGTTTAAAATACATCTGGTTCTCTATAACCATGAGCTCTGATGCCAATCTGTAACACCCCCCAATTTCGAATATCAACAGCGGAAGACTTAATTGGGTGTTACGTAGTGGATCGCAGTCATAACCATAGAAAACGACTTTAAAAGACGTTTTAAGTTTATCATTCAAAATACAAGTATCTGAGATACAAAGATGTTTCATAGTTAACATGTTTATTTAAGTTTGAATGATAAAACATTTATTTAGAACCCGTGCCGGGTTTAGTGCCCACTCCGTGCCTTGAGTTCCAGCCCTTAGTTACCTGAGATAACATGCTAAAAGTCAACAAAAGTTGAGTGATATTCATAGGTTTAAGTTTAATAGTTTGAACACAAGTATAAGTGTTAATTGCATCGAATTACAATTAAACAAGTTAAAATCAAGTTGTTATTGCATTAAGCTCATGACACGCAATGCTTAACAGGCATCAAATATGATGTAAAGTATATAGGCCCTCGGGATGGGTATTTCCCAATAACCCATAAGTTTGTTCAAATAAAGTGCGCCTGGGTGGCTCATCCTAGCAGACCCAAACGGGGATTGTCAGTCCCAAATAGATCTATTCACAACTATTTACGTTCACTCGCAAGTGATTAAGTTTCATGATAGAGGGACTTTTGGCAATAGCTAATTAAGCAATAATAACATCAGTCATAGCATACAAAAAGTTTGTGTTCATGTTTGTAGCATGTATCTCCCCACAAAAAGGATTTAAAAGTTTAAATGTGGGCTATGAACTCACCTTAGTAGTACAGTAGTGGTGGTAGTATCGTTACTCAAACGATGAAAGGAAACGGCTTCAACACACGACCTATATAGTATATGGCAAGTTTTAGTGGTTTGATAGTCTAAGTTTGGTTTATCGCGAATCTTAACGTTTAAGGTTTTATCGATTGATAATTAATTTGTAACGTTAAGAATATGCGTGTTTAAATGATCAAAAATATATAGTTATATATATATTATATATATATATATATATAAATAACTCTGGGATCTGTGTTCGTTCGTTGAAGTATATAAGTTTGGCTAAAGAGATCGTTGTTTATAAATCAAGGTTGATTTATGATAAGTTATGCTACGCGTTAAATATTAAGTGATTACGTATATAAAATTTTATAAGTTATATAACTACGTATATAATTATTAGAAAATGTGACGTTAAATGTCGATTTGTGAGACCAAACATATTTGTTTCGGGTTTTGGGTTCGTGAAATATTATTACAAGTATAAAATCAGAAATAACCTTTGGGTTTTTACAAAGTTACATTTTATACCCTAACGGCATAATCTTTGCACCGTTAGTCCTCGGTTAAGTTTTATTTATATTTTAAGTCTAAACTTTTAATATTTACATTTTATACTCAAAAGTTCCTAAATTTACAGTTTTCATCACAAGATATCAAAATGACAGTTTTTACTTTAAGTTTCCAAATTTGGCAGTTTTAGTCCTTCGGTTAGCAAATTTTTGCAAAACAAGTCCAAAATTTATAAAAATCAAAGTTCACTATTTTTATTTCATAAATAAGTTTAAAATAGCTTATGTAACTTATAAAAACTGCTTAATTTGTCAACAGCTTATTTTTCGAGCTTATGGGCTTTTAACGAGCTAAATATATAGCCCATTATGGGTTTTCGATCCAATGGGTTTAGAGGGGAGTTGGGCCTGATTATGGGCTTGTTTAAAGGTTACATTTTCATATCGAGTAAATCAGCTTATACGAAAAGCTTATAAATAGCTTAGTGGGCTTATAAGCCCGTACGTTATTATTTAGTTTTTGTGAAAGCTTGTTTCTCGATCGATTACTTTGGGTTTAAATAAGGTTCGAGTTGAACTTTCTAGGTCGAATGAAATACATGGTTCGTTAGTTTGGTAGCTCGACTATCAAGTCGAGTTATAAAATGCATGGGTTGTGTGTCGAGTTTGGGAAATACAAGGCCAAAGTTAACGTAACTTAGCTCATGTTGAAAACAGTTTTAAAGCTCAAAATAATTCTAAGTGTTTTGTTATTATTCGAAAGTGCCAATGTGACTTAGGAACGTGTGATTTTTAGAGTTGATACATTATATAGAGTTCGAATAATTGTTGTTCTCGATAGTTAGCATGGCAAATATTTAGAGTGTCGAATAGAACATATGTGTTGTTAAGGGAGTTTACGAAATATCGAAGCCAAATGAACGTGACATGCAATATATAACTCAACATAAGAAATTTGAAAATAAGGAAATGGCTTACTTCACCTCAAAAGGTGGGGTGTATCACCAAGTCGAAACTGAGTTAGGCCAAAAGAATTTTGTAGCTCGATTCTCGGTACTTCAAAGATTTAGGGTCGAGTAAAATGTGACTCGTTGCTTGACTCGAACACCTCCCAATTCGTGCCAAAGCTAGGCGTGATCAGCAGGTTTAAAGACTTAGAAAATATTTGTATGTGATATGTTTTTGGTGTGCATGTTTAGTCGAATGCATGCATTCATTTATAGGAGAGTTAGAAATTAGCATGTGCCATATTATAGAAATGAAAGTAGGGAGTTAGTAGTATGAATCGTCCTTGTGCTAGTTCGAACAAAAGGAAGGATACAAAATAAAATCATAAGGTTTTGTCTTGGTCTTGTTTGGTGTATTCAAGGTCAACTAGTTTTCAAGATGGAATTGTGATAATTTCTCATTATGATGGAGTGTGACAGTATGTCATTGTATGAGTGGAAATGATGTTTTCTTGTGTTGTGTTAGTCGGCAGCTAAGGACCAAAAGGGAAGAGACAAAATAAATTTTTAGGTGTTGGTTTATGGTTGTGTTCGTTGGTGTGCTCCAAGGGGTCAAGCAATATGGAAAAATTGACTAAGACCCTTTTGTGTGGCTCGTTTGTGCCTCTTAAGAGTCGAGACAATATAGAGAACGTGTCCAGAATTGTTCGTGGCTCGAGTAGAGTCGTTGGTGGGTCGAACAAGGTAATTCCTTAGGCGAAATGTAATTTTGAGTTAAGTTGAACAATATCAACTCGTTGGTCTTCGACTAAGCTTGGATGGATTTTAACTAGACAAATGTTTGAATTTTGAAAGGTGGTTTATCATACTTGATTCTTAGTTGGGTCGAGAATTGAGTGACGTAAAGATATTATGTTGTCGTTAAGCTAGATTGCTCGTACATTAGCCAAAGTGTTCGATCCTTGTGGCGGCCAAAATGAAAATTTCATATATAAAATTTGGGCTTTGGTTTGTGATTGGGCTCGTTTGGTGGCTAGGCCCAATGAGAAAAATAATAATGCGAAGGGTCCGATTGGTGTGTTCGGTTTGTAATATTATTGGGCTGAGGCCCAATGAGTCTAGCAGCCCATTTGGTATTTATCGGGTATAGAGTCGAGGTCCAATATAGTTACTGAGTATTTGTGAAAATTTTCGTGAGCTCGGGAATCTATTTGATCACGTTTGGTTAATTGACAAAACGTATAGACGTTAAGTATTAAACGTTAATGGTTTTAGATAATTTCACGATTTTAGACTATCAATGTTCGTGTGTAAGCATCGTTTCTAGGTAAATGGTAATCACAAGTAACGTTGTGATTAAAACTAGTATAGCATGAATAACAAAAAAAAAAATTTGTTACCAGAAGAAATGGTTATTAAGTAACGTAATGATTCGTTAATCATTTATTAGTGTTTACTATTCATAGGGAAAATTACGAGAGGTTACATTATATAATACTACTGCTATTACAAAAAGTTTGTGCTCTTAGTACAAATTTTAATTTGTGTTATTCATACAGTTGGTCTTATGATTTTTTTCTAATACAAGACAAGTACTTTGTACATTGTTCTTTTGTTTTTAGACTAACAATTTCAGGTATGAATATGTGAACACAAAGGATGTTTCAAGTGAAATGGAAGCAGCAAAAATGATTATATTAGTTGCTACATAATAGGTTTATGATGGACTGAGTTTGGGAATTTAAAACTCCTTAAAACTACTTTCTTGAAACCTAGTTATGATATTTCACATTGAATTGATGACTTAGTTGATCAGATAGTAACTGATGCAACTCACTTTCTATCATTTTATACTTTCAAGTATAATGAGCAAGTCTAAGGACATCTGATAGAAAGAACAGCTAGTGAAAGTGAATCTAACACTTGTGTTAGAGGTAACAATTACTATGAGCTGGAAACCCTGTCAGGAAAACTCTTTGAATGAGTTTATCTTTACATAGGCAGTTATTTATAACTGAAAAACATTGGTTCTCACACAACCAGAGGTTGCTTTAAACCGAAATTTTGATTAAGTGTCTGTTATACACTTAATCCCTTCAAAATGGTTGAAAGTAGTATGATTTTTCAATTCTAAAATCATGAACATACTGCTAAGTCAAATAATTTCTTAAACAAGGATTTTCAAGAGATTCACAAAAACCATTCATTGATGGACCATGAATCAAAATGTCCACTGATTCACCTCTCATAGGAGTTAACACACCTAGAAGTAATGAGGGCAGTAACTTAAACTCTTAAGGAATTGATGGCTTCATGTACAACATTGTCTGACAACAAGTTCTAAATGATGGATCAGATGATAAGGAAAGATATATTTTGGTACATAGTGAGATCTTCCAAACAGGGGAGGATAAAATTTTATTTGCTTCAGGGGAGGAAATAAAAGCCCAAGGAAAGGAAGAAAAACCCAATGTTATGGAAGGAGAAGACAAGAGCATACAAGATGATAACATGAAGGTTGAAAATGAAAAGAACATTCCAAAGGAGAAAGTTCTATCTAGGTCAAACGAAGAAAAGTTTCAATTTCAGTTTACCACGTTTTGTTCATCACTTGCAAAGACATGCTGATAGATGATTTCACTTGTTGAAACAAGCATCCAAGATACACAGCATCATTGCCTCTTATAATTCCTCCATCCAAGGAAATTGCACCATCTTTTAGTCCAAGATTGGAGCAATGTGTTGATATTGTTAAAGTCAAAGAACAAAGCAGATGAATTACTGAGAAGATATTTAATCTTGAAGAACAGAAGTATTTGAAAGATCTTCATAATCCATAATTTAATTCAGAAACATGTTGAAATGGATTCACATGTTTAGGGGAGGATTGTTGGGAATTAAATATTCAAGATGTCTAATATCGGATTCTATTCAAAGAAAAACATTAAGTGTGATTCTGCTGCTAGTGTATTTGGTTCCTGCTGCTAATGTTGTTCCTGCTGCTAGAACATTTGATTCTGCTGCTAGCGATAAATGATTCTGATGCTAGGCTTAGCATTCTGCTGCTGTTGATCCTGCTGCTATTATACTTGATCCTGCTGCTAGCGATAAACTCATTGCTGCTGCTAGTGAACATTCTGCTGCTAAGTGGATAAGTATGAAAAGATATTATTTGTATTTTGGTCAACAATATACGGTGGATAATATCTTACCCCATGTGCTTAGTTAACAAGTTGTGTACACAGATACATGTTGTATCTTATGTACTGACACACTCAAGATAAGTTAACAAGTAAGTCGGCTAGACTTTAAGCAATATGTAAAGATCTTCTTGGACTATAAAAGAAGATCTTAGTCAAGTGATATGTGTGTCCATATATGTTATTATTGTAAGAACTCATAACTGTTAAGACATAAAAAAACACAAGAATATCACAAGTTAGAAAAACTTAAGATTCAAGGTTGCAACCTTAGTGATATTTCAAGATCACTCGTATTATTATCATTAATAATATTGAATCGTTTGGTGATAATCTTTATGTGTTCATTGCTAACTAACAAACATAACAATTCCGTTTCCATAACATACACAACCTTCTAAGTGTGATTGAGTGAATTCCGCGCACTTAATCATATTAACACAACATATCATATACACAAAGTTGACAAGGTTTAACCACCTTATAGTGTATCTAGGGTCCTAACATATGTACACATATACAAATATATCTATACCTATATAGTATTTTGTTAGTATTTACGTAATAAAAAATATTACTCTAATATTGTTAGTTTTTTATATTTGTAAGAATGCAAAATTGATTATAGAAACTCGTTTAGTGTCATATTTTTAAGTTTTAATTTTTGGCGGTATAATTTATCATAATTTATGTATAATACTATCGTTGAAAACTTATTAAGGCTTGTTTGTAATTGATTGTTAATAGGTTCGTTATTGCTAATATTCTAAAAATAACAATAAATGTGAAATGGTACGACTTTGATCGAGAATTGCACCTAAATACGGGGCGGGTTTGGGGGGACCATCACAACCCAACGGGGCGCCCCGATTAGATCCCCGATGGGGATCGGGGCGGGTTTGGAGAGAACTTTGGTAGTCAGATTTGGGGATGGGGATGGCCACCCCGCCCCAAACCCGCCCCGATGATTTTGCTATTATTTTATAAACAATGAATTATTTTCCTACTGCCATATCAATTGTTTTACAACTCGTTATACAAGCTATCCTATTATTAAGTAAATAAACCGTGTGGAAACCTAGAAGGGGGGGGTTGAATAGTTTTATGTCATTTTAATTTTTATTGTGAAAACTTTGTTTACTTTTTAAAACTTAGATTCGAATTTATGTGATCTCAACTCTTGAACAATATGAACAATATATATATATATATATATATATATATATATATATATATATATATATATATATATATATATATATATATATATATATATATATAAGCAATGCAACTAAGGTAATAAAATGAAATGAAAGATAGAGATGGAAAGATCTAACCGAGAGACAAGAGATTTATAGTGGTTCGGCTACAAGGACACCTTCCTTGCCCTACTCCACTCCCCGAGCACCTAACTCGAGAGTTTTCTTCACTATGTCAACAAGCTCCCTTATGGTGGAGAAAACCTTACACAACTTTAGCTTACACCGGCTTAACGACACAAAGCTAGATGTCGAGTTCTAATCGTAGCTAGAACCAATCTCACAACTTATACACGACTTAATCACACCTTCTTCTTCACGACTTCTCCACGACTTCTTCACAACTTATTTACTATGACTTCACACCTTCTTCACAACCTAACACAACCTATGTACAATTTTACTTCTTCACACCTTTACTTCTAACACACCTTAACTTCACAACTTCACTATTAACACTCTAACCTATCCCAAACAATTATTCACACAACTATCTAACAACAATACACAACTTATATACAAATGTATGATGACACAAACAACTTAGGTATCTAAGTTGCAATACTTCTTCTCTAGTTGTTGAAGGAGTATTCTTCTCTTGCACTTGAATGAAGGAAGCTTGGATCACTTGGAAACCAAAGCTTAAGATTATATGATCAAAGGGTTTTTGAAGATATGAAATAAGATCTACAATAGAAAGTTTTAGTGTGCAAAAGGTGAGTAAAAATCCAGGGGAAGGCTGGTATTTATAGGCAGAAAAACTGGAAAGCTGGAAGCTACTGGAGCGTGGCCGGCCCCCTTAAATAGGGGGGCGGTCCCCTTAAAATTAAGGGGGCCGCCTTGTATAATTAAGGGGGCCGCCCTCCCTAGCCGTTGCCCAGTTTTGTCTTTTTGTGGGGAAGGTTTTTCTGGAATATTTTTACTGATTTTGGTTGAAAATTTGAATTCATAAATTTATAATGAATTAAACCTTTTTATTTATTACCAAAAATGTTTTTCTAAAAGATATAAAATGTTTTTGACATTTTATAAAAAATGTAGTTATTAAAAAAATGTTCCTTTGATCATATAATGCATTAAGCATTAGTTCATTCATACCTTAAGTGATTTTAGTTGTAGAAGTGAATATTTACAACTAAGTACTTGTTTATTTTATTAGTTTATGTTTTAATGAGTTTACATTTTGTTATCATCAAAACATAGAGATATGATTAAATATTGATAATGTTTTTAGGCATTATTTATGTCAACAATCTCCCCCTTTTTGATGATTACAAAACCTAAACTCATTAAATCCAAAAGTTTATTTTTGGACAAGTATTTGGTGAGTTTATATTCACTTCTCCCCCTTTTTGTAGAATCAAAAAGGTTAAGCTGACAAATTTAGACGTGAAATTTATCGGGACGAAAACTCCCCCTTGATGTTTACTCCCCTTTGTTCGAGGGCACCAAGGAGACGAGCTATGGAAATCTTGGCTGCAAAAACAAGTTAGGAGACACAAGATACATATATATGCATAGCAAAAATATTTAGAACAACCAACTAATTTATTCATGCATTCAAGATGATCATATATAACATATGTATCATCATTACATTACATAAAATACTTAAAACATAACGATTACAACATAATTAGAAACACTAATGGTCCTCATATTGCGAAAGAGAGCGATTGGACTTGCGTGCGACAAAAAAGGGTGAGGGATTTTATTTTGAGGCGGAAAGCATGTGGATGGGTTTTAGTTTTGTGATGGTGAGGGAAATGGAGCGGATCCAGTGATGTTATATCGATGTAGGGGAGGAATGGGATGAGGACGAGTGAGTAGATATTCGATCCAAGAAATATCTTCACTTAAGTGGAGAATTTGTTTTTGAAGGAAGATGCAAAAAGGGCAATAGTGGGTGTGACAACTCGTAATTTCAGGCCATTTTTCCGAACCTCGACAATTTACTATTCACGAGTTACTATTCATTTTTACTATTCACTGGCACTATTCATTCCAAAATTTTTATTTCATATTCTCGTAAGTTAAACTATTTTAATGATAACCCGAGATTTTGGCACTCGTCGGATAATTTCTGCAAGAATCACGAAACCGTGTCCGAGACTTACTTTAAGGTTTAAACATCATTTAGGCATCCCGATATGTCCAAACAACATTACCAACAAGAGAAATATATGTTTTCCACCTTCCGTGACATTTTCATGAATTTAGGAATTTTAGGATACCCGGTTTTAAGTTTTGTGACTTTACGACTTACAGTTAGCAATTAACGGGACCAAAACTCACTCCGTAAGTCAAGATAAGTATCCAACCTAAAATATCTAGATATTTTCTCAAAAATATCTAGATATTTCAAAAACCTAGTGAAATTACCATTATACCCTTTCGTTGAAATTACCAAACTACCCTTGGACTATATAAAGCCTTAACTAGCTTTATTTTTACAAAAAAATCACAACTCATCTCTCTTTCTCTCCTCTTTCCACGGCAGCCCAAGAACACCAAGGAGATCCCATAATTTTTCCAAGATCGAGTGTTATACAAGTTCCTTATACCTTCCTTGTTAGAGTTTTGCGATAAAAACTCCAAGGTTGTGATCTTTTTCATCCAAACTCATCAAATCTTCAAGTAAGCTTCAAGTGAACTTTTTCATCATCTCATACTTTCATTTGATCATTAACATCATGTATTTTCAAGATATATTGGTTAACCATGCAAATTACATATGTTATTTATACCACTTCACAAGTTTTCATGGTTTTTATGAATATATATTAATCCTATGATCATCCCCTTGAATCCTACAATATTTTGTGAAGTCTAGGACCCCATGACACCCTAAGAAGGTGTATGGTAGATTAAGAGATGTTTGGTTGTTGATTGGAAGGTTTTTGTACAAGTTAGTAACTAGGAAACCAAGTTTTGAACAATATATATACCTACTGTCCTTAAATGCAAAACGTGGGAAACTCAGTGGGTTTTGGGTAACTTTGGACCAAAGATTTAGAAAATACATTCCGAGACGAAACTATGGCCGAAAACGGGGATAAAAACGAGTTAATAACGAAGGAGATATGGTTTTCCGAAGTTTAACGACGAAAAGTATTTTTGGAAAATATTGTTGCTGTCCATTTTTGCCAAACGTGGAAACTTCAGGGGTTTCTGGGTAATTTTGGGTTAGATATTCAGAAAATACTTTCAAAAACGAAACCGTAGCCGTTGGAATCACTAAAAGAGCCCTTACGACGTGAAAGTTATGCCAAATACGAGTTAGCGAGGAAAACTATATTTTCAGAAAAACTCACTGCTGTCACAATTTTCAAGGGCTGTTTTGAGGCGTTAGCCGTCACCTAGCCGTCCCGACTTATCAAGAATATGTTAATAGGTTGTCCCACGATTCCGGGGATATAAAGAACATAGAAAACGAGCTTATAACGAAAAAGATACAAGTGTTTGAAACCCGACGAAAAATATATAATTCCATCAGCTTTTACTAATATAAACTTGCCGCAAAACTGTCTTTGCGAGACACCATTTTCACGACTGTTTTTATCCATGATTGGTATGGTTTGAGTCCGAGCCGTCTTCATAAGAAATCAAGATCTCCCAGCAAGCTTTTTAAATCAATTGGCCGTTCGTCGAATAGACTTATAACGAATAAACTACGACCTCATCTTTTTACCCAAAAATCCTTTCAAAGTTATCATTTTGACAGCCTCACTATAATTCAAATATTTTCTAAGTGTAAACAGTTTTTGCGAGGCACCATCTTGCGAGCCATTTTCCCGTTGATCGAGTCGGTTTGGGCCATAAACTCCTTCAGGTGAAACGAAGTATTCCCGGCCTATTTTCCAAATCAATCAACCGCTTGTTGATCGGACTTATAATGAGTAAGTTATGATTTTCCTAGTATCGCCAAAAACAACTATTATAAGAAAATATTTTCTACGTATAGAAATTGTTTTGCAAGACACCATATTCAAAGCCGATTTTCTTTATGATCGGGACGCGTATGATCAAAACTCAAAAGAGACGACATTGAGATGTTGTTGCAAGGATTTCAAAAACGTCGAGTTCCATTACTAACTCATAACGTACAATATTTTACGACTAGTTTTGCGAGGCCGTTTGGTCACATTTTCACAAGTTATAAAAAGAGTTATTTTGCGACGAAACTATTATATTTGACTATAGAACACCAAACGAGGATCATAGAGTACCATTTCAACATATTTACACGAAAAGTAGTTTATGACTTAACGAGACGTCAAAAATGTATTTTTCGACGATAAACATTATTTTCAAAAGTAACGAGTGGTATCGTTAACATACGTATTTGCATGTGTAGCATCATTTCATTGCTTACAATAGATCATATCATTCATGTTAGGTCGCGGTTAGAGACCGAGCCTCATTTCAGCATATTCATATCTGTCATTGTTGCTATCGCATCAGGTGAGTTCCATAGCCCCTACCTTTATACGTTTTGGATTACGTTTTGGGGGAGAATACATGCTCAATTATTTTTCACAAGCACTTTAATCTTCTAAGGATTAAAGTGAGTTTTCATAGCCCCGGTTTTCAAGTTATTACATCATTTCAAATTTCTCGGGGGAGAATATATTGCACCATTTTTCATGCGGACCAAAGTATATAAATTCATTACATTGCTTAAGTTACCACATTTGCCAAGTTAAAGTCCCCTGTTATTTATCATGAACCGTTAATTGTGAGCAAGCGAAGGTGCAGTGGATAGATCTATTGAGGGTGACGCCTCCGTTCGGGTTGGTAGCACCAACTTGTCATACGAACGCATTTCATTTCATTCATTCAGGGTGTTTGGCAAAACACTCCAGTTGGGGCATATATAACATCAGTCTAGCTTCGGGGTCATGAGCTTAAGAGCTAATGTATCATTTTTCATGTGGCAGTTTTTCATACACTTTATACTTGTGGTTTCCGTGTAACATTTCAGTAACATAAACCAAATCATATTTGGCAATGGGTTGTAAACACACAGGTTGCAAGTCTTGTTATGGGCGGGACTTGGAACTGGGTGGATTTATAATGCCTTTGCTGGGAAAATCTTCATTCAAAGGCATTACATATTTCAATAAACTCTATGAACTCACCAACCTCGTGTTGACACTTGTTAGCATGTATTTTCAGGTATAAAGCAATAGCACGCTACTGGAGGCTCTTGGCAGGGCATGGCATGGTCATAGAAGACTCTGACAAACATTTGGGACCGTTCTACCTATTTTAAAGGGCCTATTTCCGCACTACTTTTAACAATGTAAATTCAACATTTTTGTTAAACAAGGTTGTTCTAAATAATTGAAATGAAAACCGTTCTTTGCACTTGTGTCATGATACCAATTGAGTTGCACCCCAGCGATGTGTAAGCTTCCGCTGAACCCGATTTTGGGGGTGTGACAGATTGGTATCAGAGCCTTGGCTATAGAGAACTGGGTGATTTTAAAACCTATACTATAGCTACATTTACAAAAACATAACCCTATGACCGCCACGTGCCTGCCTGCCAAGCTGATGCCTCAATTGTGGTTTGTTGCTGACATATTTAATAAGATTTGTGTCTTATTATCAAATCATTCATACCCACTTATTATAGTTGATTACTATAGTTGTCTTCATATAAGCATGCATACATATCGTATACGTTTCAGCGTTACGCCTTTTTCTTACATAGTTTCATCATACAACCACGAGTTTGGTCCTTTGCCTTAGCCTATCAGAACATCTCTTCAAATGTGAAGGACCTAGTATTACTATAACTGAGCTGAGTATTTTAAACTTCATTGAACCTCGGTGGAATATAGACTCGTCATCTATATTCAACCCGGGACAGTTGGACATAGGCTGACTACCTATGCCCCGCTCAGAGATGAATTTTGCAATACTGAGAGCAGTTATAATAAAATTATGTCCGGTTTGCATTCCTACTCGATCTCTAAAGGTTTCAAAACTTCTTGTGTGTGTACACAATCGTTGCAAGAACATCCACACCTGCATCACCTTATGAACCGCCGTCTAGAAGCACGTCAGCTAACCATAACCCAACTTCAAGCCATTGAGAGTCAGATCATTGGGAATGACAATCATTTCACCTTTACCATCACGAATCCTCGAGACTCAAGTTGAGGTACTCAAGGAAGGAAACCGACAGAATGATAAAACCCTACGGTATGCCAAAGAATGCAAATGGGTTAGTAAAGAGGTCAGACAGAGTATTGTGCTTCAAGGATAGAAACTGGATATCTCCCTATGGTGGAATACGAGAGTTGATTATGCACGAGTCGCACAAGTCGAAGTACTTCATTTGTTCAAGTTCTGATAAGATGTATCAGGATCTCAAAGAAACCTTATTGGTGGCCGAATGTGAAAGCAGACATAGCTTTGTATGTTAGCAAATGCCTTACTTGCGCTAAAGTAAAAGCCGAGTACCAGAAACCATTAGGATTACTTCAGCAACCAGAAATTCCTCAGTGGAAATGAGAACGCATTACAATAGATATTTTCATTAAACTCCCCAAGACATCAGGCAGTTTCGAAGCTATTTGGGTGATCGTCGATCGTCCCACCAAATCAGTCCATTCCATTCCAATCGGAGAGACTTATACTATGGAACAGCTTACCAGACTTTACGTCAAGGAAATAGTTTCAAGGCACGGTGAACCAATTTCCATCATTTCCGACAGAGATAGTCGCTTTACTTCAAACTTCTAACAATCCCTTTAAGATATCCTTACCCAATAAGATGTATGCACGATCTACCATCCTCAGACCAACGAACATTGAAGAGAACTATCCAATCCCTATAGGACGTGCTCAGCACCATAGAATCAACCTTAAATTGTTTGGAGTAAACCTTTGACATTGACAGATTTCACCTTCAACAATAGCCATCACACAAATACAAAGACTATACCCTTTAAGACACCCTGTGGTGGAAGTACCAATTACCTACTGACAGACCAAAATCGTAAAGTCTAATTCACTAGTCTATAACTCAATTGTGAAACAACAAAGGAAATTGTACAAGTCAAGAATCAGTTACAAGCAACAAGAGAACAATAGAAGATTTAGGCCAGTTCGGGTTGCAAAATCATTGGGATTAGGTATCCCTAAGCAGCAAATCATTAAGGATTCGAGTTAGAGGACAAGCTACGTTGAAAGCCTTGCCTTGGAAAGGCATGACACAATTTCAGAAACATTGGAAGATATGCTCAGGACATGTGTGATTGATTTCAGAAATGGTTGGGCTAACCATCTGCCATTGATCAAGTTCTCTTACAACAACATCTATCACACGAGCATAAAAGCAGCACCATTCGAGGCACCCTATGGTCGAAAGTGCTGATCCCTAGTCTGTTGGATCGAAGTTGGTGAAGCACGACTCACTGGTCCAGGCATGGTTCACAAAACCACATAAAAGATAATTCAGATTCGAGAAAGACTCAAAAGCAGCCAGAAGCCGACAGAAAAGTTACGCCGATGTTCGACGCAAACTATTAGAATTCTAGATTGGAAACAAAGTCATGTTGAAAGTTTCGCCTTGGAAAGGCGTGAAACAATTCGGGAAACGCGGGAAGTGAACCCGAGATACTTTGGGCCATTTAAAATTCTGGAAAGGATTGATCCAGTAGCATACATAATTGAGCTTCCGTCAGAGCTCAGCAGTGTACATAACACGTTTCATGTCTCAAACCTCAAGAAATGTTTTTCAAACGAAACGCTCGAAATTCCATTGGAAGAAATTCAGCTCGACAATAAGCACAATTACGTGAAGGAAACAACAGAAATCATTGACCATGAGGTCAAACAGTTGAAGCAGAGTCAAATTCCTATCGTTAAGGTTCGCTAGAATTCTCGCAGAGGTCCTAAGTTTACTTGGAGCGGGAAGACCAGACGCGACTTCAAACATCCACATTTCTTCACCGAATCCACTCCAGAGACCAACACTAACTGAATTCAGGGACTGAATTCCCGTAACGGGTGGAGACTGTGACAACTCGTAATTTCAGGCCATTTTTCCGAACCTCGACAATTTACTATTCACGAGTTACTATTCATTTTTACTATTCACTGGC
This sequence comes from Artemisia tridentata subsp. tridentata, assembly GCA_021014915.2. Classification (NCBI taxonomy): domain Eukaryota; kingdom Viridiplantae; phylum Streptophyta; class Magnoliopsida; order Asterales; family Asteraceae; genus Artemisia; species Artemisia tridentata. The sequence goes on along the minus strand of CP139505.1, from coordinate 223,519,058 downwards.
ACTATTCATTCCAAAATTTTTATTTCATATTCTCGTAAGTTAAACTATTTTAATGATAACCCGAGATTTTGGCACTCGTCGGATAATTTCTGCAAGAATCACGAAACCGTGTCCGAGACTTACTTTAAGGTTTAAACATCATTTAGGCATCCCGATATGTCCAAACAACATTACCAACAAGAGAAATATATGTTTTCCACCTTCCGTGACATTTTCATGAATTTAGGAATTTTAGGATACCCGGTTTTAAGTTTTGTGACTTTACGACTTACAGTTAGCAATTAACGGGACCAAAACTCACTCCGTAAGTCAAGATAAGTATCCAACCTAAAATATCTAGATATTTTCTCAAAAATATCTAGATATTTCAAAAACCTAGTGAAATTACCATTATACCCTTTCGTTGAAATTACCAAACTACCCTTGGACTATATAAAGCCTTAACTAGCTTTATTTTTACAAAAAAATCACAACTCATCTCTCTTTCTCTCCTCTTTGCACGGCACACCAAGGAGATCCCATAATTTTTCCAAGATCGAGTGTTATACAAGTTCCTTATATCTTCCTTGTTAGAGTTTTGCGATAAAAACTCCAAGGTTGTGATCTTTTTCATCCAAACTCATCAATCTTCAAGTAAGCTTCAAGTGAACTTTTTCATCATCTCATACTTTCATTTGATCATTAACATCATGTATTTTCAAGATATATTGGTTAACCATGCAAATTACATATGTTATTTATACCACTTCACAAGTTTTCATGGTTTTTATGAATATATATTAATCCTATGATCATCCCCTTGAATCCTACAATATTTTGTGAAGTCTAGGACCCCATGACACCCTAAGAAGGTGTATGGTAGATTAAGAGATGTTTGGTTGTTGATTGGAAGGTTTTTGTACAAGTTAGTAACTAGGAAACCAAGTTTTGAACAATATATATACCTACTGTCCTTAAATGCAAAACGTGGGAAACTCAGTGGGTTTTGGGTAACTTTGGACCAAAGATTTAGAAAATACATTCCGAGACGAAACTATGGCCGAAAACGGGGATAAAAACGAGTTAATAACGAAGGAGATATGGTTTTCCGAAGTTTAACGACGAAAAGTATTTTTGGAAAATATTGTTGCTGTCCATTTTTGCCAAACGTGGAAACTTCAGGGGTTTCTGGGTAATTTTGGGTTAGATATTCAGAAAATACTTTCAAAAACGAAACCGTAGCCGTTGGAATCACTAAAAGAGCCCTTACGACGTGAAAGTTATGCCAAATACGAGTTAGCGAGGAAAACTATATTTTCAGAAAAACTCACTGCTGTCACAATTTTCAAGGGCTGTTTTGAGGCGTTAGCCGTCACCTAGCCGTCCCGACTTATCAAGAATATGTTAATAGGTTGTCCCACGATTCCGGGGATATAAAGAACATAGAAAACGAGCTTATAACGAAAAAAGATACAAGTGTTTGAAACCCGACGAAAAATATATAATTCCATCAGCTTTTACTAATATAAACTTGCCGCAAAACTGTCTTTGCGAGACACCATTTTCACGACTGTTTTTATCCATGATTGGTATGGTTTGAGTCCGAGCCGTCTTCATAAGAAATCAAGATCTCCCAGCAAGCTTTTTAAATCAATTGGCCGTTCGTCGAATAGACTTATAACGAATAAACTACGACCTCATCTTTTTACCCAAAAATCCTTTCAAAGTTATCATTTTGACAGCCTCACTATAATTCAAATATTTTCTAAGTGTAAACAGTTTTTGCGAGGCACCATCTTGCGAGCCATTTTCCCGTTGATCGAGTCGGTTTGGGCCATAAACTCCTTCAGGTGAAACGAAGTATTCCCGGCCTATTTTCCAAATCAATCAACCGCTTGTTGATCGGACTTATAATGAGTAAGTTATGATTTTCCTAGTATCGCCAAAAACAACTATTATAAGAAAATATTTTCTACGTATAGAAATTGTTTTGCAAGACACCATATTCAAAGCCGATTTTCTTTATGATCGGGACGCGTATGATCAAAACTCAAAAGAGACGACATTGAGATGTTGTTGCAAGGATTTCAAAAACGTCGAGTTCCATTACTAACTCTTAACGTACAATATTTTACGACTAGTTTTGCGAGGCCGTTTGGTCACATTTTCACAAGTTATAAAAAGAGTTATTTTGCGACGAAACTATTATATTTGACTATAGAACACCAAACGAGGATCATAGAGTACCATTTCAACATATTTACACGAAAAGTAGTTTATGACTTAACGAGACGTCAAAAATGTATTTTTCGACGATAAACATTATTTTCAAAAGTAACGAGTGGTATCGTTAACATACGTATTTGCATGTGTAGCATCATTTCATTGCTTACAATAGATCATATCATTCATGTTAGGTCGCGGTTAGAGACCGAGCCTCATTTCAGCATATTCATATCTTTCATTGTTGCTATCGCATCAGGTGAGTTCTATAGCCCCTACCTTTATACGTTTTGGATTACGTTTTGGGGGAGAATACATGCTCAATTATTTTTCACAAGCACTTTAATCTTCTAAGGATTAAAGTGAGTTTTCATAGCCCCGGTTTTCAAGTTATTACATCATTTCAAATTTCTCGGGGGAGAATATATTGCACCATTTTTCATGCGGACCAAAGTATATAAATTCATTACATTGCTTAAGTTACCACATTTGCCAAGTTAAAGTCCCCTGTTATTTATCATGAACCGTTAATTGTGAGCAAGCGAAGGTGCAGTGGATAGATCTATTGAGGGTGACGCCTCCGTTCGGGTTGGTAGCACCAACTTGTCATACGAACGCATTTCATTTCATTCATTCAGGGTGTTTGGCAAAACACTCCAGTTGGGGCATATATAACATCAGTCTAGCTTCGGGGTCATGAGCTTAAGAGCTAATGTATCATTTTTCATGTGGCAGTTTTTCATACACTTTATACTTGTGGTTTCCGTGTAACATTTCAGTAACATAAACCAAATCATATTTGGCAATGGGTTGTAAACACACAGGTTGCAAGTCTTGTTATGGGCGGGACTTGGAACTGGGTGGATTTATAATGCCTTTGCTGGGAAAATCTTCATTCAAAGGCATTACATATTTCAATAAACTCTATGAACTCACCAACCTCGTGTTGACACTTGTTAGCATGTATTTTCAGGTATAAAGCAATAGCACGCTACTGGAGGCTCTTGGCAGGGCATGGCATGGTCATAGAAGACTCTGACAAACATTTGGGACCGTTCTACCTATTTTAAAGGGCCTATTTCCGCACTACTTTTAACAATGTAAATTCAACATTTTTGTTAAACAAGGTTGTTCTAAATAATTGAAATGAAAACCGTTCTTTGCACTTGTGTCATGATACCAATTGAGTTGCACCCCAGCGATGTGTAAGCTTCCGCTGAACCCGATTTTGGGGGTGTGACAATGGGTGTGGTTTGTAACTTGATCCAAGTTAAGAGAGTGGGGTAGGCAATTTGAGTAAGGTGAGGATGGAGGTTGTCCCTTGTTGCGTTGTGTGAGGTGCATAGTAAGGAGATCACTAAGATCATGGATTTGGTTAATCTCTTCATGAAGCTTTTGCCTTTCATGAATGGGGATTTGTTTATTTGGTGGAAATGGATGGTATTGGGGTGTATGATTTGAGGAAAAGTTTGATGTTTGACCAAGGTGATGAGGGTTTTCAAGGATTCCATTGAAGTTGGTTTGATGTTTAGGGGAGTAGTTTGGAATGAATGTGGATGTTTGGCAAAAATGATAAGGTTTGTGAAATGGTTCAATGGAATGAGGTTGTGATCTTGGAGAGTATTTGGGGATGAATGATGATGGAGGTGTTGGTTGTCTAGTCGCACCATTTGTGATGGGCTTGTGATGAGGGTGAGGTTTTCTTTTCCACCCGGTTTTAAAGGTCATCCTTGCTAGCTTTGAGGTTTTTGGTTTTGGGTTGATAGGAGAAGACATGATGGGATGATTGAATGTGGTGAGATACGGGGTTATTTATAGTGGAGGATTTGTGTGGTTTAGGAATGGATAGGCTTGTTGGGTGATTAGGACAGAATGTGTTTGTGAATTTTGGGGAAGTATAGGATCAAATGGGCTAAAAAGCAGAAAAAGATTCTGTAAACCCGTCCAGCAGATGGCCGGTCCCCTTAATTATAATAATTAAGGGGGTCGCCTTATGAATTAAGGGGGCCGCCCATCTGTTACCTTTCTGGGTTCCAGAAATGGGTTTTTCTGCAGAAATAGGTGAGGATGGCTATGTTTTGAGCTTTCTGGTTTTAGGCACGTCCCACTCTTTGAGGCAATAGAGAAACATATTAAGCATGCATGGCATATAAGTTAAACAAATAGCAAGCAATGAGTTATATCTAGCAATTTAGAGAATTAACGCAATTAATCATCTAAGGCAAGGGTAATGGAGCAAAGTCACTAGAAACTAATGGGGAATAGGTGATGGAACAATTGTGAGGATGTGATTAATAAGCTTGTTCTAGTGTGTGCCTATATGCAACAAATGTGGAGATGTGATTGTTTCGACTTCTAAATGAAAAAATTTCCTAAGAAACAATCCAAGGTCTCCTTGATTTGATTTTGCTCAATATATGAATATCAAAGATATATATTAGATTATATACTTTGACAATTCATGTGAGATCTTATGCATGAAAAAAAATGTTTTTAGCATTATTCAACAATGTAAGAAAAATGGTTTTCATGTGTTTTCCTAGATGTGAGAATGATTTGTAGAAAATAGATTGGGTTTTGTTTATAAATATGTTTATGCAAGAAAAATATTTCCCAATCTTTTGTTTTGTGCAAAACAGATTCCTAGACTCAGATGAGGAAAAAAAATAAAAATAATTTTACAGACAGATGGCCGGTCCCCTTAATGACAAGCCGGTCCCCTTAATAATTAAGGGGACCGCCTTTATAACATTAAGGGGTTCGCCCATCTGCAACAAAAATTGTACCAAAAATGCAAAAAATTTAGTCAATTTGTTCCATCATCCCTAGGCCTAAACATAAGTGGTTAAAGAGTTCACGCTTAAGGGGCTTAGTAAATATATCTGCTAAGTTATCTTCCGATGCAACCTTTTCTATAGATATGTTTCCTTTTTGAATGTTATCGCGGAGGAAATGGTGGCGTATTTCTATATGTTTAGTCCTAGAGTGTTGAACGGGATTCTTACTTAAATCTATAGCACCTTTATTATCACACATAATTGGGACATTATCTAACCTAATGTCATAATCTATGAGAGCTTGTTTCATCCATAGTGCTTGTTGACATGCCTTTCCAGCGCTTACATATTCGGCTTCTGTAGTAGAAATAGCAAGAGCGGTTTGCTTCTTTGAGAACCAAGATGTTAGACAACATCCCATGAACGTGCAAATTCCACTAGTGCTTTTTCTATCCACGTAGTCTCCCGCGTGATCCGAATCCGCATAGACGATGGTTTCTATGCCGAATCCCTTAGGATACCATAATCCTAAGTGTATAGTGCCTTTAATGTATCGGAAGATACGCTTAACCGCTTCTTGGTGAGAGGTTTTGGGATCCTCTTGAAAACGGGCACAAAGGCAGACACTAAACATGATATCCGGTCTACTTGCCATTAAGTATAGTAAACTACCTATCATTCCTCTATACTTAGTATTTTCTACGGACTCACCCTCTTCGTCTCTTGTGAGTTTAACTTTCGTAGACATCGGTGTTTTCATGGGCTTAGCGTCTTCTAATCCAAATTTCTTAAGCATTTCCTTAATGTACTTAGATTGATTAAAAAATATTCCATCTTCTAATTGTTTTATTTGTAATCCTAGGAAGAAATTAAGTTCACCCATCATACTCATCTCAAACTCATCATGCATAATTTTGGCCAATTCATCACACATATCCTGACAAGTCGATCCGAATATAATGTCGTCGACATATATTTGGACAATGATGAGATTTGGGCTTTTCTTTTTCGTGAAAAGAGTGTTATCTACCATTCCCATGGAATAATCATGTTTAATAAGAAATGCTTTTAATCGATCATACCAAGCCTTGAGAGCTTGTTTGAGTCCATATAAAGCTTTCTTGAGTTTATAAACATAATCAGGTTTTGCGAAGTCAATGAATCCTGTAGGTTGTGCTACGTATACCTCCTCATTGATAAAACCGTTAAGGAATGCACTTTTCACATCCATTTGAAATAACTTAAAATCTAGGGCGCATGCATAGGCAAGTAGTATTCTTATAGATTCTAATCTAGGTACGGGGGCATAAGTTTTGTCATAATCTATTCCTTCTTGTTGATTATATCCTTGGGCAACTAACCTAGCTTTGTTCCTAGTAACTATTCCATTTTCATCTAACTTATTTCTATAAACCCACTTAGTTCCTATGATGGTCATGTTCATGGGATTTGGGACTAGTTCCCAAACGTCATTAGTCTTAAGTTGATTTAGTTCTTCTTGCATAGCCGTAACCTAACTTTCATCTTTTAATGCGTCATTTATATTTTTAGGTTCTATAGTTGATAGGAAACAAAAGAAGTTATTTTTGTCTTGAGCTTGTGATCTAAGGGTTCTTTGATTTAGGTTTCCTATTATATTATCTAATGGGTGTGATTTAGATTCCTTAATATTTACTATTTCGTTTTCTCCTAGTGTTAAATCTTCATTATCATCACCTAGGGGCTTAGTTTTACTAACCTCAATAGCTTCTTCTTCAACTAGGTCATCATCTTCTAGGGGCAATGTCATAGGTGGTGGTGGAGTTTCATCAAAAGTTACATTTAAGGACTCTTCTACTTTTATAGTGTGTTTATTAAGTATTATGTATGCTTTACTATTTTGCGAATACCCTAGAAAGATTCCTTCGTACAACTTAGGATCAAACTTAGTAAGGTAATCTTTTGTATTGAGAACAAAACATTTGCTCCCGAATACCCTAAAGTAATTTAGATTAGGTTTTCTACCTCTTAATAACTCATATGGGGTTTTTCCTAAAATTCGCCTAATTGAGACTCTATTTATTACATATGTTGATGTAGCTACGGCATGGCACCAAACTTTTTGTGGGATAGATTGTTCATTTAGCATTGTTCTACTCATTTCTTGTAATGTTCGATTCTTTCTTTCTACTACCCCATTTGATTGTGGAGTGCGAGGAGCGGAGAAATTGTGAGATATCCCATTTAAATCACAATATTTTCCGAATTGCACTTCGTTATCAAATTCCCGACCATGGTCCGTCCTAATTGATACTATAGAACATCCTAATTTATTTTGAATCATTTTACTAAATATTTCAAACTTATTAAAGGCTTCGGTTTTATCACTTAAAAATCTAGTCCACGTGTATCGTGAATAGTCATCTACAATTACTAAGGTATAACGATTACCTCCGTAACTCCGCACAGCGGATGGACCAAAAAGGTCCATGTGTAATAATTCTAGGCATCTAGTAGTGGAGACTATATTCTTAGCTTTGTGACTAGCATGTGCTTGTTTTCCTATTTTACATGCATCGCAAAAGTGTTGGTCATATCTTAGGTTAGGCAAGTTTCTAACTAATTCTTTAGAGGCTAGGGATTGTATTTGTTGCATATTTGCGTGACCTAATCTTCTATGCCACAATGTAGAGTTTTCATCTAAGGTTGCTAGACATATTTTATCTTCCGGTTTATTTCCTAGTTTCATAACATATACGCCACCTTTCCTAATTCCTCTACCTATGACCTTTCCGTCCTTAACTATTTCGCTATCTTTACTTGTAAAAGTAACCCTACATTTATTATCACATATTTGTCCTATACTAAGCAAGTTATATGTTAAATTATCTACATGCTCAATATTTTCAATAGTTAGGGAGTCTTGAGAGATCGTACCTTTGCCAATGATTTTTCCATGAAAATCACTACCGAAAATAAACATTACCTCCGCTGTATGCCTTGTAGGAGGAGAATAGCCTCCGTTTTCCCATCATGTGCTTCGAGCATCCACTATCCTTAATCCATTCGTCGGGCTCCAAATTTATCCCTAGACATATTTCATCGGTGGCTTGAGCTACAAAGCACTTTTCGTCTTTTGCTTTGTCCGCTTCATCTTTGTCGCTATCGATCCATGTTCCACTAACAAATGCGCTTTCGTAATCATAACCCGGTGGCTTTGGACATTCGCCAATGAGATGGTTTTGGCTTCCACATCTAAAGCACTTTCTTTTCCCGTAGTTATCATTTCTATTTCTTTGAAGCGATCTTCTTTCATCTCGCGGTTGTCTCGTGAATCTTCCTCGTCTCTTGAAGAATTTCTTGAATTCTCTTACGGCCATTGCATATTCTTCGTCTTCACTATCATCACTTGAATCATCGTCATCACTAAGATCATTTTTGGCTTTTAGCGCGAGAGACTTGATTTGATCTTTCTTGCTCTTGACCGTTTCCGAGTCCCTCTTTATAATTTCTTCATGAACCTTCAAGTTGCCAATAAGTTCATTAAGTGATAACGTCATCAATTTCTTTGACTCTTCAATCGCCGTGACCTTCGCGCGCCATTTCGGATGTAATGCCCTAAGAAATTTCCTTACACAATTTTTGCTAGAAAAAGTCTCATCAAGTGCTTTTAAACTTGTGATGATTGTGTTAAATTTAGCAAATGCATTATCAACAGATTCCTCTTCAGGAATTGTAAATTGTTCATATTGTTGAACAAGAAGATCTATTTTATTATCTTTGACTTAACTATTACCTTGGTGAGTGATTAGTAAAGAATCCCAAATCTCTTTTGCGGTTTGACACATAAAAATTCTTTCATATTCTTTGCGTGGTAACGCATTATAAATTACCATTTTAGCTTCATTATTTTTTGCTAGTTTCTTTTTCAAATCATCATTTTGTTTTTCAAAAGGTACAACTTCATCTATTTTAGTTAAAGGATTATGTTGAATGGGGGGAAAATCACCATAGGTAATAACATGCCAAAGATCAAGATCTTTTGAATTCACATAAGTTTCAAATCTATTTTTCCAATATAAAAATCCATCACTTTCAAATAGTGGTGGTCTTTGCATAGATTGCCCTTCTAAATATTTTTCAGATTCCATAGATCGTTTCAAGTTTTAAAATACAGTTTATTTTAAAATCTTTTTTGACGTGGCTCTTGATACCAATTGTGGAAAACTATAAGGGGGGTTGAATAGTTTTATGTCCTTTTAATTTTTATTGTGAAAACTTTGTTTAATTTTTAAAACTTAGATTCGAATTTATGTGATCTCAACTCTTGAACAATATGAACAATATATATATATATATATATATATATATATATATATATATATATATATATATATATATATATATATATATATATATATATATATATATATAATATATATAAATAAATATAAATAAGCAATGCAAGTAAGGTAATAAAATGAAATGAAAGATAGAGATGGAAAGATCTAACCGAGAGACAAGAGATTTATAGTGGTTCGGCTACAAGGACACCTTCCTTGCCCTACTCCACTCCCCGAGCACCTAACTCGAGAGTTTTCTTCACTATGTCAACAAGCTCCCTTATGGCGGAGAAAACCTTACACAACTTTAGCTTACACCGGCTTAACGACACAAAGCTAGATGTCGAGTTCTAATCGTAGCTAGAACCAATCTCACAACTTATACACGACTTAATCACACCTTCTTCTTCACGACTTCTTCACGACTTCTCCACGACTTCTTCACGACTTCTTCACAACTTATTTACTATGACTTCACACCTTCTTCACAACCTAACACAACCTATGTACAATTCTACTTCTTCACACCTTTACTTCTAACACAACTTAACTTCACAACTTCACTATTAACACTCTAACCTATCCCAAACAATTATTCACACAACTATCTAACAACAATACATAACTTATATACAAATGTATGATGACACAAACAACTTAGGTATCTAAGTTGCAATACTTCTTCTCTAGTTGTTGAAGGAATATTCTTCTCTTTCACTTGAATGAAGGAAGCTTGGATCACTTTGAAACCAAAGCTTAAGATTATATGATCAAAGGGTTTTTGAAGATATGAAATGAGATCTACAACAGAAAGTTTTAGTGTGCAAAAGATGAGTAAAAATCCAGGGGAAGGCTGGTATTTATAGGCAGAAAAACTGGACAGCTGGAAGCTACTGGAGCGTGGCCGGCCCCCTTAAATAGGGGGGCGGTCCCCTTAAAATTAAGGGGGCCGCCTTGTATAATTAAGGGGGCCGCCCTCCCTAGCCGTTGCCCAGTTTTGTCTTTTTGTGGGGAAGGTTTTTCTGGAACATTTTTACTGATTTGGTTGAAAATTTGAATTCATAAATTTATAATGAATTAAACCTTTTTATTTATTACCAAAAATGATTTTCTAAAAGATATAAAATGTTTTTGACATTTTATAAAAAATGTAGTTATTAAGAAAATGTTCCTTTGATCATATAATGCATTAAGCATTAGTTCATTCATACCTTAAGTGATTTTAGTTGTAGAAGTGAATATTTACAACTAAGTACTTGTTTATTTTATAAGTTTATGTTTTAATGAGTTTACATTTTGTGATCATCAAAACATAGAGATATGAATAAATATTAATAATGTTTTTAGGCATTATTTATGTAATAAACCGAATCGCTACCTTACTATTATTTTGTAAACCAACGAGCAATTTCACAAAAATTTGTAAACTATGTTGCAATTATTCTACAAGTTTTACTACAGCCTTATGAACCTTTTTACTTTCCCGCGGGCTGAATTAGTCACTGTTTGGTCTGAAAACAATAAAACCGTGTTACTATTATCTTACAAATTATTTCGCCATTACTTTCCAAAACTATTTTACTGTCACCCGACGAACTGATTTGCTACTAAATCACTAAGTAAACTAAAGCTTTGCCATTATTTTATAGATAACAAATGATTTTCTTATTACTCTATGCATTGTCTTACAAATCATCTCATAAGTTATTGTATAACCCGATCTTTATCTTGCTAACATATCACAAATTTAACTATGGTTTTGTCATTATTTTATAAATAATAAATCGCTCCTTATCACTTTATAAACTGTCCTACAAACTATTTTGCAATCACCGTGTGAAATATTTTTGAAAAAGTGTTTTCATACTATTACTTCATAAACAGAATAGCCAATATGTTTCCTTTTTGCAAGTAAACCAAACCTTAGAAGTGAATCTCGCACCTTTGTCTGAGACTATAGATAACAATCTACCAAGCCTTGATACTATTTCATCACTGAATAAGTCACCGCATTCGTTCCATACGATTAGATTCCCTTACTAGAAGTGCATGCGTTGAACTAGGTTGTCAATATACCATCACTCTCAAGACATTTTTACTCTCTAGGAGTTCTAGACGACGCAGACTCAAAATCCCTTCCTTTTATGTGACCCAGCTTCTGCACCAGGATGCCAAGAAATCTTCGACTACCTAGCGAGTGCTTAAAGAGGATCGGAAGAAGTTGAAGGTTGAGAAAGAAGGAGCAGATGTGTACGAACAGAATGAACCCCAGATAGAGAAAGCGGACCAAGGGGAGATTCCTCTTTCGATTGGAGTTCTACGGTGGGAAAGAAAGTAAGGAGTTAGAGCTCGGAAGTGAGAACTAGCTTATAGGAGCGAAGCCACTCGACCAGAGGGAGAGGAATGAGTACTCTCTCTCCTCATTCATAGAAGATAGAGGAATTCCCCAGTACTGCTATAACTATAGGGGGAGAAATGAGATACCCAACCCCACCTCGTAAACAGGAAAGACTTTCCAAACATAGTGTCGAGTTGACTTATACCTCTCAGGTCACTAATGCAACCGTTTAAGTCATTGTACCTCTTAGCACTGAGTTATCCCTTCCGGACCGCCAGTACAAAAATTTCGGTCAAAATACCGTTTAGTACCGTTTAAACAAGTTGGATACTTGCAATCTTGAGCTTTGCCTGATATTAAACATTGAACCCCGCTCAGCACTGGCAACTAGATCTTTTCTTTGGAAATTTAGAAACATAGGTGGACGTACAGGCTCAACTATCCTTCCTCTTTGGTGTTCTTACTTTTAAGGATTTTCCTTAAAATGCTTTTATGTCAACCTGGAAACCATAGCTATTTTTTTTCTGAAATACATATTTGAGGATTGAGTTCTTCTGGTCAAACTTTATCAAACTTTTGCTGCGAAATGTCAAACATAAATTTTTACGAAAAAATACCTTATCCATACCATGATTAAAAACCCGTTTTACAAAACTTTCAATCTTTTGAAACTATATCTTACATAACTATTAAATTTCCCCAAAAAAGAAATTTATAATACTTGGAAAGTTATTTTGGAAAAAACCCGTGTAAACACATACCCAAATAAAATTTTCAAACAAAATTTCACCCATTCTTCTAAAGAGGAAAAAGCTCAATTTCGAAACAAATCTTGAAGATCAGTCACCCTGCCATTTTAAAATTTTATATGTATCGAGCTAGGATTTTGTGTCACTAGAGTACAGACCCTACATTGGAATTAAACCGTGAGGATTAAAGAGGAGACCACACTAACAAAATTTGGAAACATCGCATAGTCAAGAATTAAACTGTTTCTCTCTATTAAACTTACTCCAGAAATCATTGTACCGGATCGAAACGCTAGAAAGAGACAACTTATGGTAGACCACCTAAGTACTCTCCTACAGGAAAGGAGAAACCCTTAAAACATTCCAGTGAGACCAGAATATGTTACTAGTACCATCACCTTTTCACCGACACCGTTCCGACGGGTAACTTGAACTAAATCACGAGGACGCGATTCCTTTTTAGGGGTATGTGATGTAACAACCGACAAGTTTCCAAAACTTATTCTACTAGCCAAAATAATTATTATTGATTTCCCTTGGCTTTTAAATTCCCTTGAACTTGTTTGGGCTTCAAAAACAGTGGATATCTTGTTAAAACGTGAGTGTTATTCATTTATCCAGCCGGCACAACCTAAAACACACAAAACGAATCAATTTATTAAATAAATTAACTCTGAGAAAGTTATACGTATTTATACTCGTTTTTATCAGAAAAAATTATTTCGAGAACAATAGCGCAAGTTTCATAATTTTTCGAGTCCGTTTGGTACGTCGAATGGGTCCCACATTGTTTATGGCAAAAGTTTTACCCAGTTGGCAGTTTATACCCCCGTCCAAAGGGTATTTACCCCGCGCCCCCTATACTTTGATTTGACCACGTTTAACCTATGCCTGGGTATAAAAGGCGAGTTTTTTTTTATATTTTATTCATTTCTAACCCACTCTCACACACATATCTCTCTCACTCCCCCTCCCACCTTCCGGCCACAACTCCGAAAACCACCATTACCGCCGGCAACCACCATCGCCAAAAATTTTTCCGGCCAAACCTAAACTCACATCAATCGATAGATCTCAAGCCCCTCTTTTATTCGGGAGAGTTAGAGCTCAATCCGAGCTCATTTAGCAGCACAGCCGCCACCACCGCCACCACGGTCAGCCACCACCACCATGTCGAGCCTTCCCCACCACCTCCTCTCTTTGATTCAGTAACCCACGCGCTCTAATTCTTTCTTTTTCATCATTTTTATTCAAACCCTAATTTATATATTTTATTAAAACCGAATAATAATTAATAAAACGTGTTAAAACCTTTTGATTTTAACCTAAACCGTGTGGATCTAATGTGTTTCGGTCGCGAAACCCTCAACTCAGTTCGAGTTGGGGTGACTTACCGAGTCAACTCGCGTTGACTCGGGGTGAGTTGTCTATTATTATTCTATTTTCTTTTATTCTAATTTATTATTTATTTGTGTAGCTTGGATTTGGAATCATGATGTAGTCTCGATGTTTGGCCATGGAGGTTGAAGCCGAAGAGCTCCCATGCTCGTACGAAGCTTTAACCGTGACTCAGTGAGTCAAGACGTGTTTTAGTGTTAGGATTAGGGTTGAGATTTTAGGTTGTTTGGTTGTATTTGATTTGATTTGGATTTGTTGGATTATCGTGGTGTTTAGGGTAGATTATTATTTTTGATTTGGATTTGTTGTATTCTGTTTTGGATTTGATTTGTATATTGGATGTGTTGTAATTGTAATATCCGAGTGCCTTTGGCTCGAGTTGGGTTCGACCGTGACTCAAATGAGTCACGGCGTGGCCTAGTGGTTATGCCGTGTTGAGATTTGGAGTTGATTTGGATTTGGATTGTGTTGTTGAGTGATCCAAGAGCCTATTGGCTCAAGTTGACTCGAGCCGTGACTCAAATGAGTCACGGCATAGCCTTAGTGGTTGTGTTGTGTTGGAATTTAGATTTAGCTTGGCTAGTTGCTATAGCCGAGAGCCTTTGGCTCGGGTAAGACACGAGCCGTGACTCAATGAGTCACGGCCAAGGTCTATTGGTTAATTTATTTCAAGTGTGGTTAAGCCGTGACCCAAAAGGGCTACGACTAGTTGAAATGAGTCTAGTCGAGACTCGAGAGAGTCTCGGCCGGGTAAGACTCGAGGTTTGAAAACCTCGGGTTAGTGTCGAGTCGGTTTGGACTCAAATGAGCCCTAAAGGGGTTAAGTGATAATAAATTGGGCCCGAAAGCCCAATTAAAGCCCAATAGGTGTGATTTGAGTATTGGGCCAAAGCCCAATACACTTGGGCCATGATATCCGTTATTTATTTGTTTTGTCGTTTATTTATTTTTCGTTATTCAATATGGTGTTTCGGTTAATTAATTTGGAAAACATGAAATATAATTTTGACATCGGACATGGTTATTATTATTTCCTATGCTTGAATGAAATTGGACGTTATTGGATTTACGGTATTAGCCAATGAGCTTATGGACGATTTCGGTAAATGAGACGGAAGACTATGTTAGACTCATAAGAGCTTAACATATTTGGACCCGAACATAAACAAAATAGTCGATAAACTTAATAACTAATATATACGCGAATGATAGTGTTCTATTATATATATTTAATTTGTAAAATGAGGTAATAAAACTTGTATTCAAAAGTCGTAACAACTTGAAAATGTTTTATAAACGGGCGTATCGTGCCCAAATTTCGATAAAACCTTTTATAACTTAATCATTTATGATTACTCAAATATCTTAAAAAACTTTTCGAAACATATATAATTTCTTCCAAAACTTCGATGTTTCATCAACTATTTGGGGAAATGGGTAAAACACCGAAACAACTTATTGATGTTTTATGTCTAGTCTTTCTTAATTTTTCTTTTCTTAATCTTAATTCCTCTTTTCTCTTTGTTATTCTTTCTTTGTATCCGTTTGTGTTTGCCGACTTTATTATTTTAACATCTCGTATCCACACGAATCTTAAATGTTATTTCATTCAAACATCATTGAAATAAAACATTTTCATTTTAAATACGAGTATTGTTTTATAAATCCCTCTAAGGTTAGTGCTGAGACATATTATTCATATACCAGGTTGTGCCGATCCAGTACTGTAGTGCTCTACTTTTGATATCATTGTGCCTTTACTACTTGATGCTAGTTATGATATTTGTGATATCTTGCATTGCCGCATACTCAGGTGAGTTCATAGCCCCACTTTTTACTTGCTTAAACTGTTTTATAAGCTACTTGGGGTGAGATACATGCTACTGTTTTTGACTATGATCACAATAGTTTGTAAACTGAATTTGAACTAAAAGCTATGTTTTCTGCTTTCTGAAACTTTATTTGTGCTGGAACAACAGTTATACTTTCCTGGTGCTGTGAGTGAAGCAGTAGCCATTTCCACTTTTCTGGTACTGTGAGTGAAGCAGTAGCCACTTTGTGAAACATCTGATAAGCACTAAGTACCGCCCTTGCCAAAAGCAAGTCCCTCGATCATGAACCATTAATCACTTGTGAGTGAGCGCGAATATAGATTATAGGCCTATAGGATTTGACCATCACATCCCTGTTGCTGGGTAGGCAACACGGGTGTGCTATATTTGAGTTACCTAGGTATTTGGCAAAGATACCTAGCTTTGGGGGCAACTATTATATTATGAAATATGCGGTTACTGTCGACTTACGCCAGGGTTACTGGTGCTAGTTAACGCTTTGTGTGTCATGAGCTTAGTGCAGTGGTAATATCTGGATTTATGGGTGCTAACAACTGGCCCACTATTTCTGTTATGGGTGCAACAATGTGGCCCAATCTTGAGAATTGTGTTCAATTGATTTTATGCAAACGAACTTTCGGGCGTATAACAACGTAGCCCACTTTCCCTTGTACTTGAAATATTGTGATCAACTACTTTTCTTAAACCTATGAATTCACTCAACCTTTGTGTTGACTTTTAGCATGTTTTATCTCAGGTGTTAAATCTTTTCCGCTGCATATCTTACCTTTGGAGGAGCTTGGCGAAGGGCATGGCATGGTCATAGAAGACTCTTAAAACTATTTGGGACCGCTTTAAATCCTTTTATGAACCTATATTTTCCGCACTATTTTGAAATATTGTAAATTGAATGTTTTCAATTATGAAATTTCATCTAAAATGGTTTATATAAAACCGTTCTTTGTACCTTGTGTTGTGATAACTATTCAATAACACCCCCGACCCGTATGCTTCCGCTGATCCGATTTCGGGTTGTTACATTTACTTAAACAGGTTAAATGGGTCTCAAACGGGTTACGCGTGTTATGCAGATCTAGGTTAGGGTTGAGCTTCTTGACACGATTAATAAATGGGTCGTGTTTGGGCAGAGGTTATTTCAACCCGCCAACCCGAATAGGTCAATACGAACACGACTCGATTGCCACCCCTACTAATTATAAACTTCATTATTTCTTCGTTTATACAAACCATGATATCAAAACATTTGTCCTAGGCATTTTTTGGTATTAGAGAGGGTTTAGGATAAGCTCAATTACCCATGAGCTTCACCGATAGCTAAATCGCGACCTTATGCCTTAAACTTGATCTCACCTATAAGAAAAACATAAATGAAGTAACGTAAGGATAAAGCTTAGTGAAATAACATATATAAAACTGAAAATAAACATATCATTGTTACTAGATGTTGCTTCATAAGAACTTTCCCCCGCGTAGTTATCTTGGTGCTTAACACCGGTAATTCCTCACAGGAATATACTCTTGCATCGTAACACGAACTTCGGAGCTAGGTGCTTCATCATAATGCCAGAAAGCTCATGCTTGCGATGAGTATACTAGTTGTCCATTTAGGACATCGTGAACCCGTATTTGGTTCAATATAGCAATATGTGCTCTAATTGTCCACCTAGGACATCAAGTCCCGTTTTTGAGACTTTTCATATCTAGTTGTGCTTTTCATAACGGACGAGACATATAAACATACTAATCATCCACTTAGGATGTCCGGGTTTCGTTTTTGGAACTTTTGCTATTCTGAGGCTCGATTCTCCACTAAAGAGGTCTAAGTTCTAGTTTTGTTAGGAATACATGTATGTGATCACATAATACCACATGTCGTCACTTAGGACGCTAAACAAGTGAAAATAGACAAATTTGACTAAGGTCACTTTACTAGGACAACATGGGTCATTACGGACTGTTTTGACCCGTTCACTTTATTTCACATATACATAAATACATTAAATTCATTAAACTCATAATAAGCAATATAAATTCATAACCCGAGCATAACACATAAACATACAATAAAACTTAGATATAAGTATCACGAAATATGCGACACTTCTAACGAGCTAGTAAAGACCCGTTAAAATGAGCAATGATTCATCATTTATGCTAAAAACATGTTACTAAAACCACGCGGGTCGTTACGGGCTGTCTTGACCCGTCTAAGTTATCTCATATATAATCTCATATCGTGAGATCCATTTCTACTCATGATATATATACTTCAACATAATTATGTGCTCACTTATCATAAACTCGTAACATAAGTGTAATACATAAGTATACAACAAAACACGAACGTAAATACCATAACACATATGATATATCTAACGGGCTCCTTTAGTCCCATTTCTAATCTTATATACGTTACTCACCTTGATATGTCTTGTAATCTATCGCATGCTCCCATAAACATCACTGGCTAACCTTTATAACCTAGGAACACATAAATAATGTTGGATTTTAATAACATGACATATCATAAATTAAACACAAATAACATCAAATTAATGCGAAAGCATAAGGAACATATAATTGTAATTAACTAACCGAAAAGTAAATAGTATGCGTACCTCTTTTGCAATCTTCAACAAGCAATCAAGATGAACCCTAATTAGGGTTTATGTGGATTATAAGAATTGTCTCTTACCTTTTTGCAATTCAATACAAGATACAAACAAAAGTATGTTTGTACCACGTTCTTGTACACACGTACTATTAATGAATTAAAGCTAATGCTAGTTAAAGAAAACACAAAACAATTTTGTTTTAGATAACAAATCCGAAACCCTATGGAATAGGGGTGTTCGGCCGAGCTTCAAAACAAGAGGAAAAGAAGACCAAGTTTAGATTTATTGTGTGTAGAAGAGATACAAATAATGAACCCTTGGTTTTGTATTAATAGGATAACAAATCTTAGGGAACAAGTTAGGGTTTTGGGTTGGGTTTCCTCACCCTTTTGGCCGATCGGATCTTAAACCCACAAGGGGTTTCTAGATCTTTCTTGTTCTCTATATTTTCAATATACAATACTTTCCTTTTATTAGTTAATGATCGTTAGTCAATTTTCCGTTAATTACTAACGGTCGTTATTCGTTTTGTGTAATTAATAATTAAATATAACCTTTTATATAAAATTATTAATCTTCAATTCTCATACGTAAAGTGTGCAATACCGTGGTCTCGAGTTCAATCCTAACATACATCTATTAATTTATGTCCATAAAACTAACAGCTCCTACTTGGACATATCTTAATAGTGTAATCACATCGGTTAGCCTCTAGCAACACGCCGATGCCTCTAGTACAACTCGAGTAAGGTCTCTTGGAAAAACCTTTTAATGATTCATCATTATTATTATTATCCTTTTGTTACTAATACCATATTAATATGAATATGGATCTCAGTCATTCCATAATTAACTATTCTGTTTCTCGTTGTTTATTATTGAGCAAGATTACCAAATCTTCTGAATGTATTCCAGATAGTTCTTGGGCGTGCGCACGCAAACATCTTGTCAACCCTACGAGGGGCCCAGCAGTATTAAACTTCAAAACGAATTTGAAGGAACAAATTCTTTATTGACTATAAGCAAAACTCATGAACTTTGTAACATTTCTAAAAACAATCCTTATAACTACCAGTTACGTATAGCGTTAAATTATTTCACAGAAATGCACTACATTCATGACAGTTCTCTGGTATCTCAAGTCTGAGGATAACTATTCATGATTACTTGATGACATGATCCATAAAGTACAATCATGTAGTTTGTGATAAGTCCTATATTCAATTCATTGAATATCATGTGAAATTGGTATGTCAACGCAT
This sequence comes from Artemisia tridentata subsp. tridentata, assembly GCA_021014915.2. Taxonomy (NCBI): domain Eukaryota; kingdom Viridiplantae; phylum Streptophyta; class Magnoliopsida; order Asterales; family Asteraceae; genus Artemisia; species Artemisia tridentata. The sequence goes on along the minus strand of CP139505.1, from coordinate 223,499,542 downwards.
CAATATACTTTCAAGTATATTTTACCAAAACTCATATTTGTCTTAATTTAATGATATTCCCATATCATTAATTGACAACGGACTATTTAGAATAACATAAGTTATTCACGAATTTAAACATGCAAATATAGGATACAATATATTATAAATAAAAAAACAAACGTACCAAGTACTTTTAATTCATTATAATAATTGTTTAACATCCTTTATCCAAATATTAAATAGATTAATGCATGAAAATTCTAGTTGATGAATTATGCCTCAAGTCATGATAATCATACTTGTTAACAAGTCATAAATCAACCAACTTTGATCTATCAGAATTTTGAGAATACTTATTTCAAGAATTCAACTAGTGAAGTTCTTATATGTGCGCATTCAAATAATTTGATATTGCCACATAATATTTCATAAAGTATGTGACAACCTCAACTACCAATTTATGATAATCAAACTTCCAAACATTTTTAAAGTTTAAAGTATTCTAATTCTTTAATGTATAATGCAACTATGCTCTTAGTGAGCACAACTAGTTTACATAGCCAAGGATGAAATCCTACCATGACTAGTATTGAGTGTCATCTCAATTAAACCAGCATCATTGTATATAAACAAAAATATGCCCATTAAAACTCTGTAAACTTTAATATATATTATGTAATATTTGATGCCTTGGCTATGACAATATGCACAACAATTGACATATTGTTCATCCATAGAATCTAAGAGCAACTCCAAGAAATGCAATTCTAAATCCAAACATATTCTATTTTATTACACTAGTTATCTAATAACTTTCAATTAGATATTAATGTTGTCAAATCATCTTGTATTCAAGCATGATACAACAATAACATGATGTACATGAAAAATTCTTAGATTTCATTCATGTTCTATATTGATTCATTTACCGCACATGTTTAATAATAATAAACAATTCTTCAAAGGTTGTATGTCTTATTTTCTAAATCTTTCAGGTGAAGTCTCATTCCAATCCAAGACTTAACATTTTACTTATATGGAATGTTACTTCCTATATGTTATACAACATATATGATTCAAAAAAATAAACATAATACTCCCACTAGCTTTCAGGAATACTTAGAAATTATCTTATTTCAATTATAAATCTAAATATGGATTTAATAATTAAACATAAGTTTTATCTCCTAGATGGATGCTTTAATCCATTAATGAATTATTGCACTTTGTACATTTCCAAAGATTATTTGAATTCATAAACTCTTTTTGATTACTTACCGTCCTCGCACAAGTAATCACTCAAGAAAGAGTTTTGATATTCCATTGTCATTTTCCATATTAATGAAAATAGGTGTGATAATTATCATATTAATATGTTTAATGTGCCTATGAAATAATATTCAATCACAGTTAATTACTTAAGTGTGATTAATAATCTTTTCATAAGACATACATTAAATATGTGTACAAAATTGTCCATATGATTTCTACACAAAGATTTAAACCACAAGGATTTTTCATCTCTTTAAAGAAACTCATATTTAATCTATAGTCTAACCATATATTTCAAGATAAACCAAGTTTTCAAAATTGATTATCTTTATGGACATCATATTAACATTCATAGTCCGAGTAATTTGCCAAATTCAATATTTGAAAATCATCATGATTAACAGGTTTACCATGATCCTATAACTCATATTCCTCAGCATATTAATCAAATATCTGAGATATCCTTATAGATCTATGAATGAGAATTCCATCATTTTGAGGTTTAACATTTACATGTCTAACCTCATTATGATATTTACTAATGTATTTTAGAATATTATGTAGCTTGTAATTTTATCTTTTCAAGATAAAAGCTCCCACTTGCCTTTTGTAATTTAGAGACTAAATGCTTAGCAATTTAGAGCAACACTAAATTGTTCTCTTTTGGGACATTACAAATACACATTGACGGTTCCTGACATTAGCTTGTTAATATCCTACTTCATAAGTTGTTTAACAAATCCAGAACTTCAATTTTAAGACTTAATGTGATTCATCACATTCCATAATATAATGGTGTCTTATTAATCTTCTAGGTTTGAGTCTTATTGAGTATATATAATCCATACTCAATCTTCTAACCTTGATTAACATTTTGAAGAAAAGAAAATATAGTTATCTTGAATCAAATAATATAACAATAGTTTGATTTTCCTAACTGAACATACCAGGAACATGTGGTATTTCATTAGAAATAATATTGTGAGACAATCTAACAATATTTTAATATAACCATATTTCTTTTGGCTTATCTATTTACCAACTAAGTCATCTTAATGATATAATAGAATTTCCAAGCCAATTGCCTGCTTTATAACACAAGTACTTTTTGACCAAGTCACTTCATGTTCATGTCTCAACAAAAAAACATAAACTGTTATAATTCCACTATACGTTATAAATCATTGATCAACTCAATGACTTTGTATGTATGTCTTAATTAAAAAACATAACAAGTTAACGTCTTACTTTATTATAAGTCTTGTAACAGTTAAAAGACTTTATGTTTGTGACTTTACAATAAAATGTAAACATATTTAACTAAAGTATTCATGAACACCACCAATTTTGTTTCAATAGTAATTTCAAGTTAATTTTATTACTTCATTTATTTATTTCATTCCAAGAATAAATAACTATTCAAATTGAAGTAGTATTAGATTACTTCATTTATTCATGTCATTCTAAGAATACATAAATAATTTATTCATGTCATTCCATGAATACATAAATATTAGAATTGAAGTAGTCTATGTTATTATCTTGACACATGTTCTAAATAGTTGTCTAATTTAGAAACAGTAAATTATCCATGTACGGTCTCATGTAATCATGGAGATTTACCTTGTTGTTGCAATCTAGGTAAGCTCACACATAACATAAATTGCAACACCAAGTGTTCTTTGATTAGATGTGTTAGAACGTTAGTCTCTTACCTTGCAGTCAAGAGAATCCTTTAAATCATATTTCTATGTGTTGTACCATGTACATAATAAAGATTTCTCCCACTTGTGCATGGAACAACATTATGTAGCAGATAAACAACACGATACACGTTTGTTTATGTAATCAATATGATTTTGTCATAGATATTAGCATAATTAGTAGATATAGAACTACTTAATTAACAAGGAAATGCACATGACTATCATTGAAAATATGAGTGTCTATATTTGGAAAGTAATTATCTTGAGACATTCTAGAGATAATGTAGATTACTACCAAGATAACAAGGCTTGTAGCTCCCACTAAATTAGAGATCATTACAATAATTCCTTATTCAGTAATAAAAACACAATGCTCCCACTAGATTTGACAACATTGTAAGTGTTTCATCAACCAGTAAAAGAAAATAGTGTGTTATTTACTTTACTACATCTTTGAGAATGCTCATACGTAACAATTACTTAGGTACTAAAAGAGTGTTTTCTACTATGTAAATGATGGACTATCCATCAATGCTATTAACTTGAAAAATTGGGCATGCAATTTATTCTTTAATAGGTCTACCATTCCAACAATTGTATGTAGTACCTTTAAATGGTCAAAACAAAACAACCAAATAAAATACTAGTTTGTCTTTTACCATTTTGCGGTAATTAGTCTAGCTTCTAATTTAATAACTCATAAAATGTTACACATGTTTTCCAGTTAACCAAATGTCATATTTGTTACATGAGAATTCAGTTACCAAAAGATGGTAATGAAATCTCTATGGAAAATATGCAATTCTCTTAACTATTAAAGTTTTCTATAAGTTATGTATTTAGAATTTAGACAATTCTAATTTTCCTATCATACATTTCTCATTCATGAAAAATAATAGGATTGTGTCTCACTCTTCCTTCATGGAAAGGAAATTTTGTTTGTCTTTTAAGTAAATTTTTCTTAATCAAACATTTGTTTGAAAACAGAACTAGATCAATTTACCAAAGCCCAAGCTACATTTACGGTTTAATGTTGCATTAATACCTTTAAAAGAATTTACAAAATTCAATTTTAGTATTTTCGATAATTAAATCTTTAAGAAAATTAAATACCCATTGGTTAATATTCATATAAACCATTGAATTTTCTTAAAGCTAGGATCCTAATTGAAATAGTACCATTACATCAGTTGATCTGCTAGTAATGATAATATTCAACAAGGTAATTGTCCAATAATAATTGACAAATAATTTCCAATTCCTAGATCATTATGGGATTTACATTTGCCAAACCTAGTTGCATTGTAAACATGTTTTGTCACACCCCCAAAATCGGGTCCAGCGGAAGCATACATGCCACTGGGGTGCAACTCAATTGGTATCACAACTCAAGTGTAAAGAACGGTTTTCACATCAATCATTTAGAATATATTTGATAAGTCAAAAGTGTTAAATTTACATTATGAAAAGTGGTGCGGAAGTTGGCCCATAAAATAAGTTAAGCGGTCCCAAATGTTTTATCAGAGTCTTCTATGACCATGCCATGCCCTGCCAAAAGCCTCCAGTAGCGTGCTATTGCTTAGTTCCTGAAAATACATGCTAAAGTGTCAACACGAGGTTGGTGAGTTCATAGAGTTTGTTATAAATAAGTTGAAAAGCCTTTAGAGAAAGTTTCCATAGCATAGGCATTGTAAATCCACTCAGTTCCAAGCCCCGCCCATTCAAGACTTGCAACCTGTGTGTTTACAACCCAATGCTAACATAGTATGAGTAAGACATGTGCGTATACGATGTGCGTTCTATAACACTAGAAGACCTTATGCTACTCACGAGGAGACTTATCAATGCTGCTCACGAGGAGACTTATCAACGCTGCTCACTAGGAGACTTATCAATGCTGCTCACGAGGAGACTTATGTTCGGCTACCCCAAGTGTTTGATACTTAGGTCCGCGATATGATTCGTTCGGCTACCCCAAGTGTTTGATACTTAGGTCCGCGATATGATTCGTTCGGCTACCCCAAGTGTTTGATACTTAGGTCCGCGATATGATTCGTTCGGCTACCCCAAGTGTTTGATACTTAGGTCCGCGATATGATTCGTTCGGCTACCCCAAGTGTTTGATACTTAGGTCCGCGATATGCTTTCAAGAATAACGCAAATAAGTTTAACACAATCATGTATGTAAGCAAACAGTTTAAGCATGTATCTCCCCCAAAAGTTCAAAACGTATAAAGAAAGGGGCTATGAAACTCACCTGATATGATAGCACAATGATCACAAAGGATAGGATGCAAATGAGGCTCGGTCTCTAACTTCGACCTATTGTGAATGATATGATCTAGCGTAAGCAATGATACAATGCTACACATGCAAATACATATGTTAACGATACCACTCGTTAGTTTTGAAAATAATGCTTATCATCGAAAACTACATTTTTGACGTCTCGCTAAGTCATGAACTACTTTTCGTGTAAATATGTTGAAACGATACTCTAAGATCCTCGTTTGGTGTTCTATAGTCAATTATAATAGTTTCGTCGCAAAATAACTCTTTTTATAACCTGTGAAAAATGTGGTCAAACGGCCTCGCAAAACTAGCCGCAAAATCTTGTACGTTAAGAGTTAGGAATAGAACTTGACGTTTTTGAAAACCTTGTAACATAATCTCTCAGCCGTCTCCTTTGGGTTTTGGTCATACGTGACTCGATCAACGGGAAAATAGCTCGCAACATGGTGACTTGAAAGAAAACTGTTTTACACTTGTAATATATTTTGCTATAAGAAGCTGTCAAAAATAATAAGTTTCGCCAGGTTTTCAAACGTGCATATCTTGGTCGTTATAAGTCCGTTTTCTATGTTCTTTATATCCACGGAATCGTGGGACAACGTACTAACCTATTTTTGGTAAGTCGGGACGGCTAGATCAAGTTTTATGCTCAAATTTGCCCGTGAGTACTGTTCATCAGCAAGCTATTTCCGGAAAATATAGTTTTCGTCGTTAACTCGTTTTTAGCGTATCTCCTTCGTTATAAACTCGTTTTTATCCCCGTTTTCGGCCATAGTTTCGTATCGGAAAGTATTTTCTAAATATTTGGTCCAAAATTACCCATCACCTACTGAGTTTCCCACGTTTTAAAAATATGGACAGTAGGTATATATATTATTTCAAAAATCATTTCTAGTGTTCCAATCTAGTTCCAACTTCAACCAAACCACTTTCAATCACCACAAATCTAGTCTAATCTTACCATACACCTTCTTAAGGTGTCATGGGTTCCTAAACATCAAAAATCAAGTGGATCTAACAAGGATCTAACTATAATCTATTTCTAGGGATCAAAAGTTAGATATGTATAAAATGGAGTGGTATAAATAACATATGCATATAGATCTTGAATAAACAACATGAAACTAGAAAAATGAAAGTATGGAAAGATCAACAAGTGATATTGAAGCTTACTTGATGATTGGTGAGCTAGGATGAAAAACGACCACAACCTTGGAGTTTTTATTGCAAAACTCTAACAAGGAAGGTATTTGAGACATGATTAATACTTGAACTTTGAAAAACTATGGATTCTCCTTGGTTCTTGTGGTGTGCCGTGGGATTGAGAGAGAAAAGAGGGAGAGTGTGTGATTTTTGTGATAAAAAATGAGCTAGTTTATGTTTTATATAGTCCAAGGGCATTTTGGTAATTTCAACGAAAGGGTAAAATGGTAATTTCACTAGGTTTTTGAAATATCTAGATATTTTTCAGAAAATATCTAGATATTATAGGCTGGATACATATCTTGACTTACGGAGTGAGTTTTGGTCCCGCTAATTGCTAACTGTAAGTCGTAAAGTCACAAAACTTAAAACCGGGTATCCTAAAATTCCTAAATTCATGAAAATGTCACGGAAGGTGGAAAACATATATTTCTCTTGTTGGTAATGTTGTTTGGACATATCGGGATGCCTAAATGACGTTTAAACCTTAAAGTAAGTCTCGGACACGGTTTCGTGATTTTTGCAGAAATTATCCGACGAGTGCCAAAATCTCGGGTTATCATTAAAATAGTTTAACTTACGAGAATATGAAATAAAAATTTTGGAATGAATAGTAAAAATGAATAGTAACTCGTGAATAGTAAATTGTCGAGGTTCGGAAAAATGGCCTGAAATTACGAGTTGTGACAGTCTCCACCCGTTAGAGGAATTCAGTCCCTGAATTCAGCTCGCTCGTTCTACGTACGTACGTTCTCATGGTCGGGTTTGATGGGGGTAAACTTTCCTATGATCGAGCATAGCCTTCAAAAGACCTCTAGGTAACCGATTTTTACTTAATCCCACAACTCATCAAACAAGAACTGTCATGGGATTAGGCTAAATCGGTTTGAAGTTGTCGATTCAAATTTAATCTCACAACTCATCAAACAAGAACTGTCATGAGATTAAACTAAATCAGCTCGGGTAACAACTTGATTTCCAGTTTGATCCTCGCAACTCATCAAACAAGAACTGTCACTTAGATCAAACTGGGAACAAGTGGTTTGAAGGAGGTCTTTTGAAAATTTGGCTCGATTATGGAATTGCTTACACCGATCAAATCAATCCGGACATAATTCCATTATAACTACTCTCAGTATTGCAAAATTCATCTCTGAGTCGAACATAGGTAGTCAGGCTATGTCCCACTGTCCCGGGTCGAATATAGATGACTAGTCTATATTCCACCGAGGTTCAATGAATTTTGGAATACTCAGCTTAGTTATAATAATACTATGTCCTTCACATGTAAAGGGTGGTTCAAAATTCTAAGGCAGGTGATCAGGCTTGAGGTCGAAAGATGAAACTACGCAAGGAAAAAGGTGTAACGCTGTAACGTGTATGATATGTATGCACCCTTATATGGAATACAATTATAGTAATCAACGAGGGTAAGTGAGTATAATCTATCTGGAAATAAGATATAAATCTCATTAAATATGTCAGCAACAAACCACAAATGAGGCATCAGCTTGGCAGGCAGGCACGTGGCGGTCATAGGGTTAAGTTTTCGTAAAAGTAGCTATAGTTTAGGTTTTAAAATTACCCAATTCTCTATAGCCTAGGCTCTGATACCAATCTGTCACACCCCCAAAATCGGGTCCAGCGGAAGCATACATGCCACTGGGGTGCAACTCAATTGGTATCACAACTCAAGTGTAAAGAACGGTTTTCACATCAATCATTTAGAATATATTTGATAAGTCAAAAGTGTTAAATTTACATTATGAAAAGTGGTGCGGAAGTTGGCCCATAAAATAAGTTAAGCGGTCCCAAATGTTTTATCAGAGTCTTCTATGACCATGCCATGCCCTGCCAAAAGCCTCCAGTAGCGTGCTATTGCTTGGTTCCTGAAAATACATGCTAAAGTGTCAACACGAGGTTGGTGAGTTCATAGAGTTTGTTATAAATAAGTTGAAAAGCCTTTAGAGAAAGTTTCCATAGCATAGGCATTGTAAATCCACTCAGTTCCAAGCCCCGCCCATTCAAGACTTGCAACCTGTGTGTTTACAACCCAATGCTAACATAGTATGAGTAAGACATGTGCGTATACGATGTGCGTTCTATAACACTAGAAGACCTTATGCTGCTCACGAGGAGACTTATCAATGCTGCTCACGAGGAGACTTATCAACGCTGCTCACTAGGAGACTTATCAATGCTGCTCACGAGGAGACTTATGTTCGGCTACCCCAAGTGTTTGATACTTAGGTCCGCGATATGATTCGTTCGGCTACCCCAAGTGTTTGATACTTAGGTCCGCGATATGATTCGTTCGGCTACCCCAAGTGTTTGATACTTAGGTCCGCGATATGATTCGTTCGGCTACCCCAAGTGTTTGATACTTAGGTCCGCGATATGATTCGTTCGGCTACCCCAAGTGTTTGATACTTAGGTCCGCGATATGCTTTCAAGAATAACGCAAATAAGTTTAACACAATCATGTATGTAAGCAAACAGTTTAAGCATGTATCTCCCCCAAAAGTTCAAAACGTATAAAGAAAGGGGCTATGAAACTCACCTGATATGATAGCACAAAGATCACAAAGGATAGGATGCAAATGAGGCTCGGTCTCTAACTTCGACCTATTGTGAATGATATGATCTAGCGTAAGCAATGATACAATGCTACACATGCAAATACATATGTTAACGATACCACTCGTTAGTTTTGAAAATAATGCTTATCATCGAAAACTACATTTTTGACGTCTCGCTAAGTCATGAACTACTTTTCGTGTAAATATGCTGAAACGATACTCTAAGATCCTCGTTTGGTGTTCTATAGTCAATTATAATAGTTTCGTCGCAAAATAACTCTTTTTATAACCTGTGAAAAATGTGGTCAAACGGCCTCGCAAAACTAGCCGCAAAATCTTGTACGTTAAGAGTTAGGAATAGAACTTGACGTTTTTGAAAACCTTGTAACATAATCTCTCAGCCGTCTCCTTTGGGTTTTGGTCATACGTGACTCGATCAACGGGAAAATAGCTCGCAACATGGTGACTTGAAAGAAAACTGTTTTACACTTGTAATATATTTTGCTATAAGAAGCTGTCAAAAATAATAAGTTTCGCCAGGTTTTCAAACGTGCATATCTTGGTCGTTATAAGTCCGTTTTCTATGTTCTTTATATCCACGGAATCGTGGGACAACGTACTAACCTATTTTTGGTAAGTCGGGACGGCTAGATCAAGTTTTATGCTCAAATTTGCCCGTGAGTACTGTTCATCAGCAAGCTATTTCCGGAAAATATAGTTTTCGTCGTTAACTCGTTTTTAGCGTATCTCCTTCGTTATAAACTCGTTTTTATCCCCGTTTTCGGCCATAGTTTCGTATCGGAAAGTATTTTCTAAATATTTGGTCCAAAATTACCCATCACCTACTGAGTTTCCCACGTTTTAAAAATATGGACAGTAGGTATATATATTATTTCAAAAATCATTTCTAGTGTTCCAATCTAGTTCCAACTTCAACCAAACCACTTTCAATCACCACAAATCTAGTCTAATCTTACCATACACCTTCTTAAGGTGTCATGGGTTCCTAAACATCAAAAATCAAGTGGATCTAACAAGGATCTAACTATAATCTATTTCTAGGGATCAAAAGTTAGATATGTATAAAATGGAGTGGTATAAATAACATATGCATATAGATCTTGAATAAACAACATGAAACTAGAAAAATGAAAGTATGGAAAGATCAACAAGTGATATTGAAGCTTACTTGATGATTGGTGAGCTAGGATGAAAAACGACCACAACCTTGGAGTTTTTATTGCAAAACTCTAACAAGGAAGGTATTTGAGACATGATTAATACTTGAACTTTGAAAAACTATGGATTCTCCTTGGTTCTTGTGGTGTGCCGTGGGATTGAGAGAGAAAAGAGGGAGAGTGTGTGATTTTTGTGATAAAAAATGAGCTAGTTTATGTTTTATATAGTCCAAGGGCATTTTGGTAATTTCAACGAAAGGGGTAAAATGGTAATTTCACTAGGTTTTTGAAATATCTAGATATTTTTCAGAAAATATCTAGATATTATAGGATAGATACATATCTTGACTTACGGAGTGAGTTTTGGTCCCGCTAATTGCTAACTGTAAGTCGTAAAGTCACAAAACTTAAAACCGGGTATCCTAAAATTCCTAAATTCATGAAAATGTCACGGAAGGTGGAAAACATATATTTCTCTTGTTGGTAATGTTGTTTGGACATATCGGGATGCCTAAATGACGTTTAAACCTTAAAGTAAGTCTCGGACACGGTTTCGTGATTTTCGCAGAAATTATCCGACGAGTGCCAAAATCTCGGGTTATCATTAAAATAGTTTAACTTACGAGAATATGAAATAAAATTTTTGGAATGAATAGTAAAAATGAATAGTAACTCGTGAATAGTAAATTGTCGAGGTTCGGAAAAATGGCCTGAAATTACGAGTTGTGACATGTTTCATCTCCATCCTATGCCTTGAGTTCTAGGTCTCACTAACAACTCAATTAAGTCGTCTAATTTAGAAACTGCAATTTCTCATGTACGTCTCACGTAATCATGAAATTTACCTTGTCATTACAATCTAGCTAAGGTCTCACTTAGGCTAAATTGTAACTTCAAGTGTTCCTTATAATTAGATGGCATAAACTTAAATTTAAGGGTACTAGTTTTTTATGTATGTAATAAAAAAAATGTATGAAGAAGCGTGCATACATCTTCATAACATAGGTTTTAATAAAAACTATTTATTAACTAATTCACTAAGATTAAATTAACAAAGTTTTGTTTGAGGTATTGGGTTCACCAATCAAAGAATTACCTTTAATTATCGTCCATTATACCGTACTTTTGCATAAGTCCAAAGACTTAGTGTTTCGGATAATTACTACAAAGTGGCGCATGGAATTAAAGGCTAATTCACCCTTAAGATGATTTTGTACAAAAGAATAGTCGTACTACGTAGCTCCAATTTTACGCATAAAGGAGCAGAGAAACAAAGGTTAACATAAAGCTATTAAAAACCCATTTCTTTAAGGTCACAATTTAATACGTACCCTCTTTATACCCCTCTTATAGTTTGTCACAATTGGGTGAGCCGTTCTTACTATTGGTACAAAACTCATCACTTAATTAAACTATTGAAAATTTAACTCTTAAAAACAAATCATATTTCACCATTGATTAGTCCAATTTATTTTTATATTCAAAATTGCCCTTTTATTTACAACATGTCAAACAAAATAAACAAAATAAGCAACAATAAAAAATAAAAAACTAAACAATACGCACATAGCGTAACAATTAATATGTGTAAAACAAGTAGCCACATGCATAGTTATTCGATAAAACCTATAAATAATCAATTCTAGGTTAAATAACACATATATTAACTATGGCTCTCACTTACAAAGGCAAGTGAACAACATGCATTGACGAATCAATTGCGTAAACCATAGCTAAAACATATGTCATATTGCACATAATTGATTAATTAATTTTATTGAGGTATTCCCCAATCCAAGATTTATCAAAACAATACATGTGAATAAATCCTTACAATTAAACTCAAATAATCTTAACAATTAAATCATATAGACAATAATCCATGACAAACATGCATGTTTTATCATGGATTTCTCATAACAATTATATCACGTTGTCACAAGATCGCATACAATTAACACGTAATTATATCATGCAATCTTAGGGTTTCTAATTCAATTTAAAAAACAAAACAAATTATTAACATAGGGCAATCGGCCCTCCCTAAAAACAATTAGGGTTTCGAATTCAAAACCCTAAAATTTGACATATATAAATAAACACATAACAATTATTTGTTTTTTACGTGTTTCGGTAATTAATTACACATTATCCAAGGCTCGTGATGCCACTGTTGGATTTTAATAACATGACATATCATAAATTAAACACAAATAACATCAAAGTAATGCGGAAGCGTAAGGAACATATAATTGTAATTAACAAACCGAAAAGTAAATAGTATGCGTACCTCTTTTGCAATCTTCAACAAGCAATCAAGATGAACCCTAATTAGGATTTATGTGGATTATAAGAATTGTCCATTACTGTTTTGCAATTCAATCCAAGATACAAACAAAAGTATGTTTGTACCACGTTCTTGTACACACGTACTATTAACGAATTAAAGCTAATGCTAGTTAAAGAAAACACAAAACAATTTTGTTTTAGAAAACAAAATCCGAAAGCCCTATGGAATAGGGGTGTTCGGCCGAGCTTCAAAACAAGAGGCAAAGAAAACCAAGTTTAGGTTTATTATGTGTACAAGAGATACAAACAATGAACCCTTGGTTTTGTATTTATAGGATAACAAATCTTAGGGAACAAGTTAGGGTTTTGGGTTGGGTTTCCCCACCCTTTTGGTCGATCGGATCTTAAACCCACAAGGGGTTTCTAGATCTTTCTTGTTCTCTATATTTTCAATATACAATACTTTCCTTTTATTAGTCAATGGTCGTTAGTCAATTTTTCGTTAATTACTAGCGGTCATTATTCGTTTTGTGTAATTAATAATTAAATATAACCTTTTATATAAAATTATTTATCTTTAATTCTCATACGTAAAGTGTGTAATCCCGTGGTCTCGAGTTCGATCCTAACATACGTATATTAATTTATGTCCATAAAACTAACAAATAATATGTAGCTTACTTAAAATAAGGCTTAGCTTGTCATAACAATCTTTTAAATAACTAGGCCATAAGAGGCGTTTGGTTCTGCGGCTTATATGACCACACTATGAAAATTAACACCACAAATTGGTGTTATGGCACCTTAACAAGGTACCCACCACTTTTCTAAACATTAACACATAATTAATATGTGTTCTTAATGATTTTGGAAAATCACAAATTAGCATAATTTTCCAAATTTCTACATAACCCCACTAATGTCATAAAAAATATAATCTTTAATCATAACCCAATAGTGGGTAATCTTAGAAACGAATTCAAGAACATGGTGATGATTCTTATCTCGAATTAACTCGTGGGAACCCTAGTATTTTGTTTCTAAGCTTCCATACTGAGAGGATCTAAACACACGTGAGTTGTGTTGAGGATACTTTGAGTATATACCAAATAGTATGCGGAATCTACTACTTGATACTTAGAAGATTTTATCAATGGAACAGTAATTGTATGAACAGTTTATATGAACAATAATATCACCAAACGCTTCAATATTATTAAGAATAATACGAGTGATCTTGCTTATCACTAGGGTTTACAAACCTTGAAGCTTAACAAAAACATACGTACAAAATCATCTAACCTAGGACCTCCTTTTATAGCACAAGGAGTCCTTTACAAGATAAGTATAATGTTCTAAACATGCAGAATATTCGTATAATTCTAACTATATAAGATATACATAAAATCTATTCTATACTTATCTTCTTACACGTTTTCATAAGCAGTACCATCTTCAGTCTTCAAGCAGTCCAGCAGTATCAACTTTTATACTAGCAGTACTAACTCAGTCAGTTAGTATTGTTAGTTATGTCTTCAGCAGTCTTCAACTTTAACTCTGGTAGTACTAATATTTACACTAGCAGTACTAACTCAGTTAGTACTGTTAGTGTTATTCCTTAGCAGTACAAACTGACAAAACCAAATACTTGAACATTTAATTCCTAACAATCCTCCCCTAAACTTGTAATTTACCCTAAATTATCAAGTTTCTGAATTAAATCATTACCTTGTGAGGATTCTTTCAAACACTATCTTCTTGGTCTTGTAGTCTTCATCTCTTCTGCTTTCTGATAAATCTTTCTCACTAATTCCCTTGCTATGTCAGATTCCTCATCAACTCTGAGATTTGCAGCTAACACACAAATAAAATACCAGCTCTTAATGGGTAATCCTTTTCTATCAGCATGTAGACATCCACACCATCCTTTGTATATACATGGTGAACACCACATGTATCATACAATCTCCAAGTAGTACCAAGGTCATGAGCTTGAAACTGCCATAGGTTATCTTCTGGATCAGGTTCATATAGCCTCTTCAATTCCACCTATAACTCTATGTCTTTGTCTTCTAAAGGATCTGTATACCTGAACTTCTCTTGAACTAGACTCCATAGTTGATTCAAGTCTTCTCTATCAAATGCCTTAAGCATGTCTTCAAAATACTTGTACACTTCAGAATTTCCTCCTACCCTGATTATCTTCCATGCCTTGACAACCCCATCTGAGTGAACTTCTCAGTTAATGATTAGATGTTTAGCTTGAATTGGATCAACATTCAACACTTCTGGGATTATAACCATTGTCTGCTAAAGTCTTTCATCAGTTAATTCCTCTGCTTTTTCTTCTTCCTCTTCTGTTGGTTGTTCTTCTTTTTCCTGTTTAGCTGTAGAAGAACCTTCTCCAGTCTTTTGCTTTTTGGCAAATTCAGACTCCAAATCCATACCTGCTCTCTTAGCAACTCTGCTAGTCTCATCAGTTTTCATAAATCCTCTAAACAAATATTGAATTTTCCTATATGCTATGCAGTACATCTTTTCAATCTCTTCATAAGATCTGCCTTTTAATTGTCTTTCATTCCAATGGTCTTGATGTTTCAAGTATTCCTTCATGTACTTCATCTGTTGAGCTTTTGTTGAAGGTTTCTTCTTAGCAGTTGTTTTCTTACTTTGATGCTTTCTAATCTCCTCATGTAAGTCATTAATGGCACTCTCTTGTTCTTCAGTTATAAAGGTTGATCTCTCTTCCTCTTGCATCTTTAAAGTTAGTTCCCTGTCTGCTTGTTCTTGAGCTTTTCTTTCTTCTTCTTCACTTTGTAACTTTTGTTCAACCAAGAACTTTGCTATTCTTTCTTCTTCGGCTACTCTGACTTGTTCTTCAGCTTGTATCCTTTGAGCAACCTCATAATCATATTCCATCTGAGCTTGAGTCTTCTTGCTGATCTTCTTAGATGGCTCAGCTTCAGTCATGATTGCCTTCCCTTTATCAATTCTTCTTCTTCTAATATAGACTGCACCAGCAGTACTAACCCCTACACCAGTGGTACTAAGTTGTTAATGACCAGCAGTACCTTCTTGAGTTTCTCCCATTTCTTCACCTTTCCTCCCCTGAGTGCCTTGCCTCCCCTGAGTGTCAGCACTCTCTTGAACTAATGAAACATTGGGGTCTTCATCAAGCTTGGCAATCTTCCTCCCCTGTTTGGAAAAATCATCACCCTTGTCATCTGAGTCTTCATCATCAGAACTTGAAGAACCTGAAGATTCCACCACCTGAGCTTTCCTCTTTCTCTTGAAAGACTTGACCTGTGTTTGAAGCTTTTTCACCTTCAATATAAGTTTTGTGTAAACTCCTCCAAAAAGCTTCTTGGTTGCCTTTAGTTCTTCTTCCAAGCTAATCACCTTCTCAATCAACCTGGTACAAGTTTCCATCAATTCTTGAAGTTTCATACAACCCTCAGCACTTCCAGATGTGTTACCTTCTGGGAGAGGTGCATTGTAACACCCCAACCCGATAAGGGTAGAAGTATTACGTTATGGTGACATATCAAAGCAAACACAAGCATATGACTAAATAATACGAAATGAATTTCCAAGGTTATAAAGGAAGAATTGAAAATACAGGGTTACAAAGGGAACAATAATAAAATTTGAAGTTCTACAATTTGTAAATGTTCTAGCCATCACTAATCCAGAATAGCTAGTAAGGTCTTCTAAGTCCAAAGTACTCTCCACTCATAACCCAGCTTCCAACTAAAACCTGCCGCAGGAAAAGAAATGCGGCTGAGCTTAAAAAGCCCAGTGAACAGATATATATAACATAACATAACGGTAAATAAGCATAAGCAACGAAGGAATAAGAATACAAAACGAAAAGCATAATCATGAAAGTCATACGAATTTAAAGAGAACTAAGAATTCAAGAATGCATGAGAACTGAATAAGAAATGAAACAAGGAATGAAATGAAAATAAAGAAAGGTTCATATAAGGATGTTCCATAAGAACTCCATATCATAATCCGTCAATTCATACATATAACATAACATATCATATCAATACAAGTATACGAAGAGGGGAGACCTCTAAGTAAATAAAAGTGTGAGAAGGAGTGTAAGGCACACACCACCGGGTCACCATAATCACATATAAACATAAAACCTAGGATGCATCCATACGCTCCCTAACAAAATATGAATGCCAGTACTGGACTGGTCACGCATATATAAAGTTGGCCAATAGTGTACACAAAATCATATCATATCATAAGGGGGAATGCCGTAGATCTATCTCACCTCTACGGGAGTGTCATGTCTAAGGTGCCATCAAAGACATGGTCATGGTACCTCCACAACTAGGTAAGCTCAGGCACGGATCTATCATAGCATACAACAATTATAATCTAGCATGGCAAGAGAAACAAGATAGTAACTCTAATAAGCATGGCAAAATATAAACATAACATAGCAGAGACATTTAAATAAATGTCAGAATGAATCAATAAGAATGACAATCATACAATGAAAGTCATGAGTCAAATGAGGGAATCATATCAAGGTCAAATGTCAAATCATCAAAGTATCAAAGGTTCATCATCAAAGATTCATAATCGAAGGTTCATAATTAAATGGTTTATTTAAAGAAATCTTGGTCAAATGAATTTCATAAAAATGATCTTTAATAACGGTTTTCATAAAAGTGGTCTTTAAAATTAGTTTTCATAAAAGATAGCAAAATTCCATATAAAAGTGGTATCGCATCGTTTGTAAACATCATTTTAAAATAGTTTTTCTCAAAACATTTACGTGATATAATTAAGAAAGGTTTTCACATCTAGTCACCAAAATCAAATGAACCTTCGAAGTGTAAAGTGATTCGAATACTAATATCACAGGGTAATGAACAAATTTCCTCAAGTATTATATCACAAGGATCATAATGAACGAATGTCAAATGGATCATGAAGAACGAATCAAAGTATAAGGGAACATAGCAATGGCTTAGGGAATCCTAATGGATCAAGACCAAGAAAGTCATGAGAACGAAAGCACCCTTACTTAAAAAGGGTAGAATATTTGTACCTTAGACCGCAAGTGAAAACACAACTAGAAACGAAAAGATCAGAAGTAAACTCCATCTTCAGCGAATCTACACGAATTTATGATCGTCTGATTAATAACTTATCTTAAATCAGATTACTCATTTTAGTCGGCTTTCCATTTTTTAGTAACCTTCTATTTTTAGTGACTTTCTATTTTTAGCAGGTTTCCAAAATTAGCATGTTTCCATATTTGGCAAGTTTCCATATTTAGTAACCTTCCAGATTAAGTAACTTTCCATAATTAGTAACTTTTATATTTAGTAACTTCCATAATTTAGGATTACAATTGACAGTTTAATAGACCTAAAGGTTTAATATAATCAAAATCATGGCTTAGGTTTTAATATGTCATTCTAGCAAAGGTTAGGGTTAAATACGTAACTTATTTCCATAATTACCAACTTAAGTCTTAGCACACCTAGAAACCATTCAATTCATTCCGACTCAAACATTTTCGGAGCTCAGACCAAATCCAAAACTCGACATCACAACCATGCACACCCGAATACTTACTAACTCCAACCGAAACATATACAACCCTTCGTACACACATATATTCATTCACACTCTTGTACACCATTCGGACCAAACTAAGCCTACACGAATCGACTTACTATCTAGACCAAAACACGACCCTTTTGACCCTCACTTAACACCACACGACACACACACAAGACCCAAGTTGCAGCCCCTTTTACACGCCAAAACACACTTAAATTCACCCTTGTTCCTGCCTAACTCGACTCACAAACAGCCCACCTAGTTTCTCATTAACACAACCACACAACATCTATATTTACCACATAAAACCATGCGTTTCCACTCTACTCGACACCCTCTTTAATTCACTGTATGGGTTCGAAACAATAACAAAACATGCATGTGTTATTCTTTTATTTTAGTTCGCTTAGGATCAGTTTCATACGGTTTTTAGGTCGTGTATTTAGAGTCATGTTCATGCGTAAAACATGGTTGAATAATATGACACAAATAAGTCCATAGATTAGACCTTTAGTTTGTTATTTCATGTTATAAAGAGATCGAACAAAAGGAATGAAACAAGATCGATACAATACCCTCGTAGCGTGATCACCAGAGAGAACAAAAGAACCAAAGGAATCCAACTAGCAAAACTCAACCGAAGCAATCCTAATACCCCACGAATCTGCTGTAACACCACGTCAAATTACCACTTCGAACCAAGAAAACAATGCACTCGATCCCTCCTTTGAACCAGCAACAGTCCACACGTTCGAACCACCAAGTAGCAAGCACAAAAGAGTCCTTTTGCTGCCCTATTGAATCGAACAGGATAAAGAAGAAGAAAAGTAGCCGCCAATGTGTAGGTTGTGTTTAGGGTTTATTGTTTAAAAGTCTTGGCAACTATGACAAAAAGAATATATGTAGGTGTGGTATAAGGGCAGACGTGTGATGGGTAATATCCAAAAAGGAAATTCACTGATTTGGTGGGATATGGTTGACAAAGTATGTGCATTATTTGATTTTAATATGAAACGTGTGAAGATTGCTATTATTATGAGATTTGGTTGGAGAAAACATGTAACATATCTTTAAATAATGGTTACACAATTTTTACTTAAGTTGTTAGAAAAATACATATACTGTAATATGTTTTGTTGAGAATTTTATTTTTTTATTTATGGTATGGTAATCTTATGGAGGGTACTAGTGGCGTGTAATTTCATTTAAATGTGTACCATTCGCTTATCATAAGTCTTTATTTTTATTTGTTCAATTATTAACGGTTAAATGCTTAGGTTATATCCGGAATGAAATGTTTTAATGCGTTAACCGTCTTTTATGAATTTGAGATCGAAGGGTATTCTGGGTATTTTACGTGTTCAAAATTTTTTGGGTTTTACAACTCTTCCCCTCTAGAAAAAAAATTTCGTCCTCGAAAATTGAAGTTGAAACGAAACGGAACACAATGGACAGTGAACAGAAATGTGAAAGACTTGTTTCTCATGACTCTATCTTGTTGATCAAAATAGCTTCGGTTTCTTCAGAAAGGACATACCATACTGAATCCAGATCAAAAGAATAATATACCAAACGTAACATATGATAATCGTATTCTCTCAGGAGAGATACAGGGAATACGTAGGATTTTGACGGATATGCCGTCCATAGAATTTGATTAGACAAATCAGATGAGAACGTACAGAAAACAGATTGTTGATAACATCAACCGGCAGAAAGCTCTACAACATAATCTAAGATTCTTATTGGAAGTGCAGAGGTCAGCAAAACGCGTGTCGAGAATCCAAACGTATCAAATCGTATGACGGTGAAAGCAGATTAAACGTATAGGTAGAATGAACCTAAAGTCTCACTAACGCAAAAATTCTCAAACAGCTTATCAAAATTCTAAGGCTCCTAAGGCACTCCTCGAAATATCCTATGGTCACAATAAGTGCACGTTATATGATGTAAGTATTATCACGTTGATCAGGCGTCATAATACCAGCATCATATAAATATACCCTCATGATGGTCATACTTTATCTCAAGTCGTGAACAAAGCAACTTATCTTAACCACCTACCAGTCCTTCTACCTCCTAGGGTTGGTCCGAATCGATCATCATTACGAATTCAAAATCGGAGAAACAGAACGTACAAATAGCGTAACGGAATTAGTAAGCATCAAATGAAGTTCGTCGTCAAAAGCATCAGGTCTTCCGCAATTCATCATAGTTCTCATAACAAAACCATCATTCAACAAACGCATAACGAACACAGAACGGGATTTCTAATAGGGAACATAACTCATTCAAAGGATCTTATCATCAGGTAACGGAAACTTAAGTAGGTTGAGAGGGAGTGAATTATGTCATCAATGGCTTCATCCTTCACAGAATCAACTCTCCCAAACACAAATGTTCGCTTCAAAATTCATCCATTCAAATACATGATTTCAAATTTCTTCCAATTCCAAGTAGCCTGTCTACGTCTGTCCATATGATCATAGGGTGGAAAGGAATTATAAACTTGAGTCTGGTCCCTCAAGCCTTCGGCACCTCTTCTGGACACTGTGGTGTGGTAACGTGAATTTCTTCTTGTATGCTTCTTTCATGGTAACGCCTGTCACGAACATCTTCTACTACTCTTCTACAAGGTTTCTAACTCTGACAACGGTCTTCAATCTTGGTCCTTTCTTGTGGGAAACTCTGTCATCGCAAGATACCTGGTAGTGCTATCTGCAACAATCTCCGAACGCCAATCAAACCTATTCTTCCAGAACACAGGGGTCATTCTACTCAATACGAAAATGATCTACATATTCCTCTTTCGTCTCTGAGCACAAACACACTGTCATATTATGACAATTGTCCAAAGACTCGCGAAGAACATGATTCTATTAGCCAATACAATTGGCATCCTTTAAAACTCATAATGATCACAACGAGAACGAAGGCCGCTTCAAGGATCGTCTTCATATCTACTTCACATCACCAATCTTCCTCTTCACGAATAAAACTGAAATGCTTCGCGGGGTTTACTCTCAGTTAGTCAACTCCCTTCTTAGAAGTTTTTGTGGCTATTTCTTTTGTCCTTCAAACTTAAATGAGACCATCTGATATGGAGTTTTCAAAGATAGACCAAATCGATCATTGATACGCGGAGATGGATAATGATTTCGGATAGTGATATGGTTAAGTTCACGATAGTCGATACGCCGCCGCATACTTCTCTCTTTCTTCTTCATGAGCCAATCAGGAAAATCCCAGGATAAACACTAGGGTGAAGAAAATAATATTTCATCAGTTCCTTTAATCTCTCAACTTCTATGGCATCATGGTTTCCCAAGCAGGAGGGAATTCTAAGAGGTTCATCAGAAAATACCAGCAAATTTGTACAATAAAACTTCCAATGCCAGAGCTCTCTAAGGGTGGATACTAATAGGTGTCAGGAGAACTTGACAATCTAATGAGATCGGAATATGTGCTTTCATAGCAACATTAATCTTAACAGATTTAAGCGATTGAGGGTCATCATAACAAAAGTAGGGTGAAGCAGATTGTTAAGAGTCACATTTCAGATACGGTAGTCTATGGTAGCTTTATGAAGAGCCATCCAATCCATAACCAAAAGACCTCAAAGTTAATTATATCAAAAGTAAACGGATTCGTAGAACGAATGCGGTTGTCAAAACATACGGATAGTTCATATATCATATTCAAGTACATGGTTCATCAAAGTGTTGAGATAGATGAGAGAACAATTCAAGGTGTTGAAATTTTGTTTAGCTTTTTAGCATAAGGAACAAGTAGGGTGTATATCATTGGTAATACGAACATCGTATAACCGTCAAAAGTGAGATGTATGGAATATTAGTTATCAGCATCATCATGCTCAGTTAACAATTCCGTACTGAGATAGTATTTACATCATATCCTTCCAAAGGAACTGGTTGGCAGACAAGGTTCATCTTTTAAAGGGAGGGAAAGTAAAACTTCCTATATCCATAGTTAATAATCACCAGAGTTCTCATAGGAGTAGTAATCGATTTTGCAGGACTGAGTTGTATCTGATGTTACATTTATTTCCAGCATAAGTAATGAATTCGTAGAATGTGTCAAACACATTATGGTCGAATGACCTTCGAGATGGTCGGAAAAGCATCAAACTGTTTATCAAACAGATCAGAATTGGGGATCAAAATCAGAAAGTGAAACTTAAATGGTGCAAGGTATCCATGTAGTTCTCGAGGAATTCCAAGCTCACTTGGTTACTAAGCTTAAGTTGCAAAACTTTCTAGCTTCTGAGACAAATGTTCTTACAAGGCATATCTAAAGGCAAAGGCACGAATCAGAGTGATGCGGAAGCAATGCTACTTACATAGATGTCCTAGTCTACCCATTCCTCACCGGTAAAAACTTAAGTTCCTATGGGGAAATCCTAAAGCAAATTTTCAAATGTTGTCTTATGAGCGCCTACAGTGGAAACTTAATGGTCCAAACTTCACGGGTCAAGGGTAAATGTATTACAAGTCGCAGCCTGTCGCTCTGATACCATAATTGTAACACCCCAACCCGATAAGGGTAGAAGTATTACGTTATGGTGACATATCAAAGCAAACACAAGCATATGACTAAATAATACGAAATGAATTCCCAAGGTTACAAAGGAAGAATTGAAAATACAGGGTTACAAAGGGAACAATAATAAAATTTGAAGTTCTACAATTTGTAAACGTTCTAGCCATCTCTAATCCAGAATAGCTAGTAAGGTCTTCTAAGTCCAAAGTACTCTCCACTCATAACCCAGCTTCCAACTAAAACCTGCCGCAGGAAAAGAAATGCGGTTGAGCTTAAAAAGCCCAGTGAACAGATATATATAACATAACAGAACGGTAAATAAGAATAAGCAACGAAGGAATAAGAATACAAAACGAAAAGCATAATCATGACAGTCATGCGAATTTAAAGAGAACTAAGAATTCAAGAATGCATGAGAACTGAATAAGAAATGAAACAAGGAATGAAATGAAAATAAAGAAAGGTTCATATAAGGATGTGCCATAAGAACTCCATATCATAATCCGTCAATTCATACATATAACATAACATATCATATCAATACAAGTATACGAAGAGGGGAGACCTCTAAGTAAATAAAAGTGTGAGAAGGAGTGTAAGGCACACACCACCTGGTCACCATAATCACATATAAACATAAAACCTAGGATGCATCCATACGCTCCCTAACAAAATATGAATGCCAGTACTGGACTGGTCACGCATATATAAAGTTGGCCAATAGTGTACACAAAATCATATCATATCATAAGGGGGAACGCCGTAGATCTATCTCACCTTTACGGGAGTGTCATGTCTAAGGTGCCATCAAAGACATGGTCATGGTACCTCCACAACTAGGTAAGCTCAGGCACGGATCTATCATAGCATACAACAATTATAATCTAGCATGGCAAGAGAAACAAGATAGTAACTCTAATAAGCATGGCAAAACATAAACATAACATAGCAGAGACATTTAAATAAATGTCAGAATGAATCAATAAGAATGACAATCATACAATGAAAGTCATGAGTCAAATGAGGGAATCATATCAAGGTCAAATGTCAAATCATCAAAGTATCAAAGGTTCATCATCAAAGATTCATAATCGAAGGTTCATAATCAAATGGTTTATTTAAAGAAATTTTGGTCAAATGATTTTCATAAAAATGATATTTAATAACGGTTTTCATAAAAGTGGTCTTTAAAATTAGTTTTCATAAAAGATAGCAAAATTCCATATAAAAGTGGTATCGCATCGTTCGTAAACATCATTTTAAAATAGTTTTTCTCAAAACATTTCCATGATATAATTAAGAAAGGTTTTCACATCTAGTCACCGAAATCAAATGAACCTTCAAAGTGTAAAGTGATTCGAATACTAATATCACAGGGTAATGAACAAATTTCCTCAAGTATTATATCACAAGGATCATAATGAACGAATGTCAAATGGATCATGAAGAACGAATCAAAGTATAAGGGAACATAGCAATGGCTTAGGGAATCCTAATGGATCAAGACCAAGAAAGTCATGAGAACGAAAGCACCCTTACTGAAAAAGGGCAGAATATATGTACCTTAGACCGCAAGTGAAAACACAACTAGAAACGAAAAGATCGGAAGTAAACTCCATCTTTAGCGAATCTACACGAATTTATGATCGTCTGATTAATAACTTATCTTAAATCTGATTACTCATTTTAGTCGGCTTTCCATTTTTTAGTAACCTTATATTTTTAGTGACTTTCTATTTTTAGCAGGTTTCCAAAATTAGCATGTTTCCATATTTGGCAAGTTTCCATATTTAGTAACCTTCCAGATTAAGTAACTTTCCATAATTAGTAACTTTTTATATTTAGTAACTTCTATAATTTAGGATTACAATTGACAGTTTAATAGACCTAAAGGTTTAATATAATCAAAATCATGGCTTAGGTTTTAATATGTCATTCTAGCAAAGGTTAGGGTTAAATACGTAACTTATTTCCATAATTACCAACTTAAGTCTTAGCACACCTAGAAACCATTCAATTCATTCCGACTCAAACATTTTCGGAGCTCAGACCAAATCCAAAACTCGACATCACAACCATGCACACCCGAATACTTACTAACTCCAACCGAAACACACACAACCCTTCGTACACACATATATTCATTCACACTCTTGTACACCATTCGGACCAAACTAAGCCCACACGACTCGACTTACTATCTAGACCAAAACACGACCCTTTCGACCCTCACTTAACACCACACGACACACACACAAGACCCAAGTTGCAGCCCCTTTTACACGCCAAAACACACTTAAATTCACCCTTGTTCCTGCCTAACTCGACTCACAAACAGCCCACCTAGTGTCTCATTAACACAGCCACACAACATCTATATTTACCACATAAAACCATGCGTTTCCACTCTACTCGACACCCTTTTTAATTCACTGTATGGGTTCGAAACAATAACAAAACATGCATGTGTTATTCTTTTATTTTAGTTCGCTTAGGATCAGTTTCATACGGTTTTTAGATCGTGTATTTAGAGTCATGTTCATGCATAAAACATGGTTGAATAATATGACACAAATAAGCCCATAGATTAGACCTTTAGTTTGTTATTGCATGTATTATATTCCAAGATTTCATGCGACATTATAACGTATACATATAAGTATTTTAAACGGATTTATATAGTGTCAAGCGACATGTATATGTTATAAAGAGATCGAACAAAAGGAATGAAACAAGATCGATACAATACCCTCGTAGCGTGATCACCAGAGAGGACAAAAGAACCAAAGGAATCCCACGAGCAAAACTCAACCGAAGCAATCCTAATACCCCACGAATCTGCTGTAACACCACGTCAAATTACCACTTCGAACCAAGAAAACAATGCACTCGATCCCTCCTTTGAACCAGCAACAGTCCACACGTTCGAACCACCAAGTAGCAAGCACAAAAGAGTCCTTTTGCTGCCCTATTGAATCGAACAGGATAATGAAGAAGAAAAGTAGCCGCCAATGTGTAGGTTGTGTTTAGGGTTTATTTTTTAAAAGTCTTGGCAACTATGACAAAAAGAATATATGTAGGTGTGGTATAAGGGCAGACGTGTGATGGGTAATATCCAAAAAGGAAATTCACTGATTTGGTGGGATATGATTGACAAAGTATGTGCATGATCTGATTCTAATATGAAACGTGTGAAGATTGCTATTATTATGGGATTTGGTTGGAGAAAACATGTAACATATCTTTAAATAATGGTTACACAATTTTTACTTAAGTTGTTAGAAAAATACATATACTGTAATATGTTTTGTTGAGAATTTTATTTTTTTTGTTTATGGTATGGTAATCTTATGGAGGGTACTAGTGGCGTGTAATTTCATTTAAATGTGTACCATTCGCTTATCATAAGTCTTTATTTTTATTCGTTCAACTATTAACGGTTAAATGCTTAGGTTATATCCGGAATGAAATGTTTTAATGCGTTAAGCGTCTTTTATGAATTTGAGATCGAAGGGTATTCTGGGTATTTTATGTGTTCAAAATTTTTTGGGTTTTACATGCATCATGGGGCAAAGACTCAGACTCAACCAAAGGATGAGTATCTGAGCCACCCATTGTTTCCATGTGACTTGGGATTCCACCACCTGTATCAAGTCCATGAGGGCTAGATACATTAGGTGTTGCCATAGGTTGGGTCTTAGGTATGTTACCCCTGTCCTGCCCGACTTTTAAGCCTGAGATAGTAGGGGCAGCCCTTCCTATACTGTCATAGACAGCCTCATCTGCTACTAGGGATGTGGTAGGAACTCTGTGCTGAGGTACACTAGAGTCCTCTCTGGATAAACTCCTAGTTGGTGATGAGATTGGTTGTGAGGCTGTTTGAGATGAACTTGTGGGTGTGTGTTGGGAGTCAACTAGGGTAGTTGATCCTTCACCCTGTACCTGCAACATGTTAGCAAAAAGTGGAACTTCTACCCCACTATAACCCTTTGAGGCCATCCTCATGTTACTAAATAATTTTTGAGTAAGGGTTGGAGTTGGATAAACATTTTGATGAGGTAGAAGCAAGCTTTTTCTCATATTCAAAATCATTAGGATAAAACGTGGATACATTAAAAACTTTGATTTACTATTTTTTTTACATTTTTGACCATACCATCAAAAATCAGTTTTGAAAAATTATAAGTCCTATTTGTTGATAAGCATATGAGAGCAGTTGCAATATTGCTACTGAACTGTTCCCATGAAGTTTTCTTAGGACTCATACAGTGAAGAATGGTATGTATGAAAAACTTCCATTATGTGGCAAAACATCCTTTTTGAAAAGTTAATGATTGAGAAGTTGTGTTATACCCCATTCTGGATAGATTTTGAAAAATTTCAGTGTTAGGCAAATCACTAATACCATTGTCATCTGCTAGATGGAGATGCCTCCTAACAGATGATTCAGTAAGAGTGATGTTTTTGCCATCAACTGTTGCAATTAGCTCTTTGTCTCCATTCTCAATAGTATTGACAGTAACAGTCTGCCAAAACTGTTTAATTTGGGAGACATAGATAGTAGGGTTGAGAGTTAAAGCATACCTTATATGGGTAGAGTTTAGAAAATCTACTATCTGATGGAAGTGTGCACCTTCCTCTGTTTTCTCCAAGTAAGCCACCATGTTGTATTTGTCGACAAAAGCTAAATTTGCCATTATTTTCAGAAAAAGATTGATTTGACTGCTGGGATATGATTGATTAGGTAAAAAAAGTATATTGAGTAAAGCGAATTGAGATATTATAAGGAATACTTAGGGTTTCTATTAGACCGACTTCAATAAAAGATTTCTATAGATTGAAGAAAGTGAATAAAGTAGATAAAAAGTAAAAAAAAAAAAGTATCCAATTTAGGAAACCCTTAAGTAAGGTAATTGACCAGAATTTTCTCAACGACTATATTCAAAAAGCGGTTATGACTCAACAGTACAAACGGCTATCCAGCAGTACAAAGTTTGACCTAGCAGTACTAACTTTTGCCTAGCAGTACTAAGTTTTGAAAAAAACTTTGACTCAGCAGTATAAACTCAATTTTCTTTTAAAAACCATACTGCATTCAAACATTTTGAAAGGATTAAGTGTAAAGGAAGACACTTAATCAAATTTCGGTTGAATTTAACCTCTGGTTGTGTGAGAACCAATAATTTCAGTTATAAAAACTGCCTGTGATCAGATAAACTCATTCAAAGAGCTTTCTTGACAGGGTTTCCATCTCGTGGCAGGTGTTGCCTCTAACACAAATGTGTTAGAATCACGTTTGCTCGTTGTTCTCTTTACCAGATGTCCTTGGACTAACTCATTATACTAATAAAAGTATAAAATGGTAAAGAGTGGGTTAGATCAGTTACTATCTGACTAACTATGCCATCAATTCATGTTCAAAAATATCATAATTAGATTTCAAGAAAGAAATTTTAAAGAATCTCCCATCTCAGGTGTAAAACCTTTGTCTTCGTCAATCATCAATCAATCATGCCAGCAAACATTCCACCACTCTGCTTCTCACACATTATAAACTCCAAGCATATTGCTTTCATAACCTACAAATGTTAGTCCAAAACCAAGAAAACACAATGCAAAGCATTTGCCTCATAGCAATATAAAGTATGACTAACAGTTCAAACACAACAGACTTAATTTGCACTAGCAGTACAAATTATACATAGCAGTAGCAGTACAAATCCTTTTCCTTTACAAAAACACCAAGTTAAAAAAAAAAAAAAAAAAAAAAAACTTTAGGGATTAAGCATTCCAATACTTGCAACCAAGTATTGAAACCTTCCAACATCAAAAGCTTTAGTAAGTAGATCTGCAAAATTGTTATCAGTATGAATTTTAACAACCTGAACTAGCTTTTTCTCATTGCAGTCTCTTATAAAATGATGCCTAATCTCTATGTGTTTTGTTTTAGAGTGTTATACTGGATTTTTAATAATACAAATTGTACTGCTATTGTCAATGAAAATCATGGTATTCATAAAGTTGTACCCATAGTCAAGCATCTGATTCTGAATCCATAGAACTTGACCACAACAACTAGCAGCAGCCACATATTCAGCTTTAGTTGTAGAAGTGGCCACAATAGTCTGCTTCTTGCATTGCCATGATATTAGCCTACAACCTAGGAATTAACAACCACATGTTGTTGATTTCCAATCCAAGCTAGCACTAGCATAGTCACTGTCTGAGTATGCCACCAGATCAAAAGGAGATTCTCTAGGATACCATAGACCCAATTTAGGTTAACCCTTGAGGTATCTAAAGGTTCTCTTTACAGCAACTAGATGTGAGGCTTTGGGCGTAACTTGAAACCTTGCACATGCACACACAACAAACATAATATCTGGTCTTGATGAAGTAAGGTACATCAAGGACCCAATCATGGACCTGTAGGTGTGTACATCAACATTTTCACCATCTGAATCTTTGAGCAAAGGTTTCTCTGGATCAACAGGAGTAATTGCTACTTTTGCATCTGTAAACTGAAACTTTCTCAATATCTCAGTTACATATTTATCTTGATTGATAAATATTCCTTCAGCTTTTTGCTTCACTTGCAGCCCCAAAAAGGAAGTGAGTTCACCCATGGAACTTATTTGAAACTTATCATGCATAAGCTTCTCAAATTCAATGCACATCTCCTTCTTTGTAGATCCAAAAATGATGTCATCCACATAGACCTGTACAAGCAAAATATCTCCCTTTTGCTTCTTGATAAATAAGGTCTGATCTATCTTGCCTCTATGAAACCCATTTTCTAATAAGTAAGTAGCCAAAGTTCCATACCAGGCTCTAAGAGCTTGATGCAAGCCATAAAGAGCTTTTACCACCTTGTGTACCTTGTCTGGATGTTCAGGATCTTCAAAACCTGGAGGTTGAGAAACATACACCTCTTCTTCAATAGTACCATAGAGAAAGGTACTTTTGACATCCATCTGATATACCATAAACCCCATGAATGAAACTGTAAAACCCCAAAATTACCACAATCTGAAATGACCAAAATACCCTCTAAATTTGAAATTTTAAGAACTTATGAAATGCGCCATAAATTAAAACTTAAGTTATGTAACATATTATGACTCGAAACCATACGATATGAATATATAGCCTAAAGTAAATTAACTAAAGACTTTCCAATCAAAATTGTGTATATCCTTAAACAAATAAAAGATATTGATTGCTCTCTTGTCTAGCCTAATATCACGCCATCTATATCAAGTAAATATTAGTTTTCCCAAATAATGCACATGCTTTGCCAAATTGCTATAAGCCATATACAGTAACCACACATCAATTCCATATTCTCACTTTAGTCATTGGTCAAATAAATTAATAAGACTTTGGCTGCCTTTTTTTTGAAATCTCACACGTGATCTATGAAAACAGAAAACACACTTTTATTTGGACTGTATAACCATCCTTAATCAACCTGGTATACCACCCTTAAATTTCGGCTAACATCACTCTATCTCTACCAGAATAAAAGATCTCCAATCACAGCCAAATTAGAGACATTCCTTATTGTGAAGACATGTCATACGCTTAAAATAATCATCCCCCACACACCCTCTTCTGCCTAAACTCATATGCATACAAAGCACATATCAACCATTTTATTTCACACCTCCAACGTGCCACAACCATACCCGACACAAAAGCTTAACACGATTCATCTTGGCTCAAAGGAGACGTTCGAAGCAGCGTTTATCTCAGTGGTGATCGAGTATGGTGTCAAAGGAGTTCAAGTCGTGGTATTCATTGGTGATATCGTGTAGAGATTGGTTTCGATAGGTTTTGGTGTAGGTTCGTGTGTCTTTGATCCGTTTCGATATCGTCCCAAGGTATTCGACCTCCTTGTTTTCATGCATGAACTTTTGACTAACACACATATATACACGTATAATCTAAAGTAACAGTTTATATAAACATGTTAATTGGAAATCTGATCTTACTCATTAAAATAAGTGTGAAATATTATGGTATGATGAAACTCAATACTACACATGTCACGCTGTTTCTGTTTTTCTCTTTTTGAAATTGTAGCCATGCACACACTTACCTTTGGTCATTTAATAAACCTTTGATCTCTAATATATTCGACTAAGATCTGGATTAAAAAACTCAGATAAATAAAACATACTGCGCATGTATTCCATTGAGTGGGTGAGAACTTGAATATGTGCGGTATGGAGTATTTTGTTTGGCTCGTTGATATGTTTGTATGCGTAACATGTGTGAGTTGTGTGTGTGGAGAGTAAGAAACATGCGTGCATAATGAAGTTATAGAACCTGTGTGAATGAAGTAAATAAAGTGTGTGGGTATGCATCGCGTATGGCAATTTCGTGTGTTGGTTCATTATGTTGACTGTCGAGTTGTGTATTGAGCGTGGGTCTATGTAGTGTGTCGACTTTATTTCTGTTGTTACCTTACAAATCAGTTTGTTATACAAGTCTTTGGTCTAACCATTTAAACCTACTATACTCATTATAACGTGGCTCTAAAATCTGGAATGAACCTCAAAGTAGATAAGATGGGCATGCATAATTATATACATGAGTTAAAAAGTTTGACTTTGTGATATGTTTTGGCTCGTTAACTGGCCTGAGTGTGTAACGTGAGTGTGGATTTCATAAGGGCTGCTATATCCATTTAGCTTCATTAATATCTGGTCCTATGTCATGTGGAGTGTGAAATTACTTATGTCGAATTATGTGTGGTGTTGTGTGTGATGGTCACGTGATAAATGGGAAGAATGGGATTATGGTGTCGGGTAAAATGGACAATGGAGATGTGCATGTGTATGCGAGTGTTTTGAAGGATAGTCGCGAGTCGTGTGTATGCGTGCCAAGAATATGCTAATAGATTATGAGCGACGGAGTCTAAAATTATCACCTTAATATAAAAATTGTAGCATAAACTTTAAAACAATTTTATTTGACATTTGTAATATTAAATTTTGATAATTTGTATTTCGACCCTAAACTTTACTAAATTGACAAAATTAACCCTAAACAATTATAATCGTCACTTTAACCCTTAAATATTATTAATTGCCAATTATGACTTTAAAGAATTAAATTACTATTTCGAGAAACTTTTTAATTATGGAAACTTATTAAATATGGCAAATTACTAAAAATAGAAAGTTACTAAAGATAGAAAGTTACTAAGAGCGGAAAGCTGACTAAAATGAGTAATCTAATTTAAAAATGAGTTATTATTAAGACGATCATGTATTCGTGTAGATTCGCTGAAGGAGGAGTTTCTCCAATCTTTGTGTTTTCTGTTGTGTTTGCACTTGCTTTTAAGGTACAGATATTCTACCCTTTTTCAGTAAGGGTGTCTTCTTTCTCATGATTCATTGATCTTGATTTGTTTTAAGATTCTCTAAGCCACTGCTATGTTTCCCTACACTTTAGTTCATTTGTTTGACTCATTTTGACTTTGACGTTCAATATGACCATTTTGCTTTGAGCCTCTATGATGATCCATTCGATATTCGTTCGCACCTTGTGATATTAGTATTCGAAACACTTGATACTTCGAGGGTTCATTTGATTTTGGTAACTAGATGTGAAAACCTTTTTAATTATAACATGGAAATGTTTTGAGGAAAACTATTTTTAAAATGATGTTTATGAAATATGCAATACCACATTTATTTGGAATCTTACTAAACTTTTATGAAAATTACTTTTAAAGACTACTTTTGTGAAAACAGTTAATAAGATCACTTTTATGAAAACCATTTGATAAAGATTTCTTTAAATGAACCATTTGATTATGAACCTTTTATCAGTTCGTTTGGACTCATTTGACATAGATATGGGATATGACCCTTTGGCATTTGAACCTTTGCTATGAACCTTTGATATTTGAACTTTGACTATGATTCGAAGACTTAGACTATTTGAACCTTTGCTTGGATTTGAACCTTTGACCTTTGACCCTTCAGTTTGATACCCGAGCCAAATGTGTTTCCTAGCCATGAAGGTAACATGGCCATGTCTTTGATGCACCAATGGCATGACTCGCGTGTGGTCGAGTGATTTGCCACACCGTC
Source organism: Artemisia tridentata subsp. tridentata (assembly GCA_021014915.2). Lineage (NCBI taxonomy): Eukaryota > Viridiplantae > Streptophyta > Magnoliopsida > Asterales > Asteraceae > Artemisia > Artemisia tridentata. Next base: position 223,466,777 of record CP139505.1, on the reverse strand, counting down.
CCCATTGTGATTGTGATATGCGCGCTTTATATTTATTATGGCCAATGTGATGTGTGTGGGGGGCGCATGGATGCATCCTAGGTACGTATTTGTGATGTGATATGTGATATATGTAGTGACTGATGATGGGTGCAATCCACGTCTTTCACAAAATGTGAGAGCTAGCTACTCCAATTTGATACCTGAGGACTCCCCTCATATTATCTGGTTACTTGAGAGGTATCCCCTCTAGATTGCTACAGAATTGTGATATGTGATGTGATTTGTGTGGGCTCGTGGAGGATTACTGTTCCTAACCTTTTTCTTTACTCTTGTCCTTTACTTATGCCTTAACTCTTATTGATCGTAATTCATTTACTTTTCATAATTTCCTATTACTGCTTTGTTACCGTTATATCTGTTCACTGAGCTCTCGTAGCTCAGCCGCAATTTCTTTTCCTGCGGCAGGTTTTAGTTGGAAGCTGGGTTATGAGTGGAGTGCTTTGAGCTTAGAAGGCTATACTTAGATTGCTATCCTGGACTTAGTGATGACTAGAAGAGATTTGCATTTCAAACTTAGTATTTTGTTATTGTTCTCATTGTAACCTTGTAGTTTCAGAATTTCCTTTGTAACCTTTGAATGTCATTTGTATTATTTAAGTCTTATGCTTGTGTTTGCTTTGATTTGTCACCATAACGTAATACTTCTACCCTTATCGGGTTGGGGTGTTACAATTATGGTATCAGAAAGACAGGCTGCGACTCGTAATACATTTACCCTTGGCCTGTGAAGTTTGGACCATTAGGTTTCCACTGTAGGCGCTCATGAGATAACCTTTGAGGATTTGCTTTAGGACCTCCCCATAGGAACATAAGTTATGACCGGTGAGGAATGGGTAGACTAGGACATCTATGTAAGCAGCATTGCTTCCGCATTACTCTGATTCGTGCCTATGCCTTTAGATATGCCTTGTAAGAACATTTGTTTCAGAAGCTAGAAAGTTTTGCAACTTGAGCTTAGTAACCAAGTAAGATTGGAAATCCTCGAGAACTGCATGAATACCTTACACCATTTAGGTTTCATTTCCTGATTTTGATCTCCACTTCCGATCTGTTTGATAAATAGTTTGATACCTTTTCGACCATCCCGAAGGTCATTTAACCCTAATGTGTTTGACACATTCTATGAATTCATTACCCGTGCTGGATATAAATGTATCATCTAATACTACTCAGTCCTGCAAAATCCATTACTACTCCTATGAGAACTCTGGTGATTATTAACCTTGGATATAGGAAGTTTATTCCCTCCCTTTGAATGATGAATCTTGTCTGCCAACCAGTTTTCCCTTGGAAGGATACGATGTAAATACTATCTCAACACGAAATTGTTAACTGAGCATGATGATGCTGATAGCTAATATCCCATACAACTCACTTTTGACAATTATACGATGTTCGTATTACCAACGATGTACACCCTACCTGCCACTTATGCTAAAAAGCTAAACAAGATTCCAACACTTTGAACTGTTCGCTTATATATCTCAACACCTTGATGAACCATGTACTTATGAACTATCCGTCTGGCTTAATGGCTGTATTCGTTCTACGGATCTGTTTACTCTTGATATAATTGACCTGGAGGTCTTTCGGTTATGGATTGGATGGCCCTTCGTAAAGCTACCATAGACTACCGTAATTGAAATGTGATCTTTAACAATCTGCTTCACCCTACTTTTGGTTATGATGATTCTCAACCGCTTAAATCTGCTAAGATTAATGTTGCTATGGAAGCACAGACCCCGATCTCATTTGATTGTCAAATTTTCTCCTGACACCTATTAGTGTCCACCTTTAGAAAGCTCTGGCATTGGAAGTATTTTGTTATACAAATTTTTCGATATTCTCTAATGGACCTCTTGGAGTTTTCCCTCCCGCTTGAGAAGTAGAATTGACTTTGAACCGATCTCAATTAACGAAACCATGATGCCATAGAAGTTGAGAAATTGAAGGAGCTGATGGAATATGATTTTGTTCACCTCAGTGTTTTCTTTGAATGCTCCTAGTTGTTTATGAAGATAAAAGAGGGAAGTATGCCGCGACGTATCGACTATCATGAATTTAATCGTATCACTATCCAAAAGCATTATCCATTTCCGCGTATCAATGATTGAATTGTTCTATCTTTGAAACTCCGTATCAGACGACCTCATTTAAGTTTGAAGGATGGAAGAGGCAACCACAAAAACTTCTGAGAAGGAAGTTGACTAACTGAGAGTAACCCCGCTAAGCATTTCAGTTTTATTCGTGAAGAGGAAGATTGGTGATGTGAAGTAGATATGAAGTTTTCCTAAGATGATTCCTGAAGCTGCTTTCGTACTCGTTGTGATCATTGTGAGTTTTAAATAATGCCAATTGTATTGGCTAATAGAATCATGTTTTTCGCGAGTATTTGGACAATTGTCGTAGTATGACAGTGTGTTTGTGCTTAAAGACGAACGAGGAACATGTAGATCATCTTGTATTAAGTAGAATGACCCTTGTTCTGGAAGAGTAGATTTGATTGGCGTTCAGAGATTGTAGCAGACAACACTACTAGGTATCCGGTGATGACAGCAGTTTGAGTTGGCGAATTTTAAACTGTGCTAGAAGACCGGTAAAAGACACGCAGTCTTGCTTCTCTATTCATTTTAGTTGTACTAAGATGAATTGAGAGCAGAAGCAGACTCGCAAATGGAAGAATGAACGGTGATCATGTCAGAGATTCACGTTACCACCCCGCAGTGTCCAGAAGAGGTGCCGAAGGCTTGAGGGACCAGACTCAAGTTTATAATTCCTTTTCACCCGATGATCATATGGACAGACGTAGACAGACTGCTTGAACTTGGAAGAGGTTTAAGATCATGTATTTTGAATGGATGAAAATTCTGAAGCAAACGTTTGTGTTTGGAAGAATTGATTCTGTGAAGGATGAAGCTATGGATGACGAAATTCACTTCCTCTTAACCTACTTAAATTTCCGTTACCTGATGACAAAGATCCTTTGAATGATTTAGGTTCTCTATTAGTAATTCCGTTCTGTGTTCATTCTGCATATGTAGGCTGATGGTTTTGTTATGCGAATTTTGACGAATTGTGGAATGAACCTTGGGATTTATGTCCAGAAATGGGCGGATTTTTGAAACAACCACTTACTTTGGCTGAGTTGATCTTGGTGAATGATGAAGGATTGACGCTACTAACGACGTACCTTAACTCTGTTAGACATTTTGAAATTCCCATTACTCTTACGAGTAGTTTCGTTCTTCTTTTAGTCATGTTGTTTGATTTTGATGACCTCTGAGACTGTAGAAGGATTAGGTGGATTAAGATAGGTTATTTTGTTCACGACTTGAGATAAAGTATGACCATCATGAGGGCATATTTATATGATGCCAGTATTATGACGTCTGGCCAACGTGATAATACTTACGTCATATAAAGTGCACTTGTTGTGGGCATAGGATATTTCGAGGAGTGCCTTAGAAGGCTTAGAATTCTGATAGCTGTTGGAGATTGTTTGTGTTAGTGAGACTTTAGGTTCATTCTACCGATGCGTTTAATCTGCTTTCACCGTTATGCGATTGATACGTTTGGATTCTCGACACGCGTTTTACTGACCTCTATACTTCCGATAAGAATCTTAGTTACAGTTGTAGAGCTTTCTGCCGGTTGATGTTATCGACAATCTGTTTTCTGTACGAGCTCATCTGATTTATCTAATCAAATTCTATGGACGGCATATCCGTCAAAATCCCACGTACTTCCTGTATCTCTTCCGAGAGAATACGATTATCATCTATTACGTTTGGTGTATTATTCTTTTGATCTGGATTCAGTATGGGATGTCCCTTCTGAGGAAACCGAAGCTATTCTGATCAACAAGATCGAGTCATGAGAAACTAGTCATTCACATTTCCGTTCACAGTCCGTTATGTTTTCCGTTTCGTTTCACTTCAATTTTCGAGGAAGAAAATTTTCTTTTAGAGGGGAAGAATTGTAAAACCCCAAATTTACCACAATCCGAAATGACCAAAATACCCTCTAAATTTGAAATTTTAAGAACTTATGAAATGCGCCATAAATTAAAACTTAAGTTATGTAACATATTATGACTCGAAACCATACGATATGAATATATAGCCTAAAGTAAATTAACTAAAGACTTTCCAATCAAAATTGTGTATATCCTTAAACAAATAAAAGATATTGATTGCTCTCTTGTCTAGCCTAATATCACGCCATCTATATCAAGTAAATATTAGTTTTCCCAAATAATGCACATGCTTTGCCAAATTGCTATAAGCCATATACAGTAACCACACATCAATTCCATATTCTCACTTTAGTCATTGGCCAAATAAATTAATAAGACTTTGGCTGCCTTTTTTTTGAAATCTCACACGTGATCTATGAAAACAGAAAACACACTTTTATTTGGACTGTATAACCATCCTTAATCAACCTGGTATACCACCCTTAAATTTCGGCTAACATCACTCTATCTCTACCAGAATAAAAGATCTCCAATCACAGCCAAATTAGAGACATTCCTTATTGTGAAGACATGTCATACGCTTAAAATAATCATCCCCCACACACCCTCTTCTGCCTAAACTCATATGCATACAAAGCACATATCAACCATTTTATTTCACACCTCCAACGTGACACAACCATACCCGATACAAAAGCTTAACACGATTCATCTTGGCTCAAAGGAGACGTTCGAAGCAGCGTTTATCTCAGTGGTGATCGAGTATGGTGTCAAAGGAGTTCAAGTCGTGGTATTCATTGGTGATATCGTGTAGAGATTGGTTTCGATAGGTTTTGGTGTAGGTTCGTGTGTCTTTGATCCGTTTCAATATCGTCCCAAGGTATTCGACCTCCTTGTTTTCATGCATGAACTTTTGACTAACACACATATATACACGTATAATCTAAAGTAACAGTTTATATAAACATGTTAATTGGAAATCTGATCTTACTCATTAAAATAAGTGTGAAATATTATGGTATGATGAAACTCAATACTACACATGTCACGCTGTTTCTGTTTTTCTCTTTTTGAAATTGTAGCCATGCACACACTTACCTTTGGTCATTTAATAAACCTTTGATCTCTAATATATTCGACTAAGATCTGGATTAAAAAACTCAGATAAATAAAACATACTGCGCATGTATTCCATTGAGTGGGTGAGAACTTGAATATGTGCGGTATGGAGTATTTTGTTTGGCTCGTTGATATGTTTGTATGCGTAACATGTGTGAGTTGTGTGTGTGGAGAGTAAGAAACATGCGTGCATAATGAAGTTATAGAACCTGTGTGAATGAAGTAAATAAAGTGTGTGGGTATGCATCGTGTATGGCAATTTCATGTGTTGGTTCATTATGTTGACTGTCGAGTTGTGTATTGAGCGTGGGTCTATGTAGTGTGTCGACTTTATTTCTGTTGTTACCTTACAAATCAGTTTGTTATACAAGTCTTTGGTCTAACCATTTAAACCTACTATACTCATTATAACGTGGCTCTAAAATCTGGAATGAACCTCAAAGTAGATAAGATGGGCATGCATAATTATATACATGAGTTAAAAAGTTTGACTTTGTGATATGTTTTGGCTCGTTAACTGGCCTGAGTGTGTAACATGAGTGTGGATTTCATAAGGGCTGCTATATCCATTTTGCTTCATTAATATCTGGTCCTATGTCATGTGGAGTGTGAAATTACTTATGTCGAATTATGTGTGGTGTTGTGTGTGATGGTCACGTGATAAATGGGAAGAATGGGATTATGGTGTCGGGTAAAATGGACAATGGAGATGTGCATGTGTATGAGTGCGTTTTGAAGGATAGTCGCGAGTCGTGTGTATGCGTGTCAAGAATATGCTAATAGATTATGAGCGACGGAGTCTAAAATTATCACCTTAATATAAAAATTGTAGCATAAACTTTAAAACAATTTTATTTGACATTTGTAATATTAAATTTTGATAATTTGTATTTCGACCCTAAACTTTACTAAATTGACAAAATTAACCCTAAACAATTATAATCGTCACTTTAACCCTTAAATATTATTAATTGCCAATTATGACTTTAAAGAATTAAATTACTATTTCGAGAAACTTTTTAATTATGGAAACTTATTAAATATGGCAAATTACTAAAAATAGAAAGTTACTAAAGATAGAAAGTTACTAAGAGCGGAAAGCTGACTAAAATGAGTAATCTAATTTAAAAATGAGTTATTATTAAGACGATCATGTATTCGTGTAGATTCGCTGAAGGAGGAGTTTCTCCAATCTTTGTGTTTTCTGTTGTGTTTGCACTTGCTTTTAAGGTACAGATATTCTACCCTTTTTCAGTAAGGGTGTCTTCTTTCTCATGATTCATTGATCTTGATTTGTTTTAAGATTCTCTAAGCCACTGCTATGTTTCCCTACACTTTAGTTCGTTTGTTTGACTCATTTTGACTTTGACGTTCAATATGACCATTTTGCTTTGAGCCTCTATGATGATCCATTCGATATTCGTTCGCACCTTGTGATATTAGTATTCGAAACACTTGATACTTCGAGGGTTCATTTGATTTTGGTAACTAGATGTGAAAACCTTTTTAATTATAACATGGAAATGTTTTGAGGAAAACTATTTTTAAAATGATGTTTATGAAATATGCAATACCACATTTATTTGGAATCTTACTAAACTTTTATGAAAATTACTTTTAAAGACTACTTTTGTGAAAACAGTTAATAAGATCACTTTTATGAAAACCATTTGATAAAGATTTCTTTAAATGAACCATTTGATTATGAACCTTTTATCAGTTCGTTTGGACTCATTTGACATAGATATGGGATATGACCCTTTGGCATTTGAACCTTTGCTATGAACCTTTGATATTTGAACTTTGACTATGATTCGAAGACTTAGACTATTTGAACCTTTGCTTGGATTTGAACCTTTGACCTTTGACCCTTCAGTTTGATACCCGAGCCAAATGTGTTTCCTAGCCATGAAGGTAACATGGCCATGTCTTTGATGCACCAATGGCATGACTCGCGTGTGGTCGAGTGATTTGCCACACCGTCCCCATTGTGATTGTGATATGCGCGCTTTATATTTATTATGGCCAATGTGATTTGTGTGGGGGGCGCATGGATGCATCCTAGGTACGTATTTGTGATGTGATATGTGATATATGTGGTGACTGATGATGGGTGCAATCCACGTCTTTCACAAAATGTGAGAGCTAGCTACTCCAATTTGATACCTGAGGACTCCCCTCATATTATCTGGTTACTTGAGAGGTATCCCCTCTAGATTGCTACAGAATTGTGATATGTGATGTGATTTGTGTGGGCTCGTGGAGGATTACTGTTCCTAACCTTTTTCTTTACTCTTGTCCTTTACTTATGCCTTAACTCTTATTGATCGTAATTCATTTACTTTTCATAATTTCCTATTACTGCTTTGTTACCGTTATATCTGTTCACTGAGCTCTCGTAGCTCAGCCGCAATTTCTTTTCCTGCGGCAGGTTTTAGTTGGAAGCTGGGTTATGAGTGGAGTGCTTTGAGCTTAGAAGGCTATACTTAGATTGCTATCCTGGACTTAGTGATGACTAGAAGAGATTTGCATTTCAAACTTAGTATTTTGTTATTGTTCTCATTGTAACCTTGTTGTTTCAGAATTTCCTTTGTAACCTTTGAATGTCATTTATATTATTTAAGTCTTATGCTTGTGTTTGCTTTGATTTGTCACCATAACGTAATACTTCTACCCTTATCGGGTTGGGGTGTTACAATTATGGTATCAGAAAGACAGGCTGCGACTCGTAATACATTTACCCTTGGCCTGTGAAGTTTGGACCATTAGGTTTCCACTGTAGGCGCTCATAAGATAACCTTTGAGGATTTGCTTTTGGACCTCCCCGTAGGAACATAAGTTATGACCGGTGAGGAATGGGTAGACTAGGACATCTATGTAAGCAGCATTGATTCCGCATTACTCTGATTCGTGCCTATGCCTTTAGATATGCCTTGTAAGAACATTTGTTTCAGAAGCTAGAAAGTTTTGAAACTTGAGCTTAGTAACCAAGTAAGATTGGAAATCCCTGAGAACTGCATGAATACCTTACACCATTTAGGTTTCATTTCCTGATTTTGATCTCCACTTCCGATCTGTTTGATAAATAGTTTGATACCTTTTCGACCATCCCGAAGGTCATTTAACCCTAATGTGTTTGACACATTCTATGAATTCATTACCCGTGCTGGATATAAATGTATCATCTAATACTACTCAGTCCTGCAAAATCCATTACTACTCCTATGAGAACTCTGGTGATTATTAACCATGGATATAGGAAGTTTATTCCCCCCCCCCCCCCCTTTGAATGATGAATCTTGTCTGCCAACCAGTTTTCCCTTGGGAGGATACGATTTAAATACTATCTCAACACGAAATTGTTAACTGAGCATGATGATGCTGATAGCTAATATCCCATACATCTCACTTTTGACAATTATACGATGTTCGTATTACCAACGATGTACACCCTACCTGCCACTTATGCTAAAAAGCTAAACAAGATTCCAACACTTTGAACTGTTCGCTTATATATCTCAACACCTTGATGAACCATGTACTTATGAACTATCCGTCTGGCTTAATGGTTGTATTCGTTCTACGGATCTGTTTACTCTTGATATAATTGACCTGGAGGTCTTTCGGTTATGGATTGGATGACCCTTCGTAAAGCTACCATAGACTACCGTAATTGAAATGTGATCTTTAACAATCTGCTTCACCCTACTTTTGGTTATGATGATTCTCAACCGCTTAAATCTGCTAAGATTAATGTTGCTATGGAAGCACAGACCCCGATCTCATTTGATTGTCAAATTTTCTCCTGACACCTATTAGTGTCCACCTTTAGAAAGCTCTGGCATTGGAAGTATTTTGTTATACAAATTTTTCGATATTCTCTGATGGACCTCTTGGAGTTTTCCCTCCCGCTTGAGAAGTAGAATTGACTTTGAACCGATCTCAATTAACGAAACCATGATGCCATAGAAGTTGAGAAATTGAAGGAGCTGATGGAATATGATTTTGTTCACCTCAGTGTTTTCTTTGAATGCTCCTAGTTGTTTATGAAGAAAAAAGAGGGAAGTATGCCGCGACGTATCGACTATCATGAATTTAATCGTATCACTATCCAAAAGCATTATTCATTTCCGCGTATCAATGATTGAATTGTTCTATCTTTGAAACTCCGTATCAGACGACCTCATTTAAGTTTGAAGGATGGAAGAGGCAACCACAAAAACTTCTGAGAAGGAAGTTGACTAATTGAGAGTAACCCCGCTAAGCATTTCAGTCTTAGTCGTGAAGAGGAAGATTGGTGATGTGAAGTAGATATGAAGTTTTCCTAAGATGATTCCTGAAGCTGCTTTCGTACTCGTTGTGATCATTGTGAGTTTTAAATAATGCCAATTGTATTGGCTAATAGAATCATGTTTTTCGCGAGTATTTGGACAATTGTCGTAGTATGACAGTGTGTTTGTGCTTAAAGACGAACAAGGAACATGTAGATCATCTTGTATTAAGTAGAATGACCCTTGTTCTGGAAGAGTAGATTTGATTGGCGTTCAGAGATTGTAGCAGACAACACTACTAGGTATCCGGTGATGACAGCAGTTTGAGTTGGCGAATTTTGAACTGTGCTAGAAGACCGGTAAAAGACACGCAGTCTTGCTTCTCTATTCATTTTAGTTGTACTAAGATGAATTGAGAGCAGAAGCAGACTCGCAAATGGAAGAATGCACGGTGATCATGTCAGAGATTCACGTTACCACCCCGCAGTGTCCAGAAGAGGTGCCGAAGGCTTGAGGAACCAGACTCAAGTTTATAATTCCTTTTCACCCGATGATCATATGGACAGAAGTAGACAGACTGCTTGAACTTGGAAGAGGTTTAAGATCATGTATTTTGAATGGATGAAAATTCTGAAGCAAACGTTTGTGTTTGGAAGAATTGATTCTGTGAAGGATGAAGCTATGGATGACGAAATTCACTTCCTCTTAACCTACTTAAATTTCCGTTACCTGATGACAAAGATCCTTTGAATGATTTAGGTTCTCTATTAGTAATTCCGTTCTGTGTTCATTCTGCATATGTAGGCTGATGGTTTTGTTATGCGAATTTTGACGAATTGTGGAATGAACCTTGGGATTTATGTCCAGAAATGGGCGGATTTTTGAAACAACCACTTACTTTGGCTGAGTTGATCTTGGTGAATGATGAAGGATTGACGCTACTAACGACGTACCTTAACTCTGTTAGACATTTTGAAATTCCCATTACTCTTACGAGTAGTTTCGTTCTTCTTTTAGTCATGTTGTTTGATTTTGATGACCTCTGAGACTGTAGAAGGATTAGGTGGATTAAGATAGGTTATTTTGTTCACGACTTGAGATAAAGTATGACCATCATGAGGGCATATTTATATGATGCCAGTATTATGACGTCTGGCCAACGTGATAATACTTACGTCATATAACGTGCACTTGTTGTGGGCATAGGATATTTCGAGGAGTGCCTTAGAAGGCTTAGAATTCTGATAGCTGTTGGAGATTGTTTGTGTTAGTGAGACTTTAGGTTCATTCTACCGATGCGTTTAATCTGCTTTCACCGTTATGCGATTGATACGTTTGGATTCTCGACACGCGTTTTACTGACCTCTATACTTCCGATAAGAATCTTAGTTACAGTTGTAGAGCTTTCTGCCGGTTGATGTTATCAACAATCTGTTTTTCTGTACGAGCTCATCTGATTTATCTAATCAAATTCTATGAACGGCATATCTGTCAAAATCCCACGTACTTCCTGTATCTCTTCCAAGAGAATACGATTATCATCTATTACGTTTGGTGTATTATTCTTTTGATCTGGATTCAGTATGGGATGTCCCTTCTGAGGAAACCGAAGCTATTCTGATCAACAAGATCGAGTCATGAGAAACTAGTCATTCACATTTCCGTTCACAGTCCGTTATGTTTTCCGTTTCGTTTCACTTCAATTTTCGAGGAAGAAAATTTTCTTTTAGAGGGGAAGAATTGTAAAACCCCAAAATTACCACAATCCAAAATGACCAAAATACCCTCTAAATTTGAAATTTTAAGAACTTATGAAATGCGCCATAAATTAAAACTTAAGTTATGTAACATATTATGACTCGAAACCATACGATATGAATATATAGCCTAAAGTAAATTAACTAAAGACTTTCCAATCAAAATTGTGTATATCCTTAAACAAATAAAAGATATTGATTGCTCTCTTGTCTAGCCTAATATCACGCCATCTATATCAAGTAAATATTAGTTTTCCCAAATAATGCACATGCTTTGCCAAATTGCTATAAGCCATATACAGTAACCACACATCAATTCCATATTCTCACTTTAGTCATTGGTCAAATAAATTAATAAGACTTTGGCTGCCTTTTTTTTTTGAAATCTCACACGTGATCTATGAAAACAGAAAACACACTTTTATTTGGACTGTATAACCATCCTAAATCAACCTGGTATACCACCCTTAAATTTCGGCTAACATCACTCTATCTCTACCAGAATAAAAGATCTCCAATCACAGCCAAATTAGAGACATTCCTTATTTTGAAGACATGTCATACGCTTAAAATAATCATCCCCCACACACCCTCTTCTGCCTAAACTCATATGCATACAAAGCACATATCAACCATTTTATTTCACACCTCCAACGTGCCACAACCATACCCGACACAAAAGCTTAACACGATTCATCTTGGCTCAAAGGAGACGTTCGAAGCAGCGTTTATCTCAGTGGTGATCGAGTATGATGTCAAAGGAGTTCAAGTCGTGGTATTCATTGGTGATATCGTGTAGAGATTGGTTTCGATAGGTTTTGGTGTAGGTTCGTGTGTCTTTGATCCGTTTCGATATCGTCCCAAGGTATTCGACCTCCTTGTTTTCATGCATGAACTTTTGACTAACACACATATATACACGTATAATCTGAAGTAACAGTTTATATAAACATGTTAATTGGAAATCTGATCTTACTCATTAAAATAAGTGTGAAATATTATGGTATGATGAAACTCAATACTACACATGTCACGTTGTTTCTGTTTTTTTCTCTTTTTGAAATTGTAGCCATGCGCACACTTACCTTTGGTCATCTAATAAACCTTTGATCTCTAATATATTCGACTAAGATCTGGATTAAAAAAACTCAAATAAATAAAACATGGTGCGCATGTATTCCATTGAGTGGGTGAGAACTTGAATATGTGCGGTATGGAGTATTTTGTTTGGCTCGTTGATATGTTTGTATGCGTAACATGTGTGAGTTGTGTGTGTGGAGAGTAAGAAACATGCGTGCATAATGAAGTTATAGAACCTGTGTGAATGAAGTAAATAAAGTGTGTGGGTATGCATCGTGTATGGCAATTTCGTGTGTTGGTTCATTATGTTGACTGTCGAGTTGTGTATTGAGCGTGGGTCTATGTAGTGTGTCGAATTTATTTCTGTTGTTACCTTACAAATCAGTTTGTTATACAAGTCTTTGGTCTAACCATTTAAACCTACTATACTCATTATAACGTGGCTCTAAAATCTGGAATGAACCTCAAAGTAGATAAGGTGGGCATGCATAATTATATACATGAGTTAAAAAGTTTGACTTTGTGATATGTTTTGGCTCGTTAACTGGCCTGAGTGTGTAACGTGAGTGTGGATTTCATAAGGGCTGCTATGTCCATTTTGCTTCATTAATATCTGGTCCTATGTCATGTGGAGTGTGAAATTACTTATGTCGAATTATGTGTGGTGTTGTGTGTGATGGTCACGTGATAAATGGGAAGAATGGGATTATGGTGTCGGGTAAAATGGACAATGGAGATGTGCATGTGTATGCGTGCATTTTGAAGGATAGTCGCGAGTCATGTGTATGCGTGCCAAGAATATGCTAATAGATTATGAGCGACGGAGTCTAAAATTATCACCTTAATATAAAAATTGTAGCATAAACTTTAAAACAATTTTATTTGACATTTGTAATATTAAATTTTGATAATTTGTATTTCGACCCTAAACTTTAATAAATTGACAAAATTAACCCTAAACAATTATAATCGTCACTTTAACCCTTAAATATTATTAATTGCCAATTATGACTTTAAAGAATTAAATTACTATTTCGAGAAACTTTTTAATTATGGAAACTTATTAAATATGGCAAATTACTAAAAATAGAAAGTTAGTAAAGATAGAAAGTTACTAAGAGCGAAAAGCCGACTAAAATGAGTAATCTAATTTAGAAATGAGTTATTATTAAGACTATCATGTATTCGTGTAGATTCGCTGAAGGAGGAGTTGCTCCAATCTTTGTGTTTTCTGTTGTGTTTGCACTTGCTTTTAAGGTACAGATATTCTACCCTTTTTCAGTAAGGGTGTCTTCTTTCTCATGATTCATTGATCTTGATTTGTTTTAAGATTCCCTAAGCCACTGCTATGTTTCCCTACACTTTAGTTCGTTTGTTTGACTCATTTTGACTTTGACGTTCAATATGATCATTTTGCTTTGAGCCTCTATGATGATCCATTCGATATTCGTTCGCACCTTGTGATATTAGTATTCGAAACACTTGATACTTCGAGGGTTCATTTGATTTTGGTAACTAGATGTGAAAACCTTTTTAATTATAACATGGAAATGTTTTGAGGAAAACTATTTTTAAAATGATGTTTATGAAATATGCAATACCACATTTATTTGGAATCTTACTAAACTTTTATGAAAATTACTTTTAAAGACTACTTTTGTGAAAACAGTTAATAAGATCACTTTTATGAAAACCATTTGATAAAGATTTCTTTAAATGAACCATTTGATTATGAACCTTTTATCAGTTCGTTTGGACTCATTTGACATAGATATGGGATATGACCCTTTGGCATTTGAACCTTTGCTATGAACCTTTGATATTTGAACTTTGACTATGATTCGAAGACTTAGACTATTTGAACCTTTGCTTGGATTTGAACCTTTGACCTTTGACCCTTCAGTTTGATACCCGAGCCAAATGTGTTTCCTAGCCATGAAGGTAACATGGCCATGTCTTTGATGCACCAATGGCATGACTCGCGTGTGGTCGAGTGATTTGCCACACCGTCCCCATTGTGATTGTGATATGCGCGCTTTATATTTATTATGGCCAATGTGATGTGTGTGGGGGGCGCATGGATGCATCCTAGGTACGTATTGGTGATGTGATATGTGATATATGTGGTGCCTGATGATGGGTGCAATCTACTTCTTTCACAAAATGTGAGAGCTAGCTACTCCAATTTGATACATGAGGACTCCCCTCATATTATCTGGTTACTTGAGAGGTATCCCCTCTAGATTGCTACAGAATTGTGATATGTGATGTGATTTGTGTGGGCTCGTGGAGGATTACTGTTCCTAACCTTTTTCTTTACTCTTGTCCTTTACTTATGCCTTAACTCTTATTGATCGTACTTCATTTACTTTTCATAATTTCCTATTACTGCTTTGTTACCGTTATATCTGTTCACTGAGCTCTCGTAGCTCAGCCGCAATTTCTTTTCCTGCGGCAGGTTTTAGTTGGAAGCTGGGTTATGAGTGGAGTGCTTTGAGCTTAGAAGGCTATACTTAGATTGCTATCCTGGACTTAGTGATGACTAGAAGAGATTTGCATTTCAAACTTAGTATTTTGTTATTGTTCTCATTGTAACCTTGTAGTTTCAGAATTTCCTTTGTAACCTTTGAATGTCATTTGTATTATTTAAGTCTTATGCTTGTGTTTGCTTTGATTTGTCACCATAACGTAATACTTCTACCCTTATCGGGTTGGGGTGTTACAGAAACATAAGCTAAGAATAATCTTATGGCTTCAATCCTAGCTACAGGTGCAAGAACCTCTTCATAATCAATTCCTTCCTCTTGAGTGTAACCCTGAGCTACAAGTCTTGCTTTATTCCTGATCACTATCCCTCTTTCATCTTTCTAATTCCTGAAAATCCACTTTGTACCAATAACCCTCATACCCTTAGGCAAATCTACCAATACCCAAACCTTTTGAATCTTGAACTGTAGAAGCTCTTCTTGCATAGCTTCCACCCAGCTTGAATCCTGTAGGGCCTTAAGTATGTTCTTGGGTTCTTCTTGTGAAAGAAAACATACAAACAGACATGTATTGGCATCTTCATGCTTTTTCTCTTCATAAACTGCATTGAGAAAGCCTTGTTGATCTGACTTCATTGTCTGCCTTCTTGTCTTAACACAAGACTGTATATCTCCAATCACATTCTCTAGGGAGTGATTCTTGTGAACTCTTGTATGTGGAGTTGTAGGAACTGGATAAGTGAGTGGCATGTTATTAAGATCCACTTCATCCTCAGAGAAATCATCAGCAGTAGTAACTGGTGGGCTACCAATATTATCATTTTGCCCAGCAGTACTAACATTTGGCTCAGTAGCACAAACACCATTTGTACTGTCTTCATAATTCTCTTGTTCTTCAACACCACTTTTGTTGTTTCCATCTTCAGATCCCTTCTTGTTTGCATCATCAGAAGGTTCATCATCCTTTGAAAAGGAATCAACAGTATTCCAAATAGGCATCAGAATGTGATCTTGATCATTCTCTTTCTCCATGCTTGGTTCACCTGTATCAACACTATCTTCTGAACCTGCAAAATCATTAGAATTTGTTCCTACAACAACTGGTACATAGTTCATAGATTGTGTTAGAGTATCAAGATCAAACAGCCATTTTGGACCTTCACCTGCAACATTAGACTTATTCTCTAAAAACTCAACATGCAGGTTTTCTTCTACTTTTCTGGTTCTTATGTTGTATACCCTAAATGCTTTGCTGTTTAATGAGTACCCAACAAAGAAACCCTCATCTGACTTTCCATCAAAATTTCCCAAATAATCTAAGGTATTGAGAATAGTGACATGACATCCAAATGGTCTTAGAAAACCTAAAACAGGTGTTCTACCTCTAAATAGTTCATATGGTGTCTTGTTGTGAGATTTAACCACTAAAACCCTGTTTTGCACATAACAAGCAGTATTAACTGCTTCAGCCCAAAAAGTAATGGGCAGCTTAGAATCAGCTAACATGGTCTTAGCAGCCTCTATTAGTGTTCTATTCCTCCTTTCAGCAACCCCATTCTGCTGAGGAGTTCTAGCTACACTAAACTCTCTCTTAATACCTTTTTCTCTACAAAATTCATCCATAACTCTATTCTTAAATTTTGTCCCATTGTCACACCTGATGATTTTCACTTTCTTATCAACTAGGTTTTCTATTTCAGTTATAAAAGTCTTAAGAATGCTACTTGTTTCATCCTTAGATCCTAGAAAGAAAACCCGAACCTACTATAATCATGAGTTAACACAAGACAGTATTTCTAATGTTGTATACTACTCAAAGAAGTAGGACCAAACAAGTCCATATGCAGCATAAATAATGGTTTAGTAATAGAGTTTTGGGTCTTGGGCTTACAAGAAGCTTTGTGTTGTTTGCCTTTGAGACAGGCAACACAAGTTTGGTCATTTTCAAAACGTTTTTGAGGCAAGCCTCTTACCAAACCATCTTTAACAATCTTATTTATGGTTTTAAAGTTAACATGACCAAGTCTCCTATGCTAAAGCATTGACTCATCCAATGTGGCTTTTGCTACAAGACAAGTTAGAGCCTCTTTAGGAACAATTTTCTTCATGTCAACACTGTACATATTGCCCTTTCTAGGAATTTTAAGTAGTACTTAACTTTCATTATGTAACTTAAAGTCTAGAGAAAGAACAAGACATTCAGTGTCTGTAAAAAGAACTTTGTTCTTTTTGTCACACATTTGTGAGACACTAAAGAGATTATACTTGAGTTCCTGCACAAAATACACATCTTCAAAGTCAAGTTTACCGGTTTTTAAAGTACCTTTACCAGTAATTCTGTCACCAATTCCTCCCCCAAAGGTAACATATCCTCCATCCATAGGTGTAAAGTCTGAGAGGTAGGATATGTTCCCAGTCATGTGCCTAGAGCATCCACTATCAGCATATCCTTGATCTTCTTCATCATCTTGTTGTGGATGTCCCTACACATAAAATAAAGGAAATTAGTTTCCTTTGGGGACCCAAGCCATTACTGACTTGGATCATCATCGTGCATCAATGTAATCATATTTCTTCATTTTTATTGATGCACCATTGGGTTTGATAGGTCTCTATACCCAACATGCTGAGGCCTTAACAGCATTCTCCCCATTTGCCCTAGCAGTGTTTCTTGGCCTATCAGTTTTAACTTTTTGATGCCAAAATTTGTTATGAAACACTGCTTTCTTATAAAGAGGCCTGTGAACAGTTTGTTGTGCTATTTTAGAAAAACTTGAAGTAGATTTAGCACTTGAAATTGTTTGTTTGGGGTAAACTGTCTTAATTGGTCTGGCAGTACTAACTGCTGGTCTAGCAGTACAAAAAGGTTTGATGCCAGACTTCATCAAAAATTGCTCTGGGAGTCATAATACTGTTAACTTTAGGGTGAGTTTTTCTTGAAAAACTGTTTATGATCACCCTTTCATTTGTATTCCCATGCACCCTTGTATTCCCTGTAACCACCCTTTTCCCTTGATGGTTGTTGCAAAAAGCCTGCAAGTGATTAAAGCTACCACAAGAATAGCAAGCCTTATTGTACATAACAAACTCATTGCCGAGTTGTTGGGACTTAAGATTGTTCCAGTTCCTCTGGTTTCCCCTAGGGCATTGAGACCTGCTTGTTGACCTATACAACTCAGCATATCTAACTGTTGGCCTAGCTTGTTTTACTTGTTTTCTAGGTGTAACAGTTTCTATCTTAACCACCTTAGGAACATCAGTTTCTTTTTGCTTTTCTACTTCAGGTTTAGACTCAACTTGATCCTCATCATCAGATTCCCAATCTTCAATAATTGGTGCATTTGAGTTCCTCTTATCATCTGACACCTTTTCCTCAACAAGGGAGGTGTCACTGGCACTCTCAAAAGATTCATTAACTTCATCAGATTTATTAACATTTTCTTTAGTCTTAGATCCATATTCAAATTTTGGCTCTTGAAATTTTTCTAAACCTGTGTGTTCTAAGTCAATACCTGGGGGTGAAGGTACTCCTCTATGTGGTGGTGGACATGTTTTGTAACCTAACCCCGACTTAGCTTTATTAACCAATTGACACTCGATGATCTTATTAACTCCCTTAGAAGCATATTCTAGAGTGTCTACACTTAACTGTATGTTATCTTTTGCTTTCTTAATCTTTTCCAACTCAGCTCTAAGCACACTTATCTCAGCATCTTTAAGAACCATGTCTCTTTTAAGTACAGCTATATCTTCAGAAAAGACAGACTCATTTTTCTTATAAAACAAAATTTGTTCTTCTAAGACAGATAAACCTCTTTTATGATTTGATAAATTATAATTAGTTTAGTTTAACTCTAATCTTTGCTCATCATAGTGCTTTTTAATTGTTTCATAATCTTTTAAAGCAGAACATGATTTGGAACAACTTTTTAATGAGTGTACCTCTGAGTCAGAAAATGCCATCAGTGTCATCTCAGTTGGTGCTTCTTCCTCATCAGCCATGAAGCTCCAATCATATCCAGACCATCAATGGCAACCATTCCCTTTGAAGAAGGATCTACCACTTCTACAACCTTCCTAGTTTCCTGCTTGTTCCCATACCCCTTGCTTTTATTGTCCTGCTGCCTTGGTCTTCTGCATTGATATCGCGAGAAACGCGTCACAAGTCAAACCTCTCACGAAGAAAAGTCAACTCACGACGGCTCGACGCGAAAATCGATTGTAATATACCGGACAAGTGAATACCCGGGTCGTAGTCCCAACGAGGCGTGAATGGAGGATAACGTTTGAGGTTTGGAATTAAAATGCTTGAAAAGACGAGGGTTGTTTGGTTTTTTAATATCTAATAAAACAAAATTAAGAAACGCGACGGTAAACGAAAAATGAGCATAAACGTCAAATACTATAAAAACTAACCCTACGGATGCCAAAATAATTTTCCTACGTGCTAAATGATAAAAGAAAATTTAAAAAAAAGAATTATATTTTTCTGAAAATTATTTAATTTAATATGAATTAAAAACAGTTTAAAACTAATTAAATTATAAAAAATAATAAACTGTAAAATAAAAATCTGAAATTTTTTCTAAAAATACTTTATGTGAAACAAAAGCTAAGAAAATGGAAAAGATGTCCCAGCTTATTTCAATAAGCTAGGAAAAAGCAATAAGGGACGAACTGCTTAAATGGAAACAAGGTTAACAATCAAATGGTGCAAACTTATAATGAAAAATTCCTAAGGGCGGATTGGTTGGGGTGATGGGGTTGTGAGCAGAAGGTCTGGGGTTCGAACCCATTTATGGAAATTTTTTTGCTAACACATTTTTTTTTTGTTTTTCTTTTGGAAACTGAATAAGCACTAAAAATAAAGACTTTTGAAACTGAAAAAAAAAAACATTTTTAAACCCACAAATAAGCTCAGATAAGCTGAACAAGAAAAATTAACTCAAGGAAAACAAAAGAAGCTACTGATGGCTGAAGCAGGCAAAGATGCCTACTGAGGCAACTAGCAGGCTAGAAATGAGCTACCAATAAGCTCTAAATTCTAAGTTAAGCAACAACAGATAAACACTGACCTATAAGCTACTTATAAAACAAAAATTAGAATTTAATTGCTACTTTAATTGGCTTAAAAATGAGAATGAAAAGGGCTGCAAAGGGCAAAAACTGAGATTATATGGTCTGCTATTCTAGTCATGGACTAAATTTAGGCAAAACTAACCAAGGCCTAAAGGGACTTTAACCACAGTTCAATTAGACCAAAATGAACTAGTAAAATGCAATAAGTAACAAAAAGGAAACAAGCTCAGCTATTTGGGCTTAAAGGAGCAGCTTAATGGGCTGAAATTTCCATATCCCATATAAAAGTTTCAAAACACTCAAAAGAAGCTCAAAGCTTTTGAAATTAGCTTCTATGGTCTCACCAAAGCTCAACCAAACTTAAGCAAATTGCATATGAACAATACATAGCCCTATGGCCAAGAAATAAGCTTCTACCAAACAGCCCTTTAAGGACTGAAATTGCAATTTTGTAAGGAACTAGGGTCAAAATAAGCTGAGACAATAAAGATACAAGCTAAACAGATTTAACAAATAACTAAAAAGCTGAGATCAACTTGAAATAAGCACTGAATAAGCCACAACCCTAATAAGCTATTTTTGGTCCTTTTCTAACTTTTTGAAGAAAACTAAAATTTAAGCTCAAAGAACTGATGTAAAACATGTAATGGGCACTACTGACATAAAACAACTAAAGATAAGCACATAAGCTGAAATTAAGCAATAAGCAAAGGAACAGTGAACTTTTGACTTTCGTTGACCAAGTAATGAAAACAAGAGAAATAAAATTTGCATTAACTGAAATAAAATTACATTGCTGAAATAAAAATAACAATAAAAAAAAAAAAAAAAAAAAAAACAAAAAAAAAAACAAAAAAAAAAAAAAAAGAAAGATACCTAAGTTAAAGCTAAAATAAATCCTGCCTATCAAGGCTTACAAAATGAACTACTTATACTCAAAAGCTAAACTAAGGTTTTTTTAGCCTCTTTGTGTTTCTCATGTGAGAGAAACAGTCTTGGAATAGCTTCTGTGCTTCTTGGGATTAAATCCCACCATTGGATTAAACTTGGAATGAATCTCAGCCTTTAAATCACTTTGGCGCCCAAAATGTCTCACTCGGATTGCCAGCGTGGAAATGGGTATCACGTGAGGAGTATTAGGAGGGGGGAAGTAGGGTTTGTCAGGGGAGGACATGGTATTGTTATGGGGAGAAGGGAAAGTGATGGTGATGGTGTACGGGTTGGTTTTGGTGGGATTTTGGGGAAAGGGAAGGATAGTTGACCGGGTCAACCTGTTTTGTTTTAGCTAAAAAGAAACGGGTTGTGGTAAAGTTTAGTGATGGGTTGGGTTGGTTTGTTGCTGGGTTTATTTATTGGATAGGATAAAATGGGTTGGGTAGTTATTGGTTTAGGTTTAGAATGAAATGGGTTTAAACTTTGAGGGACCATTCTTGTAAATACTGAGAATCCAGGGACCTAGGCAGCCAAAATCTGAAAATTAATTCCAAGGACCATTTGTGTCATTTTGGTATTTTTGGGGTTGACTTTGACTTTTGACTTTGACTTTTGATCAAATTGCACAATTGTTGTCGAGTCGATCCAAAAATGCCCGTTTTCGCTCCGTTTTCAATCCTTTGTACCTGAAACAAATAAAAACACAAAACAAGGATATCTGCAGTAATATTTGGGTGTTTTTGGTCGTTTTCTAGTCTAAATGGGTATAAAAATGATGAGTATTTACACACTCATCAATCCCCCACACTAAACTATTGCTAGTCCCTAGCAATCCGATCATATGAAGTAATGAAAGGATCAAAATAATACCAAGCATACCCCGTTTCGACTTTTTATTAAATGCGAGAAATTTAAACTAAAACAAAAATAGATAACATGCTTGATTTTCAAAAATGGTATCATGGAACGGGATTCACACAAAATGGGTGTCTCCAGGGAATTGAAATCGTCATCCTCTTTTTTATACTCCCAACTAAGCTTAAACTCGATGTGCAAATGTTTTTGTAAAATGCTAACACTACTTATACTAATAATCTATGTAAGCCGAAACTTAACTTTTCACTCCCATATTTATTCAAGTTAGGTGACTGTGCTCATTTTCAAAATTTTGACCGCAAAAATTGACATTTTTATAAGATTTTGACTAATACTAGCTGAAAGATAGATTTAAAATTTACAACAAGCAAGTTTCAAAACTTTATTGCATTTTGCAATATCATTCCATTTTATTTTATTATTTTTTTTTTTCTCTTTTTCATTTTTTTCACTTTCAATTATTATTATTATTTTTTTTTTTTTTTTTGTTTACTTGTGCAACATAAACTACCGGAGTTTCACGGGAACCAAGACCTTACACCTTCCTGGAATAAAGGATCCAAGGGCCGTTACAACGGAGAGTTCCAAGACCTTAACGCCTTTCAGAGTTAAGGGTCCAAGGGCCGGTGTAAGAGGGTAGCCAAGACCTAAACGCCTTCCGGAAATAAGGGTCCAAGGGGTGATCTTGAACCGTAGCCTTTTTTAGCACATACATTTATTACTTAACTTTTGCAACTTTATGACATATGCTTGTTCCGAAGTTTAAATAAATCTTTGAACTAGTATTTTTCAAAATCATATGAAAAAATGATTTTGTGTGTTCAAATGTTTGAAAATAAGCACTTGTTAAGTCAGATTAGTTATCTCCTGGGAGGAAAAGCCATAGATTACTTGTATAAGCTCTAAAGAAAACCAACTATTCTACGCTTAGCATTTTCATTTGCACATATCGTAAAACCTTAATCTAATCGTTAAGGAAGCAGCCAGATCAACACTCTGGCAGAGTCGGGATTCCCTTTGTTCTAACCTAATCAAGACTAAACATAACACAATTTTTATTTAAAAACGACAAAAATTTTAAAATTTTGGTCAAAAACGGGGGTACTAGGGCACTAGAAGGTACATATGTGACAAAATTCGCGAGAATTCCCCCCACACTTAGAATTGAATATTGCCCTCAATATTCAAAGTTCCGGCTATTATGCCGCCACTTAGAACGTAAAAAGGTAATACTAATAGCCAAGTGTGGAACAGAAATCTCCATTTTCACAAACAGGATTAAAAAGATATCCCTAGATAAACGTTAGTAACAAGATAGGATATTGGGCGGCTGGATTGAAAACAGGCGCGTCAATCAACACTATCCAAGGGAAACCTGAAAATCAGAGCAAAAAACACACAAAACAAAGCACAGTAGAGGAATCCCCCCACACTTAGTTGTTAGAAAGTAGAAAGAAGTCAGAAACATGGGTTGTCACCCATGTGGTGCTAATGTTTTTGTTAACCGAGTCACTAGCTTGACTCGACCCCGAATTCATTTGTTCTTGGGGAAGCATGTGGAAGAGAAAATCTCCATCGGACTTTCATTCAAAATGTTTGGATAAACATTGAAGTACTTGAAAGTTCCACTCCGATGAGATGCCCACGGCTCTAAAGAATGATAAATGGAGATGCCGGGGTCAAAAACTTTGTCTTCACTCCCGAACGAGTGAATAAAAGGACAATCTACCGTATAGGAGAAGAAAGGTAGAAAAACTCGAACGACATATGTGAAATCAATATAATGGCGATCCTCAAAGGGAACTGTCACATATGTCGGAGAAAGAACGTCCTTTTGAATCTCGGGATTAAGGATTGAGGTCATTTCATTAAGTTTATGAGTAATAGAGTCCTTGACCTCATCATTCTCTAACTCTTCATCAAAGAGAGGATTTATGTTGCTAGAAAAGTACTCGTCATCAAATTCAAAAAGAGAATTTGAATAGACTTCGAGACTTTCATTTTGAACGTCCTCATCAGAAAGTGATTCGTCATCACTAGAGGAAAAATCATCATTTGAATTGAAAAGAGGGTTAGAGAAAATCCCGGAAGAATCCTCTGAAGTGTCAAGAGGATAATCATCACAAAAAGACCAATCACTTTCACTGTCGGATGTATCCTCGGACTCACTTGGGATTGGGATAAAGTTCTCAGCACTAGACTTTATGAATTCGTCCGATTCCTTTTCAGGAATAGTGCTAAGATGCTCATCCCCCATAATGAGAGAGTCCTCGGAGTCCAAAGTAGGTGATATGGGTGTGGTTGCACTAGACTGAGGGAGTTGAGAAATGGTATCATTCAAAGGAATATCACTCTCCTCGTCGTCTTCCTCATCATCGTCATCAAGAATGGCAGCCTTGAGAAATATAGCACGCATTTGCGCTCCTCGTTCTCTGGCTAGTAATTCTGCCATAGATTCTTCATGAGGATTTTCTTGTGCTCTTCGTTCTTCGGCTATTTCAGCCTTAAGATCTTTAAGCACATCAAGAAGCCCAATGAGAATTTCATTTTTTTTGTTCTGTGAATGATGGCTGAGGTTGTGCATGAATCATTTGGTACTGTGGGGGTTGGTCATGATAAGAATAGTCAAAATTGTTACAAGGACCACGCTCATAGACAAGCGGGTTCCTTGTTTGACAATCGGAGCTATAATGAGGACCTTCACAGTACTCACAACAATAGGATTGCTGTGACTGATTCGGTGAATTGTATGGATAATGGTCATAACCAAAGTTTTGATTACATGGAACTTGCTCATAGACAAATGTGCTCCCTGTTTGACAATCAAAACCCGGGTGAGGAATACCTCCACAAGACTCACAAGAGTATGTCTCCATCTGGTGTTGTGGGGGCTGGTTGAAAAAGTCGGTTGTTTCATGGTAGGAATAAGGATTTTGGTCATAGACAAACCCGTTTCCCGATTTCACCATGCTACAACCGGGACAATTCCTGTTAGGAATATGAATATTCAGTTGAAGACTCGGTCACCCCGAGTACTTATTAGCACATCATAGCTCGTAGGATTATCAGTAATATTATTAGTAGATTAGTTATTAATTAGTATTGTGGAGTGGGTCGGGTCTTTACCCTCTGTCAGCTCACTCCACAGCCCGCTAGGGGCATATTATGTTGTAAGTATAAATACCCCTTCCCACACAAGGGAAGGGTTGGAACTCTCATTATTTCAATCTAATACACATAGTGTTTCTCTCACTAGAAGTTCCCACTTTCTCTCTCTAAGCCTTCTTTTATTCGATCCAAATCTAAGCCTCAAACAAGTGTTTCTTGCATTGTGAATACCCTACAATTGGTATCAAGAGCCATGGTTAGGTCCATGAGAGTTGGTATTCACGGATTTGTTTAGTTTTTGAGGCTTTTTTAGTTCGATTTGATAAGTTACATAAATTTCATTTTGTGCTTTGTTTAGTGATTAGAAGTTGTTATACCTTGTACTTTCTAGCTTAGGAATAGTATAAGAGTAGTATTTGGTGCTTGGATTCACAGATTTAAGGTTTGTGTGGTATTTTTGGGTGATTCGAGTGTTTTTATCCAAGTGTTCTTGGGTGCGATTTGTGTACATTGGACGTGTTCTTGAACGCGGTTTGTGTCACATCGAGAACGCGGTTTGTCTTATTACTAGTTTAGGCAAAAGGACAAAAAGCATTGAAAGCGACGTGTTTGGCGGTTTGTGTCTACGCGGTTTGTCTCTCCAGCGTGAACTCGGTTTGTGTCTACGCGGTTTGTCTTTGCAGCGTGTACTCGGTTTGTATCAACGCGGTTTGTCTCTCCAGCGTGAACTCGGTTTGTGTCTACGCGGTTTGTCTTTGCAGCGTGTACTCGGTTTGTATCAACGCGGTTTGTCTCTCCAGCGTGAACTCGGTTTGTGTCTACGCGGTTTGTCTCTGCAGCGTGAACTCGGTTTGTGTCTACGCGGTTTGTCTCTGAGGAGTGTATGCGGTTTGTGTCTACGCGGTTTGTCTCTAAGACGTGCATGCGGTTTGTGTCTACGTGGTTTGTCTAGGCGGTTTGTATCCACAGAGGTGTTATTTTTACGTCAAAACTTCAAACGGCCATAACTTTTGAACCGTAACTCCGTTTTCAGCGAAACACCTGTCAAAACGACCGTGAGACCGAGGAGAAGGACACGTTGAATAAATTTATTCATTCAACCCAACTTTCGAAGCCTGAAATCGCTCCAGAATGAAGTTATTGAGTTTCTAAGTTTTCAGACCAAAATTTCGCTGTAACAACTTGCATCAACCAAATCAAATCACAACTTAACAATAGTGCAACAATCCAACAGTCATCATAACACATATCAAGCATCATTCCACGGTTTATTCTTGATTTTGTAAAACCCCGCGAAAGAATCTATTTCTCGGTTTAAATCATAGAATTGTAAAATCCCGTGCACGTTAATATCATGTCAAATACTTCAGATTCTGCTATATCAGAGATTCTCAGATTGTACAACATGACTGACAAACAAAAGATTCCCAAAGATGTCCGACAGATAAACGTGTTTGACTATGTTGGTGCCAATAGAGACTTTGTGTGCCCGAATTCTCAAGAGAAAGAGCTTCATCAGCCACAGACAAACGTTGTTGAGTCAGATACTGTTAGGAACAACGTGCAACATGAGAAACACAACGAAGCGTCGGCTGAACCTAATGGGGTATCTTCTGTCATTAATAATGATAATGTGTTGCATGAAAAAAAGATTCCCGACAAAGTACAACAGACAAACGTTGTTAAGTCAGATATTGCTAATATGGGAAATAGCAATGTTTTCCCATATGAACAATATGTGAATCACAACGAAGCGTCTGTTGTACCTAGTTGTGCATCTTCTGTTCTAAATGATGATTATGTGCTGCATAAGAACACTGTATTTGTCCCTGATGATAACTTGATCACTAGACTAAACATTTATAAAGAACAAGTGGCTATGTATGAACAGCGTGCTAAGTTTGAGCTTAATGAACGTGAGCAGAAATTAGAAGGTCAAATGAGTACACTTATTAAAGAGTCGAGAGTAAGAGAAGAAACATTAAAATTAGAGTTGAGTTCTTTGAAAAGTCAGCTAGAACAGTCTGTCAAACAGAAACAGGAAGCACAAAAGTGTGTAACTACACTTAAGCTAGAATTCAAACAAAAAGAATCAACACTATTGAATGATTTCTCTAGACTCAAGACGTTAAAAAATAAGCTTGAAGATAAGTTGTACTCACAAGACCAAACCAGACAAACTGCCCAAATGATGTACAAGCACAGAAAGTTTAGTGACAAGCATAGTGAAAGCAATGTAGGTAAATCTAAATTAGCTATTCATGAAATTGCTAAGATAGCCCAACCTGCATTATATGATTCTAATGTGATGTTTATGCCTAATCATGACCCGCTTGAGCATATCTACACAGATGAAGAGGATGAGTTAAGTGAGAGAACGAAGGTTAGAATGAATGAGAAAATGAGGGATCCCAAGTGCATAGTCAGACGAATAATAATCAAACCCCATGACTATAGTGAGGAAAATCGTTTGACTGTGTTTGCTCCTCAAAAGAAGTTAACACCTGAACAGATATTCTGGAAACAAGATAATGAAAAACTTAAGGTAGAAAAACTTAAGACCAACACCCCCCTCATTAGCAAAGTTGCGTCAATAACGGTGTATCCTCCCAATACACCTAGGAATTTGGTGCCTTTATCTCTTCCCACTGAATGTAAAACCTTTATTAGCTTATATGTGCTTTGGCAACTGTTTGCTGATTTCGATAAAACATGCAAGAAGAGAATCACACCCTCCGGTATTACTGAGGGGGAAAGGTGTTTTGAACATGCTAAAAGGTGTTACTTAACTGAGGTCATGCCATTCTTTAAACTACTTAAAGAACACTTTGAAGGGTTGCAAACTACCCTTAAAGCCGAAATAAAAGAAATGGAAGTAGTGTTTAAAGATATGGAAAATGAGGTGAATGAATATGCAATAGAACTTAAGAGTCGAGAGATTGAAAGGAAAAACATACTCATTACTAACGACAACTTGATTGCTAAATGTATTGCACAAGATGTATTTTACACAGTTACTGACTCTGCATTGTCTGCTTGTCAATTTAATGAGTATGCTATTGCGTTAAATGTCACCCAGAATCGTGTTGTTGAGCTTGAGGGGGAGAATTTAAAATTGCTTGAAAAAATTCAAAATGATGACCATGATAATATGGTTAAACGTTTTTCAAAATTAGAAGTTGAATATCTTAATTTGTAATTGAAATATCAACATTTAAATGAAAAACATAAAATATCAAATGACAAGACATCCTTGGATGCTCCTGAATTTGATACTTATTTTGAATTAAGCAAACGAGATGAGACAATTCAAGCTCACACGAACACGATTCGATTGCTGAGGGCCCAAATTGCCCAATTGAAATCCAACAAGTATGAAGTGTATGGCACCAATAAACCTTCGTCTTCAGATTCTCAGAATTTTCAATATCAAAACACCATAAATAAGTTACATTATGAAAATGAGTGTTATCGAGAAGAAAATTCAAAGGTCAAACAACATTTCAAGGAGTTATATGATTCCATTAAAGTTACAAGAAGCAATCACAATGATCAAATAACCTCTTTGACAAATGAAATTGAAAATCTTAAGGCTCGGGTGAAAGGTAAAATGCCATGCACCACTTGTGATTGTGATGCACCAAGGGCTACTGCTTGTATAAAGTATGATGTTGATGTGGGGCTTATTCCATTTCCCATGAGAAACAACAGACCTGTCCATCAAATGTATCTCTGTCACCTTAGGGATGGACTTGACACTCTTCGTGAGGTTGTGGAAGAGGACAGAATAGGAAAACCACTCGATAAGGCAGTAGGTTATGCATGCGTCCTCACAAAAAGGATCCAGGAACAGTTAGAATATGCCATTGGCACGGGCCCTAAATCTCACAACCAAAGAGATAGAATAGTTGCATCATCATCCACAATTAAGAACAAGCATGTAACCTTTGAGGTATCCTTGGAAACTTCAGAACCCAACACATCAAAACATGTTCAGCAACTAGAAGTGAAAAAGACTAAGATTCCCATCAGTCCTTCTACAGGAGTTAATAGTGACACTAAAGCAAGCGAGTCAAAACCAAGGAGAAACATAAAGAATTCTAGGATTTCACCAGCTAAAAGTGTTTCCAAAAAGAAAGTAGAAGACCTGATGAGAAACAACGAGTCAGATTTGAACAAAAAGAATCATAACTCAAATCCTAATTCACTTTGCAAAACATGTAATGAATGTTTAATTTCGGATAATCATGATAAATGTGTTGAGAAATTCTTGAAGTCATCCAACAAAGCCCCAGTCAAGAAAGTTTGGAGAGCTAGAGAAATTAAGCAAACTTGGAAAGCAACAGGTAATATGTTTGCTAATGTTGGTTACCAATGGAAGCCCACTGGAAGGAAATTCACTTTAGGAAAATAGTGCCCTTTAACTAGGATTACTAAGCCTAAAGTAGTGCTTGTACGTCAATGGAAGCCAACTGGAAGGAAATTCCCTGTAGGAGAACAATGCCCTTTAACTAGGTCCATTGCAACTACTAGTGTTGCCCCTATTGTTAAAACCAAGGCACCTATGGTTCCAGCAGCTCCAAAGATTGTTTGCACTAACCAACTGGAACCCAACCTTAATTGGGGATCCGGCACTCCAAACTCTCTTCTTTCGTCTGTTTTCAAATGCAGGTCGTACGGATCGTCCTTTGACATTTGGACACAGACTGCTCACAACATATGAGGGGAAATGACAATGACGTCTGTACACTTCAGTGCAGGCCTCGTTCTTCAACATTATGACGTCTGTTCAAATCAGTTCAGGCCTCGTTCTTCAATGACTATGACGTTTGAACAATGCAGTTCAAGCCTCGGGTCTCAATGTTTTCATAATGGCGTCTGCAGATATCACTTCAGGCCCCGTTCATCAAAGAAAAGAAAAGTGTACGATTGAGTGCACTTTATCTTCAAAAGAAGAGGAGTCTTCTTATTCATGGCCATTCTCATCATCAAGCTTCATGTTCTTCTCATGCTCATTCAGTCATCAAGTGAATCTACTTACCGCCGATGGTATTCTTATTCACCCGGTCTATCAAAAATGGCAGTTGACCGTCATATGCAATTTTTGAGGGGGAGAAAGGTGAATAAACTACATGGTGATTGAGAGTTGAGAAATGGTCATACGAATATCCTTGTTTCTGACTACTCTGATATAAAGGCTTCATACTTGCTCCATGCTCATTCAGATATCAAGTGGATCTACTTTCATCCGATTGGACGTCTATTCATTCAATCAATAAAATTGCATCCTCGTATGCAATCTTTGAGGGGGAGAAGTGTGAACAGTGGATCAACCTCATATGCACTTGTTCAATCAAAGATGGCATCCTCGTATGCAATCCTTGAGGGGGAGAAGTGTGAACAAGTGATTCGATGTACACTTGGTTGTTGGTTTCACTTATTTGGGGTTGAAGGTGACTAAGGAATGGATCAGGTTTCACTTATTTGGGGTTGAAGGTGATTTTCTCAAAGGCGTGGTCTTACTCTATCTTGAAGTCGGGGTTGGTTGGATGCATGACCTTCTATGATAACTTGCTCGTGCTTAAGATTTAAGTTGAAGACTTAGGTTATCTAGTTACCAGCAGTCGGGGTAACTATCACTTAAAGGAGTTACATGGTAGTACTCAGTGTCACACGCCGATGATGTTGTGGATAATCGTAAGAGGTGTTAATGTCTCATACCTTGGTTGGGTATTGAGTACTTAGAGATTTGCTTGGAGCACTAATTCTCTACACTGTTCTTCCAACATTAGTGCAAGCGTAAGTCACAAGAATGGGTAATTCTATCTTCAGATTCAAGTTTGGTATATCGGGTTTGCTCCATCAGTTATCATGTAAAGTTGCCTACTTGAGGGTTGGTAAAGATAGTCAGAGACAGTTTCGGTAGCGGTTGATTCTCACTTGAGCCTAAGCTGTTCTTCTCACAAGATTTCAAGAATATGTTCGTAAAATGTGTTGCTGATTCTGAGGTATCAAAACCAGCAAGGGGGAAGGAGACATACATCTGAATGCACAATGAGTACACAAGATGGGCTTTATACTTCTTCTCAATTGAAGATTATTCCGGGAAGACAAATATCATAACCGCAGAGAAAATCAGTGTTCTAACTCGTTCTTTCTGGTGTGTCATTCCAACTAAGTGTGGGAAGAGAATGTCAGTTTCTGATGATAAAATAGGTACACAATTGTATGATGGTTCCTATGGTTAGTCGGTATCCTACTGAAGGAAATGTGTACATCCGGTACTCAGTAGCTATTATGGTACTGTCTTGGTGTTATCATGTCGACTACATACGGGATAAATTGCTTACACTCAGGACTTAGCTGAATTTGGTGTAACAATTCTCATCTGCAATGTCCTGAAAGGAGATAAGGGGACTTTCGGGTCTTAATTGATCTTGATGATGCATTGTCGACTTCATTAATGGGATTGAGTGTGTACTTCGGGTTTTTGGGCTTCATATATCGAGACTGGTTGCATCTCTTCAACTACTTGGGGGAAAGTGGTCTCTGGATACTTTTGGTAGGCATTTCTTCAGTCTTCAGCGGGAAGAAATGTGAGAAGAATTATTCAAATGTGAGATGATTCGTTGCTGATCTATTTGAGGATCCCCGAACGGAGAATCACGGTGATTATTCTTAAAAGGGAGCAGCAATACTTAATGTGGTTTGCTACGGTTTCCGCTGTACGCTTACCTTATGTAAGCTTGAAAGAGAGCTTAGAATCTGCTCAGTATAAAGATTGTCGGTTTGGGGGGAAGCTATCAAAGCTGTACATTGGGAAGGCTCAAGTTCCGTCATCTATTCAGGAGCCTCGAAAGCTTTGATGGTGAAAGTTTAAGAGATGATTGACCACAAATTTCTACAACATACTGAACGTATCCTCATTTTGGTATTCATTTCATCATCATCTTAAACTGAATAATATAGTTTGTACATATCTTAAAACATACTATAAATAGAAAATTATAGAACCAGAAAATTGTATATAGAAAAATATTAAAACCAAGAAAAACCATAAAAATTAAAAAAAAAATAGAAAATACCAAAAATAGTTTCACCTAGGCATGTCTTCTGTTTATCGATAACATTTACGGACTTAGAAATGTCATTCAATAATGGCACGGGTCTTTAAATGAAGCTCGAGCAGAAGTTAAAATGGATGGTTAAAACATGTCTAAATGGCTTGCTATTACTTCATATAGCAACCCGCGCTTCAAATTGGGGAAAGCACGTCGCCAAAAAGACGGTTGTTCCTCTCACTGGGTGAAGTTCACCCGGGCATGGATTACTTCATATCCGTGCATCCCCGATTTGATGTACGCCTAAGTGCATCATTTCTTGTATAAGAAGAGAAGTCTTCTTTGTATACAAATAGTTTTCATTCTATGATTCTTCTGAAAATTATTTGTTAGACACTTGGTGATTATGTGTTGCCTGAAATTCTTTTACTCTTGGATTATGCATAAAATTTGTCACTCAATCAACGACTATAAATCTTTAACTAGAATACGGGTCATTGATTGAGGGGGAGAGTGAATTCAAATTTTATATCATCAAACGGGTTCTTGATTAATTCATAACGCTTTGAAAAGGTTTTTGTAGTTAATGGGGTATTAGTTGAAGAGGATCTTGCTAAAACTTTATATCAAATGGCCAAACGTGTTAGTTGCTAGAAAGTTTAGGACATTATGTGCAATTTGCTTATAGTTTCCTAGCTTTATGTATCTAGAAGGTTCATTTGTGTTACTTTGGTATCCTCGTTTAATCCCCTAGATATATCAAAACTCAAAACCTAAAAGAAGTAAGAAAACCAGTTGTGTTTGATGTTCTTGAATACTCCACTGGCATTTGTATGATCTAAATGAATGAGTTTCAAATGTCGTTTGATTTTTGTTGGTCGATTGCTGCTTAATTGTTGTTGATATTGTGCATATGTTCTCAGGATTCGCTTAGGTAGATTGCTATTATGTTAGAATCATGTTCCTAAGATCCTGAATTGAATATTGAAATCCGTGTGAATTGCCATGTTCATGATTGCTATTTGCTCTTCATGCTAGATAGTGGTTTGACGTAGTTCCTGATTGGGGTTTGATTATAAGATGAACTTGGTATTATAATGTGGCAAGCTGCTGAAGGGTAGCTATTAAGGAATAGTGTATCTGTATGCATGTATATCTGTGTTGATATTCTTATGCAGATTCCATAGCCAAAATGAATGTGCCAGTTCCCACTCTAACCATTTAATCAGACGTTCTAACTCTATTGATTGGCTCGAAATTCACCTCAACAACAACGTCGGCAACAACAACAACAACAACACTTTCACCACCGCCACCACCATTCATCTATTTTGGTCTCGCCAAGTGGGGATCAACGACATTTGCGAAAGACTTGTTGGTGGATGGATAATAGATGTTGACTACTAACTCAGAAAAGCGGGTGATTACATCATCTGCGCAAAAAGGTCAATATCATTTGTGTCATAATTGTCGAATTGTGCATAATAAGCAGTGAATCTCCCTCTTAGTTTAAGGGGGAGCATAGTATGTTCCATTATCAGAATATATTAAATCGGACACATTTTCTCCCACATTTTTCCAACTTATTTAAATCAATTGGGATCACAAATCTCAAATGGTTTGAAATTTTTGATCGGGGGAGAGAATGTGATTTAAATATGAAATCTGATAAAATGTGATGATTTGAACATATATGCAAGCTCTCCCGTATGTGTTAAACCATTTTATATATCAATGCACTTATTGAGGGGGAGCAAAGGATTTGGCATGCATCTTATGTGAGCAAGGCTCAGACTTCACCAATGAATTGACGAAACTTGAACTGTCATCAATCGAAAGGATACGTCTTGGCCGGGTAATAATTTCAAGCTGGTCTAACCAGTGATGTAAGCGTGTCTCGAAAAAGATGTATCTGAGTAGAGTGTACCATTTCGAGAAACTTTCTGTGGACTTGACCAGGCCGGGTAATAATTTCAAGCTAGTCTAACTAGTGATGTAAGCGTGTCTCGAATCGGTCATGTTCACTGAAAGTTGATCAATTCAAAAAGTGCGAGCTCTACCTAACATGTGCAAATTTATAAAACAATCAACCGAGCACATGTTGAGGGGGAGCATTTGAAAAATATAAAACTCTCAAGTGTTTGCAAAAATGTGTTTCAGAATCATGAACACTTTGAGAGATTTTTTTCAAAGATTTGGTTTGGCAATCGTGGATGAATACCAAAGACCGACCATTTTAATTAATGTATGGAGTTATAAGGATGGTTAGGTTAGGCTCAAGTTCCCACGATCCCGCCAGAGCCAGAGGGATCTACCCAGGTACAATCCTCTAGTTAGAATAGAAGTCCTTAGGAATGATTAAAAAAGGAGAAAAGTGAATAAGGGAAAAGTGCCGACTGAGATGGAGCTAGTACTGGAACAAACCCAACAAGGTGCTAGTAATGAAGTCTCGGTAAGCGCTGAAGGGGTTGAAGAATGAAAAAGAAATGTTAAGATAAAGGGTGAAAAGAAAGAAGCCCTCCTTACAACTTAGGCAGAAACCGGGTCAATACATATGCTGTCAGAATCACATAGTTGATTGCTGGCATTGAAGACAAAGTATCATGGACACAGTGATACGCTGCACAACCCTCCCTAGCCACTCAAGGTCCCTCAAAGGATTCTTGTTTCAATTGTCACGGAGTTCAATATATTCCTATCGTCTCTCTCACTCCGAGTTAGATGATATTGAAAAGGTGGCAGTCCTCTCCAGCCTCCGCTCACTAAATCAAAGCGCACTATTGAGTCTAGAGCCACGAGATGCATAATAAGATCTCATAGGGACACGAATTATTTCTACACTGGGTGTTCAACAATAAGGACACCAGTTGTAAACTTAAGAGTCCTACGCAGATCTTAGCAATCTGCCAGAACATTTATGAGGGAATTTACAAATGTAATTCTCAATGATTGAATGGAAATTCCTGCCAGGGTCAACATCAAGCAGCCCTGAAAGCAGGTCACTTCGGTAATTCCTCGTGGATTACGCTTAGTGGTCGCGGCGGTTTCAACCGGTCTACAGTCGTGGAGTGATCTCCAGCGACTCACCTAATCGTTGAAATGCTACGGCATAGTCTTAAAAAGCCCTCTGTGGGTTTTCGATTAGGAACGGTCTTGGTAAGGATTAGAGAGAGTTTCCACACTATGCTGTTAACAATCTCGAAGTCCAAACCTGTAAGTACCAGTCGATTTGTTGCTAACTGTCGTATGCAGGAACTTCTGCCGGTTGTAGCTGTGGAATGCTGTAGCTGGTTGCTGTTGTAGCTGGTTGCAGAAAAGATGCCAATCTTCTACCACATGTTCACACTGCATCATCATTGTTATTCAACAAAGTCATGATCACCCAAAAGACCTTCAACACAGCTTCTGCTAACTCTGATGCTGAAGATCATGACACCATATCGTGTGAGCATGTCGGCTCTAAGTATATTTCATCACATGGAGACCTACTACTGTAAGATGACTTGGAGACTCAAGTGGGATGATACTTTCAAAGATTACTCAAAGTTCATCCAAGACAAAAGAGAAGTCATCTTAAGATCACGGATGTTTGCACAACGATCTATGATATTGAAGAATCAATGGTTACGAGCTATGATGTCAAGATCCAAGGAAGAAGTGCTGAAATTCAGAACATTACTTCTGGGGTGACCTCCCTTAGGGGGAGATTGTTAGGAATATGAATATTCAGCTGAAGACTCGGTCACCCCGAGTACTTATTAGCACATCATAGCTCGTAGGATTATCAGTAATATTATTAGTAGATTAGTTATTAATTAGTATTGTGGAGTGGGTCGGGTCTTTATCCTCTGTCAGCTCACTCCACAGCCCGCTAGGGGCATATTATGTTGTAAGTATAAATACCCCTTCCCACACAAGGGAAGGGTTGGAACTCTCATTATTTCAATCTAATACACATAGTGTTTCTCTCACTAGAAGTTCCCACTTTCTCTCTCTAAGCCTTCTTTTATTCGATCCAAATCTAGGCCTCAAACAAGTGTTTCTTGCATTGTGAATACCCTACAATTCCCGCCATTTGGAGGACCTCCACACCATTGACAACCATAATGGTAAGATGAAGACATAGAGAAGAAGAATTAAACAGATAGAGGGATAAGAAATAAAGAATCAAACGGATAAGAGGATTGAGAAGAATATTTTTGGATTTTTAAATTTAGAAACATTGAAAAACACAAAGGGAAAAAGGAAAAATAAATTTTGAAATGAAAATCTTTTTGGGTTTTTATATAAGAAAATATTTACGAAGAAAATGATAACTTCACGAGGAAGGGTCTTCAAGTCACTAATCGTCAAACCGTAACGATATTGTCGCAACACACCTCCCCGGAAGCGGCGCCATTTTGATATCGCGAGAAACGCGTCACAAGTCAAACCTCTCACGAAGAAAAGTCAACTCGCGACGGCTCGACGCGAAAATCGATTGTAATATACCGGATAAGTGAATACCCGGGTCGTAGTCCCAACGAGGCGTGAATGGAGGATATCGTTTTCGGTTTGGAATTAAAATGCTTGAAAAGACGAGGGTTGCTTGGTTTTTTTTAATATCTAATAAAACAAAATTAAGAAACGCGACGGTAAACGAAAAATGAGCATAAACGTCAAATACTATAAAAACTAACCCTACGGATGCCAAAATAATTTTCCTACGTGCTAAATGATAAAAGAAAATTTTAAAAAAAGAATTATATTTTTCTGAAAATTATTTAACTTAATATGAATTAAAAACAGTTTAAAACTAATTAAATTATAAAAAATACTAAACTGTAAAATAAAAATCTGGAATTTTTTCTAAAAATACTTTATGTTAAACAGAAGCTAAGAAAAATGGAAAAGATGTCCCAGCTTATTTCAATAAGCTAGGAAAAAGCAATAAGGGACGAACTGCTTAAATGGAAACAAGGTTAACAATTAAATGGTGAAAACTTATAATGAAAAAGTCTTAAGGGCGGATTGGTTGGGGTGTTGGGGTTGTGAGCAGAAGGTCTGGGGTTCGAACCCCATTTATGGCAATTTTTTTGCTAACATTTTTTTTTTTTTTTTTTTGGAAACTGAATTAGCACTAAAAATAAAGACTTTTGAAACTGGAAAAAAAAAAAAAAAAAAAAAAAAAAAAAAGAAAAAAAAAAACATTTTTAAACCCACAAATAAGCTCAGATAAGCTGAACAATAAAAATTAACTCAAGGAAAACAAAAGAAGCTACTGATGGCTGAAGCAGGCAAAGATGCCTACTGAGGCAACTAGCAGGCTAGAAATGAGCTACCAATAAGCTCTAAATTCTAAGTTAAGCAACAACAGATAAACACTGACCTATAAGCTACTTATAAAACAAAAATTAGAATTTAATCCCTACTTTAATTGGCTTAAAAATGAGAATGAAAAGGGCTGCAAAGGGCAAAAACTGAGATTATATGGTCTGCTATTCTAGTCATGGACTAAATTTAGGCAAAACTAACCAAGGCCTAAAGGGACTTTAACCACAGCTCAATTAGACCAAAATGAACTAGTAAAATGCAATAAGTAACAAAAAGGAAACAAGCTCAGCTATTTGAGCTTAAGGGAGCAGCTTAATGGGCTGAAATTTCCATATCCCATATAAAAGTTTCAAAACACTCAAAAGAAGCTCAAAGCTTTTGAAATTAGCTTCTATGGTCTCACCAAAGCTCAACCAAACTTAAGCAAATTGCATATGAACAATACATAGCCCTATGGCCAAGAAATAAGCTTCTACCAAACAGCCCTTTAAGGACTGAAATTGCAATTTTGTAAGGAACTAGGGTCAAAATAAGCTGAGACACTAAAGATACAAGCTAAACAGATTTAACAAATAACTAAAAAGCTGAGATCAACTTGAAATAAGCACTGAATAAGCCACAACCCTAATAAGCTATTTTTGGTCCTTTTCTAACTTTTTGAAGAAAACTAAAATTTAAGCTCAAAGAACTGATGTAAAACATGTAATGGGCACTACTGACATAAAACAACTAAAGATAAGCACATAAGCTGAAATTAAGCAATACGCAAAGGAACAGTGAACTTTTGACTTTCGTTGACCAAGTAATGAAAACAAGAGAAATAAAATTTGCATTAACTGAAATAAAATTACATTGCTGAAATAAAAATAACAAAAAAAAAAAAGAAAAGAAAGATACCTAAGTTAAAGCTAAAATAAATCCTGCCTATCAAGGCTTACAAAATGAACTACTTATACTCAAAAGCTAAACTAGGGTTTTCTCTTTCTTGTTGTGTTTCTTATGTGAGAGAAACAGTCTTGGAATAGCTTCTGTGCTTCTTGGGATTAAATCCCACCATTGGATTAAACTTGGAATGAATCTCAGCCTTTAAATCACTTTGGCGCCCAAAATGTCTCACTCGGATTGCCAGCGTGGAAATGGGTATCACGTGAGGAGTATTAGGAGGGGGGAAGTAGGGTTTGTCAGGGGAGGACATGGTATTGTTATGGGGAGAAGGGAAAGTGATGGTGATGGTGTACGGGTTGGTTTTGGTGGGATTTTGGGGAAAGGGAAGGATAGTTGACCGGGTCAACCTGTTTTGTTTTAGCTAAAAAGAAACGGGTTGTGGTAAAGTTTAGTGATGGGTTGGGTTGGTTTGTTGCTGGGTTTATTTATTGGATAGGATAAAATGGGTTGGGTAGTTATTGGTTTAGGATTAGAATGAAATGGGTTTAAACTTTGAGGGACCATTCTTGTAAATACTGAGAATCCAGGGACCTAGGCAGCCAAAATCTGAAAATTAATTCCAAGGACCATTTGTGTCATTTTGGTATTTTTGGGGTTGACTTTGACTTTTGACTTTGACTTTTGATCAAATTGCACAATTGTTGTCGAGTCGATCCAAAAATGCCCGTTTTCGCTCCGTTTTCAATCCTTTGTACCTGAAACAAATAAAAACACAAAACAAGGATATATGCAGTAATATTTAGGTGTTTTTGGTCGTTTTCTAGTCTAAATGGGTATAAAAATGATGAGTATGTACACACTCATCATGCATTCTCTAGCAAAATGTCCCAACTTGTAACAGTTGAAACAGTCCACATTGGATTTATCAAAACCAGCTGTATCATTACTACTGATTATGATCTTCTTCCCTATTCTCTGTCAGAATTTCTTTGCTCTCATGCTTAGCAGTGCAACCTGCCACTTCAAGTCCATCTCTTCCAGATCATCTTCATCTATCTGTTCAAGATCTTCATGGGAAAGCAAAGACCCATTGGCTTGACTGGTCAGGAAAGAATAGAATGTAGTATCACTTATGCCAG
Source organism: Artemisia tridentata subsp. tridentata (assembly GCA_021014915.2). NCBI lineage: Eukaryota > Viridiplantae > Streptophyta > Magnoliopsida > Asterales > Asteraceae > Artemisia > Artemisia tridentata. The sequence continues at coordinate 223,427,652 of CP139505.1, read as the reverse complement.
CAGTACTAGTCTGAGAACTAGCAGTACTAACATTAGGGTTAGCAGTACTAACTCCTAAAGCCATATTAACTTCCTCTGGACTGATATTGCTGGGACATGACACAAATGCCATGTTCCCAGAACTAGAGCCTGAACTTCCAAACTTCTTTACCTCCTGTTCAACAATTTTAAAATTGTTGTACAGATCATTTAGACTCATTGTATCAATTTCTGGCTTGTTCTTCCAGACAACCACATGAGTGTACCAATCAACAGGCAAACTTCTTAGGAATTTTGAATTAATGTCTTCTTGAGGAATCTCAACACCTAATACAGCCAGTTGGCTGATTATCTTCTGCAGCCTGTTGAACATATGATCAAGAGATTCATTGTTGTAGCACTGAAGTTCTCAAAGCTCTGCTTCAGCAAGGTCTTCTGTGTCTTTTTGGTGGCTTCATTACCACCAAACCTGGTAGTTATTGCTTCAAACAAGGATTTAGCATCCTTGTATTTGCTGAAGGTCAAAAGTTGATCATTAGGGATGGTCATTAGCAACAAGCTCCTTGCTTTAACATCATTCTTTTTCTACAGCTTTTCTTCTGCAGTGACAGAAGAAGTATTCACAGTTGTAACTTTCTGACCATCAACTGTTGTTTCAGTTGTAGATGGTTTGAAGGAGTTCCCATCCTCTATGATTTCCCAAAGTGCATAATCCTGCACTTGGAAGTACTGTTCAATCCTTAGTCTCCACATCTCGAAGTCATTCTGTTTGAGCATAGGCAACTTGGCAGCAGTGTTGGTCTGAGTAGTCTCCATGTCCATCGTCTTTATAGGGAATAAAGAGTTATTCTGAAAAGTATCTTCTAAATCAAAGTATCAGCAACCTTGCTCTGATACCACTTGAAAGGATCTAAATACACGTGAGTTGTGTTGAGGATACTTTGAGTATATACCAAATAGTATGCGGAATCTACAACTTGATACTTAGAAGATTTTATCAATGGAACAGTAATTGTATGAACAATTTATATGAACAATAATATCACCAAGCGCTTCAATATTATTAAGAATAATACGAGTGATCTTTCTTATCACTAGGGTTTACAAACCTTGAAGCTTAACAAAAACATACATACAAAATCATCTAACCTAGGACCTCCTTTTATAGCACAAGGGGTCCTTTACAGGATAAGTATAATATTCTAAACATGTAGAATATTCGTATAATTCTAACTATATAAGATATACATAAAATCTATTCTATACTTATCTTCTTACACGTCTTCATAAGCAGTACCATGTTCAGTCTTCAAGCAGTCCAACAGTATCAACTTCTATACTAGCAGTACTAACTCTGTCAGTCAGTACTGTTAGTTATGTCTTCAGCAGTCTTCAACTTTAACTCTGGTAGTACTAATATTTACACTAGCAGTACTAACTCAGTTAGTACTGTTAGTGTTATTCCTTAGCAGTACAAATTGACAAAACCAAATACTTGAACATTTAATTCCTAACACATACATCAATTCCTTAGCTTAAACTTGAATAAAATCAAGTTATGAACTAAACCCTAGTGATTTCTTCATGTGGTTGTGTGTGTCGATGTGGAGCAGAGGAAGGAGGGAAATGAGATAAGAACAATTGAAGTATCCTGATACTTCTATAACCTTATAGGAGTTATAATATAAATTTCACCGTTAGGCAAGGTTAGTCCCCGTTAATGAAAGTATTATGTGGATGGTCCTTATTCCTTAACAACAAATTTCATGGAAGGTACCAAGGCTAAAAAAAGTTAACTGGGAAGCTTTAAAATATAGTAAAATCAATACTGTAAAAGTTGGGGTGTTACATGAATGAATTATAATATGCAACAACAACAACAATATATTGGGCTTAGTGGAGAAAGGGACAAACCCTTACGTCCAGATGATATGTTGCTCTACTCGTTGGACGAAGGGCTCGATGTATGTGTTGATTTAACAGGGTCATTGCCCTTGATGCAAACTAGTATGGTTGATTTTGTGTCTGGTCGTGCGATGATTGAGGTCGCACAACGTAAACGTGTCAAGTATGAGGCTAAGTGCATGTATATTAGATTTGGGTTTCTCCCTTCCCATTCTCTTATTTTGGGGAAATTGAGAAGGATGCGATGACCTTATTGAAGCAGATCTGAAAGTTCTCTATGACTCTTGACATTGAGGCACGTGATGCTACCCATATCTTTCGTAGGGTTAGCTTTTCTATAACTAGAGGAATTGGGGCCCAGATAGTATCTCGGATTCCCACTAATTTCTTGTAAATTTTATGAATTTCTAATAAAGTGAGGTTTAATAATAATAATAATAATAATAATAATAAAGTGAGGTTTAATAATAATAATAATAAAAATAATAATAATAATAATAATAGATAGCTAAATTTAATAAAAATTAAATAGTTATTAATATAATAATAAAAATATTTAAATTAAATACTAAATAAAATCAATAATGAAAAGAAAAGTTAATATATATTTTTTTAAAAATTTTAATAATTATAAATTTCAAAATAATCATCATTTATTATCTTTCTATTATTTAATTATAGCATAAAAATATTTTTGGGCCTTATTTTGATGATGCATTATGTGCTTTTAATGCGAACATAAAGATTGACCTTTTGAGTAATCCAAGTGAGATCGATGCCTCCAAACTCATGAAAAAACTGGCATATATATATATATATATATATATATATATATATATATATATATATATATATCACTCGGGATATATATATATATATATATATATATATATATATTTCACGCGTGTTACCCTAATGGCTAAATCCACTTTTTCCATATCTACTCGATAATTTGCATTAAAGAAATCTCAAATGTAGGACTACACTTCGGACTGGCTTATAGTGGTTCCGATCTCTGGGTTGGGATAAACTATGAATGCTAGGACCTACCAGTGTGTGTATGCTATCGACTAGGTGTTCCCTTATTCTCTGTTTAGATGTCGTGCTCAGCATGTTCTAGGGTCTTTACGGGGGATATTTATGGGGACCCTGTTGTATCGTGCGCTGGTATTGTTGGTATTAGACATCGGCATAACGTGGTGCGCGATACCCTTGTTGACATCTGTTCTCGTTTGGAGATTTCAGCCTGCAAAAAAGTTGATATTGGGCTTAGTGGAGAAAGGGACAAATCCTTATGTCCAGCTGATTTGTTGCTCTACTCGTGGGACAAAAGGCTTGATGTATGTGTCGATCTGACAAGGCCATCGCCTTTGACGAAAACGGGTATGGTTGATTTTGTGCCTGCTCGTGCGGTGATTGAGGCTTCACAACACAAACACGTCAAGTATGAGGCTAAGTGCGCGGATATTGGATATGCGTTTCTCCCCTTTCCATTCTCTTCTTTTGGGGAACTTGAGAAGGATGCGGTGACCTTACTGAAACAATTCCAAAAGTTCTCTGTGACTCAAGACATTGAGGTACGTGCTGCTTCTATATATTTAGTAAGATTAGCTTTGCTATAACTAGATGAGTGAGAGCCCAGATAGTATCTCAATTTTCCACTAATTTATTGTAAATTCTATGGATTTTTAATAAAGTGATATTTAAATAAAAATAATTATTTATAAATTCTTCAAATTTTTTTATTAAACTTCTTATGTAATCTGAATTCTCTTACTTGTAATTGGAGTGAGTAAATTACAATTATATTGAAAACCAAACAAAATACATAATATAATACGAAGTATATGAATTACAATTACCTCAATTTTTCAACTCAAGCAACTTATGAAATACAATCAAACTACACTTACACCGAATTACAACGAGCAACATGGCCCAAAGTAGTTAGGATGTAGGGTGTGATACGGGAAAAGAGGCAAAAGGGAAAGATTCCCTGGCTTTCCTTTCGGCAAAGCCACTGAAGGAGTTTCGGGAATACAAAAGTAAACCAAAAAAAATGTCCCGCTCGGCACTTAAGTCTCGTGAAAGTTAAAAGAGAGAGAAAAAAAATTATAAAAAATAATGAAAAATAGATAAGATATGCAATAGTTGAAAGACAGTGAAAGAAAAAAGAATTATATAAAAAAAAAGTTTAATATGAAACTGATGTGACGAAAGACACCCTCCACCCTAAATTGCCTTCCATACTTAACAAAAAGTCAAAGCTTAGCGAGAGCCCAGCCACAACATCAAGGCTAAAATCGTAATTTCGACATTACCTTTAAGTAGACAAAAGAAAAACGAAATCTGAGAGTTGTTGTTGGATCAAACGAAGAAGAAGAAGAAGATGGGTACGACGTGCTACGCCGTCGTTTCATTACTCATAATAATCTTCTTCATTCAACCTTCATTTTCAATCTACTGTGATGAAGATGATTGCTATGATCTATTAGGGTATACAAATATCCTTTATATATATATAATACCCTTTTTTTATAATATTTTTTAACTGATTTATCTATATTTGTTTAGGGTTACACAAAGCTCAAATGCATCTGAAATTAAAAGAGCTTATTACAAGCTCTCGTTAAAGCAGTAAGCTTTTTATTTTGGATGTAATAATTGTTTATGGTTTGGTTTTGTTTGAATTGAATTAATCTATGCTTTGGCAGTCATCCGGATAAGAACCCAGATCCCGAATCGAAAAAATTGTTTGTTAAGATTGCGAATGCTTATGAGGTAATTTCATTTCAAAACTTACTAGCTGCATTTGACTTTGCTGATATGTATGTATTGCAATATAGAATCGTTATTGATTAACGTGAATGTAAACTAGTGGAAAATAGAAAGGAGTGTGCTTTTGCTAAAAGGGCGATTAACGAAAGAGAAATTTGTATGGTTTGCCAATGAATGCATTTGGGTTTAAGTCTTGTTAATAGCGTCTTTTGGAAATTTGTAACGAGACGTTCGGTGTTGATAGATTATGGGTGTGCTATAAGACTAAAAATGAGGGTTACAAGTTGGCAATAACTCTCAATTTGATTTTATTTTGAGATCTGAAGTTATTGGATTTGTGTCTTACTTTGTCCGCCGCTGGTTGGGGTCAGGGGCGGTTCGAGAAAACGAGGCAAATGCTGCTAAAGGATTGTTCTTGTCTGTTTTTTGTAGATATACTTGCCTTAAGGATTAATATATTTTCAAATGAAGAGGTAGGCTAAAATTGAACCGATATGCGCTTTTGCTATATATTTTGGAATTAGATATTAGATGGAAAGGTTATTGACGGTATTGTAAAGTCGTGAACTCACTGATGCAAAGTTGTTCCCTTTATGTCAATAAGTATTGAGTCACTTACTTTTCAACTCGAAATGGCCAGATCTAGTAAATGTGTGGCAAAGAATGTCTCTGGTCATATGCACACCTTATCAACCATTAGGAAAAGTTGAAAAAGGTCACGCACCTAAAGGATGAAAGAAATTGTCTTGGCACCTTTGGACTTATTAACATGTCAAATTAACTAAAAGCAGGCAGCATGTTACAATGAAATCAAGTAGTCGCTTATAGCTATAGATACACAGTTTGTATTTTGATATACTAATAACTTAGGTACATGGCCTGTGGTGTATTGAGGTTAGCAACACTTACATGTCACTTTCCTTTATCTTGCACAGATCTTAAAAGATGATGTTACAAGAGCGCAATACGATTATGCTATTGAGCATCCAGAGGAGGTAACTATTTCAAAATGCCTGCTTGCTATGTTTTGAATCGGCTTGACCGAGATGCATTTTTGCAGTGGCTTAGTATTTTGTTCACCGAACATATGTGGATGTAGGCATGTAGCAACATATGAAGGTTGGGCAATGAGTCAAAATAGGTTCAGGTCAAAACAGGCAATTGTTTGGTACAACTTGAAATGGGTGGGGTTGGGTCAGGTTGACCTGAAAAACCTTTTTCTTCCATCATCATTAAGAATTTGAGCGTTAAATATGATCACAAAGATATTTTGTACAATAATAATTCTTAAGTTATTTAGTAGGTTTTTGTGCAATAAAAATACAGTGCGGGCGAATTTTGATCCATTTCTGTTATAGCTTTTGTTTTTGTTAATATACTGATTTTCTTATAAAGTTAAACCCAACCCATGTTAACCATAAATAAGTTGTTTGTTTGAAATTTTTTACTTCTACTAGAATTCCTAAAGAAAGAATCTCTTTGTCTACTTATAATATCATCTTATCTTTGGATGATTAGATCAGTGCACATTGTATACTTTTCATAAGTCATATGCATCAAAATTCAAACATGTCGAGGCTGTAAGGTTTTGCTCCTCTTTTTCTTCCTTTCCATTCTCTTTATGTTTGTTTGACGATTATTGGAACTAGTCACTTAGTCAGAAGGCCAGACGTTGTACTGATACTAATTATATCCCCCTCCCCCTGTCTTCTATTTTAGGTATTCTATAATACAGCTCGCTATTATCATGCTTACTACGGTCACAAAACGGTGAGTTCAGAGTTGCACTCTTGTATATTTTTTCCTTAAAACTTCTAACAAGCTTTGGTACTTTTCTCCTATCATGGTTAATAACAATGTACTGTTCTTTTATGTGCCAGGATCCTCGTGCCGTGTTATTGGGTCTTCTTATAGTCCTCTCAGGAATTCAGTATCTAAATCAGTGGACGAGGTATCATCAGGTAAATGATATGCTAATATTGCCTTGTTTTGATGTAATGGAATTGTTTACACAATTCTTACCTTTTTACTTCTTACACTAAGCCATGGAACTACATATATAGACTACAGAAACATGTTTTCTAGCTACAGAACTAGTAAACTATGGTGACAAAAATGTTGATGTCAATGTGGGTCATATTGACATGAATAAAGAAACCAGACCATATGATTTGTAGCAAAAGGATTTTTTAGTATCTTTCCTACAGTGTTTCTTTGTATGTGTCACTGTTTTATAGGCTATTGACATGGTCAAGAGGACGCCAGCTTACAAAAATAAGTTAAAGTCATTGGAACTGGAACGCACCGGGACAATGTCAAGCAAAAAGAAGGGTGGTTCCAAGATCGACAAGTATGAAAATATTATTGCCCAAATTTTATAGCTATTATTATGGTTATAAAATACGACAATATTACAATAATAGTCTCAAGTCTTCAAATGAAAACAACTTAGGAGGTTGTATGCATAAAAAGACTTGAGTGATTTTCAATTTGTTAAGTCATTTGACTCGTTACCCCTTTTGACCCATTTGAGATTAAACATAATCCCAACAACCCCTTTTGTAAGTAACGGACCGAATTTCCACCTATAATTAGTTCCAAGATTCTGGAAAATTTTATTTCGGCACTATTATATTCAACTCTGCAACATACTCTCGTAACACAGAGGGTGCCATCTTTGACAATTAAGCAAGGAACATTTTTTATGTCAGGAAATTGCATGAAGACCTTAGCAAGGAGCTTGAACTGCAGATAAAAGGTGCTGAAAAGCCATCAATGTGGGGGCTTCTTGGTGTTCGTTTTATACTCCTGCCATACACTCTTGCAAAGGTTGTTTAACACATCTAAAATTTCAAAATTTGACAACATTAGCATATCTATGTATAATATAATGCTCTACAAGGCAATCTTAATTTTTTATTTTTTGTCTCTCCAGCTTGTTTTATGGTATGGATCTTGGTATTGGAGGTACAAGATAAACCGAACTTCATATTCTTGGGAAGATGCGTCTTACTTGACCAGACGGGCTCTTGGGGCACCTCCTGATTCATGGGAATATCTTGGTAACTCTACTAAACATTTCACAAATTTTATATATTATAATTGAGAATTACATTTAGAAGAATCATCTATCATCTATCAGGAATAATTGAATACTTTTCTTTTTTCGATACTCATTTGTTGGCACGAAACCCAACATACATATTTTCCTGTGATCTTTTAGGTTCATTTTGCATCAGAAAAAGGGTTAGGAACATCAGGGACACATAACAAAAAGGGGATTTAGTGGCTCATTGCCACAAATCCAGTCAAGTTGTGAATATGAAATTACATAGTGTTTGTTATTTCCACCGGTAACTCATGTTAGGTGTTAAATTAGGCATGCCAATTAGTTAGACCAATCCGTACTCTAAGTTACCCTTTCTAAACCGGTAAACGAATGAGTTTTTCCATGTTCAGGTTATCTAGGGAGGTTGAGTCTTTGACTCGGATGTATGCGGGCTAATCGGGGTATCCCTATGACCATTTCTGGAGAAACCACGATGGGCCCACAGGAATGACCAAAAGTCACTAATTTACCATGGATTGGTTCTATGGGTTTAGATCCACTATTTTTATTCCCAAAACCTCAACCAAAAAATGGATTTCATTGTCATTACTTGATTCCTAAACCCATGAAACAAACAGCTCCTTAGCTCTTCTGCGTTTAATTAAAAACAGTTACATTTGGTTTTGTTAGAAATTATCAAAAGATTGGGTGTTACAGACTATGTGATAATTTTCTGGTTGTGTGCACCAAAGATCTTCCCTTTTTTATGATGAGACATTGGGTGTAATTATGCTCATATACTCTTCCCATTTTCTCTCTTGTCATATAAAATAGTGATATTGAGAAAACCAAAGCTTGTATGAAAACTCTCCAAAAAGTGAGCTTCCTTGATTACGGGTTGGGTCGACCCAGGATGGTTTTATTGTAGTTTTTGGCACGCTTTCTTTTATATTCGGTAAATAACTAGTTAGTAGATTTTATTACATAACCTATCTGAAACAATGATCCAATTTTTTGAATAAGCATCTGCGAGGCTTAAACACTTGATTATGCCACGGACGACTAATTTGTTTCACGTCTTTCCTTGTTAGCTACATTTTTCAGAAGACCAATTTAATCAATCCTTATTAAAATACTAGCCCAAATTAGCCCTTTTTCACTTGAATACATTTTTGTCATGTGGCATTTAAAATATATATTTTTACTGTTTAATATATTTCTTCTTAACTTTGTGTGCTCTTTCTATTTCTCTCTGGAATACTACAACTTAACACTGAGTTTGCAATTTTAGATGACTCAACCAAGAAAGATCTCATCAATCGCCGCTTATGGGTGAAGTCCAACTTAGATGTCTACCTCTCGGAGATGCGTAAAGACTCCAAACGAAGAAGGTAAATGAACTGAAAGCAAAAGATTTGCCTCAGGAGTGAGAATCAAAACACACAGGATTACACAGATTTATTCTCATTATATTACATCAGAATTTTTGATCCCAGTAATTTATAAAACAAGCTCTAGTGTACTATGCCTCTATGGCTACTCTTTTACTGACAACTTCAAATACAGAAATCACATGCAGAATCATGCCTCCCAACCCATATTTGTGGGTTGATAACTGTTCAGTCTGTTTGTTCAATGAAAGTTACAATATATATTATGTAGAATAGGCTATCTTTAAAGAATGTATAACTTCGGTAGACGAGCCATGTCATGCGCTTGTTCGAGTCAAGGATGCCATTTGTGCCCTTGTGAAACTTTGTAATGGAGAGTTATGCTAAGTTTATTTATTTGATCGTTATCAATTATCATCATAGATTGTTTGTGGTTTTGGTGCTTGGGATCCAGAAAATTCTTGATTTATTTTAATGGTATTGAACTTCGTAAAGCAAATACAATAAATGGCATCTTGAGCAACAAATAAGAGCTCGCTCATGTAACATGTTAAAACCCAATTTTTGTGTCACCTCATTGATATCTTAGTATTCTCACTTTTAACACTCACGTATCAAAATACATTTCACTAATAACATGTTAACATTGTCAGGTGTGGTGGCTCAAGCCACCTCAAGCCATTTCGCCAACCCAATATTTCATATTTCATATTCACGTACAAAAATACCCCTTCAGTAGTGGCTCAAGCCGTTTTCAATTTTTGGGTCTCACAATTTTTTTTTTTTTTTTTTTTCATTTTTTCAAACAAACTAATTTTTTATTCATTCAAATTAAAATACAACTTACAATACGAAAATAAAAAAAATACGAATTTTTTTTTAGTATACTGATTTTCAAAAACTGAATTGATTAAATAAAATACATTTTAAGAGTGTCAGGTGATCAAAAAGTCTAAAATGCCCTCACATAACCAAACTTAACGAAAAAAAGTAACGCCCATTTGGTTAAAGGACGGGTCAATGCAAAATGGATAACCACATAGACGACTGGTGTAATTTTTGAAAGTTAAGGACGAAATATGCAACTTTGGGTAAACCACAAGGACGATCTTTGTAAATTTAAAAGGAGAGATAATTGATTATAATAATTTTAGGAGTAAATTGCAAAAATCGTCCTTGTGGTTTGGCCAAATTGCACGTTTCGTCCTTGTGGTTCATTAAGTGCAAAGATCGTCTTTATTTTGCACTGTTACGTGCACTTTTGGTCCTCCATCATTGCAAAAATCGTCCTTGTGGTTTGCCAAATTTCACTGTTGAAGGACCAAAAGTGCACGTAACAGTGCAAAATAGAGACGATTTTTGCACTTATTAAACCACAAGGACGAAACGTGCAATTTGGCCAAACCACAAGGACGATTTTTGCAATTTACTCTAATTTTAGAGTTAACTGCTATTTTGGTCCTTGTGGTTTGCTGCGTATTTCATTGTTGGTCCAATTTTTCAAAAAATTTTGGTTTCAGTCCAAAAGCGATAGTTTCATTCCACTTTCAGTCCACTTTGATAACGATGTTAGTTAAGTTAGTTAACTCCAATCGTAAAGTGGCAACGTTAGTCCTTTATACTAACGGTCGTTTGTAACGTTAGTCCTTTATACCAACGATCGTTTGCAACAGTTGCCACATTAGTCCTTTATACCAACGATCATCTGCAACATTAGTCCTTTAAACCAACGATCGTTTGCAACGTTAGTCCTTTTATATAAGTCTTTATATACATTTTTACACATGTTTTTACAAACGTTTTTACACATGTTTTCACACACGTTTTTACACACATTTTTATACACATTTTTACAAACGTTGTTACAAACATTGTTACACACGTTGTTACACACGTTTTTACACAAGTTTGAACACACATTTTTATACATGTTTTTACACATGTTTTACACACGGCTTTATACACGTTTTTATACGCGGTTTTACACGTTTTTATACATGTTTTTCGACTTCTTCGAAGTTTAAAGACTTCAAGCCTTAAAGATCAATAAGTGGTTATACAACTAATACAACAACCACAATCACAACCAAAGTATATAAAGCATGTAAAGAGACACCACGATATATACTGGTTCGGGATGGGGGTTTATACCATCCGTACGTCCAGTTGCGAATCCACGACAATATACTATTCACTAAGTATAATCCTTTCGGTGAACTACAAACCGTTACAACTTCGCTCCACCGATATGCACTAAGATCGGCGCTCACTAAGAAGAGCTACTCCCCAACGGTATTCCGCCATCGGAAACCACCCTCAAGGAGTCGTGATTCGACTTAACCACTAAGACCACAAAGACTTCCCACCGGAAGTATCAAACCCCAACTAGATCCCCAATGATCTAGGCTTGGTCACCTCGACACAAGACTTCCCTTACAACCAAATTAAATAAATAAATGTTTGATTGTTCAATCAAGCCATAACCTAACCTAGAGACTCGATTGTAATAGAAAGGGTATAGGAAGAAAACCCTCGATACAATCACAAGAGTGGATTAGGTTCTTGTGATTCTTCCCTTGCAAGGAGATGTGTTCTTTCAAATGATGTTTATGTGAAAGATCAAGAACACAAGATAGAATTAGATGATGGAAAGAAAAGAAATAAGAGAGAAAGAATAATGGCAAGATAGAATTAGATGATTGAGAGAAGAGAAATAAATGAGAAAACAACTTCAGAGTCTGGCGCGCTGCTGGCGTGTCGGAGCGCCAGCGACGCGCCAGAATGTCTGGTGTTTTCTCTTTTGGGTTTTGGTCTTTTAAATACCCAACCTTGCTAAACCCCCAATTGTACTTCACACATTTAGACCTTTACATTATTCATCCTCAAGGTCTACCAACTCAAATAGCCAATTTGTAAAAATGTTTTGTGAAGTGTTTAAGACAAACCAATTATCAAAGAGAGAAGGGTAGAAGGGATAACCGGATAACAGTATGGAGAATAGTACCGAGTAACAGAAATAAAAGTCATGCAGATATAATATGGTTTAAGGGATAAGTAAATGAATAAGTATAAAGGAAAGAGAGAAAGGGATAGTAATCCACCACGAGCCCAGAAATAGATCATGTCATATCGTAACCATAAATCTTCAAATCATATAGAGGGGAGACCTCTCAGATAATCAGATAATATGAGGGGTGTCCTCATTCTTCAAATGGAGTAGCTAGCTCCCAGATATATGTGAAGGGCATGTATAGCACACAGTACCAATCACCAGACAATAATAAATCAATCATGTTAAATCCACTAAACAGAACAGATCTAGGATGCATCCATACGCCCCCGCAGATAAATAGTGGCCAAAATAATATAATGCGCATATCAGATAATAGATAAGGGGACGTGGCGGAACATCACTCTACCGCCCTAGAGTCATGCCATTGGTGCATCAATGACACGGCCATGTTACCTTCATAGCTAGGAAACAAATTTTGGCTCGGGTATCAAACTAAGAGTCAGATATCATATCAAATCAGAGTGTCATAACAGATGGCTCATAACAGATAGTTCATATCACATATCTCAGAAGTATTTAAGCCAAAACACCAGACAATTTATAAAAATGTTTTGTGAAGTGTTTAAGACAAACCAATTATCAAAGAGAGAAGGGTAGAAGGGATAATTGGATAGGGGTAGTTTGGGTATTCCTCACTTGGCATAGAGAGAAGAGAAGAATATGCCAAGGGAATATTCCTTTTCTTGGAAAGGAAGTGTGGATGTTAGAGAGGGAAGATTTGAATTTGAAATTCAAATGTGTGAGAGGGAAGAGAGAGTTAGGTTAGGTTAAGGTGAACCATGCTTGAGTAAGATGAGAAGGCGTGATTAGGTTAAGAGGATATCCAAGGGAATATTCCAAACTTGGAGAGGAGGGTGAGATGGAGGGTTGAGATGAGTTTGGATGAGTTGGAGTTGATGTGATGGAAGGGAGTCTAAGTTTGAAATTCAAATTCGAAATATAGTTGTTGGAGAGTGAGAGAGTGAAGAGATAAGATGATGAGTTGGATTGTGTAAGAGTGATGTGATGGGGAGCCTATGTGAGAAATTCAAATTTGAATTGAGGAGAGATAGAGAGTGAGGGAGGTTGTATGTGAGGGAGTGAGTTGTATGTGTGTAAGAGTGAGTTGGATGAGGATGTGATTGTGAAGTGATGGGGAGCCTTTGGCTTGGATTCAAAATTTGAATTTTGAATGTTGGAGATGAGAATGAATGTGGTTTGTGCTGAAGGTTTATTTGTGTTTTGAAATGGATGGTTGGATGAAGAGGGTGATGTGGTGGAGAAATCCTGGAAGATATGGTGTGGGTATGTAGGAGACAAGAAGTACATGGAAGTACTAAACATGTAAGGGAATATTAAGAGAATGTTGGGGATAAGATTTGGGATGATTTTGAAATGGTTGGAGGATTAGTTTGGTGTAGAGAATAATCAAAGGATTGATTATGGCTTGATCACAATGTCATTAAGAAAGGAAAGAGTTGACAAAGATGATTATGGTTTGAGAAAATCAAAGGTTACTTATAATCTCAAGTAACTCAACATCGAGTATTCATAATCTCATAATACGTGAATTTCCACGACTCGACGTAATCAAAATCTCCTTAATGCAAACAAGCTAAGTGCTTTGCATCATTGTAAAGCATATCCCATAATGGGAAAGGATGCGTTTACGCAAAGGGACTTTTGACTTAGTTTGACCAATAAGGGAGTAAACCCGTTACGTGATTAGAGAAGACGTAAACACGGATTATGGTCATATGAATACTTTCACTTGATGTCACGTGAAATATATAAGCTCCCTAGGTTTAGAAAAGCCTTAGCTAGAGGCGTTTATCAAAATACTTGAGTTGACGTTTTGCCAAAAACGGGAGGTTGTAAATTTGTATCCCTCTAATTCTAAAACTCGTTTCGAGTGTTCCCAATGAAGCACATAACATATTCATACCTGTATTGAACGATCCACATTTGTCGGGTAAGGGGAAAGCCGACTTTCAAAATTTGTCCCGACCAATACAGTGGGCTGGCGCGTCGGAGCGCCGGCAGCGCGCCAGGCCCAATTCTTGGGTTGGGAAGATTTTGGCTAACGTTTGTGATTTTATGTGTTTTGATGGTTTATTTGTCATCATTAAAACATAAGGAGATCTAACTAATTTTGTCCCAACAATCTCCCCCTTTTGATGATGTCAAATAAATTCCGAAAGCAAATAAAATTACAAATTGTAGCGAAGATTAAGAACGCCTTTGGTGTAGCTTGCGTCTTGACCTTGCCTTGTAATTTGGTGAAGCCTTGATCTTTATCTTTGAACTGGTATTCACACTTTGCTTTCTTTCTCCCCTTTTTGTCGAAACAAAAAGGCAGGATGTCACTTGGACTTTAACTCTAAACATATATTGAGCTTTATTTCCTCGATAGCATGCTCCCCTTAGTTCCAAGCTCCCCCTAGATCGTTGCTCCCCCTTGTTCCAAGGTAGGGATCTATGGGTCAAGAGCCACACCTTTGCGGTGTCCTAGCTACACAAGAGACAACCAACAACCAACAAACAAAACAATCCTCACATGTGGAAGTCCAAAATGGTTTAGGTAACCATTTGGATATTTGCAACATGGGTTAGTTCATGACATTTATAAAGCATACATATATATCAAAGAGAACTCATAAGAAAACAACCATTCAACATAAAACGATAACATAGTCATAGTACATAACAAGCAACAAAACCATGCATGAAATATTGTTCACCAAACACAAGTCCTAAATGTTCTTATGCAACACACACCAAACATAAAGTCTTAGGAGATCATAGAGTACTAAACACCAAGTTTTCAAGTTATACATCATCAAAGATCCTTGCACGACATATAGGTGGCCCATTTATTGATGAAGTTCTTTAACACTCCAAATTTTGACCGACTTTCTCAGCGTTAAAGCTTCACGGATTGGTAGGTTTTGAAGGCAATACGCTCACTATCCGGTAGAAATACAACATCCACTCGCTCTTCATCATCACTTATGATCTCCTCGGAAGCATTCCAAGTCAGTTCATCAAACATTTCGTTAACCATATGTTCCATTCTACCGATTGGATCCATAGCGGGTTGTTGAGATGTGGATGCACTAAACTCCGGAAGATCAATATCGACATCGGTGTTGTTGAGGCTCTCGGAGTTGAAGTTGGTGAAGACCGGCCCTACGACCTCACAATCGGGCTAGTGAATAGCATGCTCTGGGTGTTCATTTTGAATATGCTCAAATAGTGTTGTGAGAAGGCGACCAAAAGGAATCAATCTCGTATTTCCACTTAATTTGTCCATCCTTTTTGCCATGTGATAGGAAAAGTTGAAGGGTGTTCCGGTTTCAATGCAATAGAGCATATATCCAACCATGATAGAGATGTTACTTTTGGACCCGGTTTTCACAAACACATTTGTAGTCAAAAAATATTCCCATGTCCAAAGCTTTTCACGGATGTGTGAGCAACGCCAATGAAAGTCCGCTTCGTTATGACATTGAAATTGAGGTTTGAAGATGGTGTTTTGGACTTGAACTGCATTGATTCTTTCCTTTTCGGTGGGATGGTAGATCCGATATTTTTTGAATTCTTTGGTTTCGGTTGAGTCGGTTGAAATCACGATTCCGTGCGAAGATATACCAAGTACATCACCAAGCTTCTCCAAACTCCATGTGTAGTCGTGACCATACATATGGAAATTGAGAGTGAGCTCGTTCATGTTAAAATGATATCTTGCAAAGAACTCTTGAATGTGTCGAGGATAGATGGCGGGTGGTAGAATTGCAAAGGAGAGAAAACCGGATCCATGAAAGGTTCTTGAAGACCCAGCACACGAATGTAATCATTATCACAATGACGCCCCTCATGATAGTTACGCTCCTCAAATGGTTTGTAAACCTTGATGTTACGGGCACACTTAACCTTCTTCATGAATTGTTTGGTTTCCTTTCGATCACCCATTGTTCCTAACAAAATAACACACTATGTGTTTACATATATGTATATAAGATAGAAAGATCAAGAAATCGATACAAACATCCTGGCACACTGCCCACGCGTCGACGCGCCGGCCAGTGCGCCAGCCTCGTTAAAAATATGATTTTCCCCCGAAAATTTAAGATTTTGACAAAATTTAATGAGAAAGTACGAATTAGTTACATATAGACTTATTCTAAGTCGAAAACCATAAAACCCCTTTGTGTAACCCACCCAAAACTCATAGTTCGAATTATGTCAGGAAATTTTTGAAAATTTTTGCCATAGTTTTGCTTGTAATTAGGACTTTTTACATATGTAATTAATCAATTTTTCACATTCAAAACCCTTGGGAAATCCCTAAAACTAGTTTTAATTGAAGAA